>QRFJ01000003.1:3491932-3775528 GCA_006176705.1 Cocos nucifera | reverse complement strand
GTACTGAGTCCGCTCCACGGGGACCCGAATTGAAGGATTAAGGACTCTTGATGTGTACCCATTTTGGAGGAGTTCGGACTCCTGAAGAGGAAGCTCGGAAGGAGTTTCGACTCCCATAGGCGTCTGGCTGAGGTGCTCGGCTAAGGCTCGGTCGGGGGGAGTTCGGTAGGAGGGCTCGGCCACTAAGCAGTTCGGTCGGGCCGCTGGAGGTCCGAAGGAGCTTCGGCCGCTGAGGAGTTCCGCTAAAGCCCGGACCGCTGGAAGAGTGTCAACTGGCTAAAGGGGGGGTCGCGGCCGGGCGCGCTGGGGGGTCCAAGGAGCTCGGCCGCTGGGAGTCCAAGGAGGCGTCGGGCTGCTGGGGAGTTCCGCTAAGCGGCCGGCCGCTGGAGAGTCCAAGGAAGCTCGCCCGCTGTTGACGCAGAAACTGGTCGTCGCCGGAGGTAGCCGGAGTGAAGGCCGAGGAGATCGCCGTCGGGGACCTGCAAAACGAATTCCCGTCCGAAGCCGGTGAGGGGTGGCTCCGGAAGGACCCTCCGACGCTCAAGTCAGCTCAGGCCAACAGGAATGGAGTGCTCGGAATGAGTTCCGGAGCTATGGAGAAGAAGAGGAGAGCTTAGAGATCAGAGAGATTAGCATATCTGGAGGGTCCCTTTTATAGCGGAGCTTGATGGTGATGGCTGCAGCCGCGTGCTGGGGGGCCGCTCGAGGTTCGGTGGAGTCAGTCTCTCGGGGAGGTGCCGTATGCGGCGGGGTTGGTGGTGACAGCTGCAGCCGCATGCTGGCGGGTCGCTCGAGGTTCGGCGGAGTCAGTCTCTCGGGGAGGTGCCGTATGCGGTGGGGTTCGTGGTGACAGCTATACTGGCAAGTCGTGGGCCGTATGGGGCTGGTTACGGAGAGAGTGGCATCGTCAGTAGTGGCGGCCATACTGTCCAATCTCGTTGTTCATCCAGAGGAGTTCGGACTTGTAGGAGAGTTCGGCCGAAGGAAAAGCTTGGGAGCAGCTCGGCCGTAGCGGAATTCGGAGGAGCTCGGCCGGCTGAAGGGACGGCTCGTGGGGAGTTCGGCTGTAGAGAAGTTCGGAGGAGCTCGGCCGACTGAAGGGACGGCTCGGGGGGAGTTCGGCTGTGTAGAGAAGTTCGGGGAGCTCGGCCGGCTGAAGAGACGGCCGCTTGGGGAGTTCGACCGAGAGACGATCGCTAAGAAGTTCGGGCGCTAGGGAATTCCGTTAAAGTCCGGCCGCTTAGAGTCCAAAGAGCTTGGCCGCTAAGTAGTTTGGCCGACTGTAGGAGTTCGGCTAAGACCCCGTTCATCCAGCTCCTTCCCCGCGCGCTACAGGTTGCATTAGGCCCGAGCGTCCAGCTAACTTCGCGCGGGAGCCGAAGTTTATCCCACAACTAACGCCCCCCACTCTCGAGTTCGAAAATCGAAGGAAGGGAGTGCAGGAAAGGCGACTGCCAAAGTCTTTCTCTGAGCTCTGTGCTGGTCTAGGTCAAAGCTCGAGGGAATCTCGCCTCCAGCTGAAGTTGATATCGAAGTTGAAGCCCGGGGAAGATCCCATCTCTAGCCGAGGTTGAGGGGGGCTTCGTCCGCTGCGATCGAAGCCGGAGGTTGCGCTCCTCGGGGGCGATATTGTCTCCTACAGCTGAGGTCGATGTGGGCGCTTGGGGGAGATTTGAATCTCAGGGCGAGGCTGTCTTCGATCTTAAATCTCTGGCCGAGGTGGTTGTTGAAGCTCTCCAGTCGAAGGTTGACACAAGGTTGCTTTCTCTAGCCAGAGTCGAAGTTGAAGCTCTCTAGCGAGGTTGACCCGGTTGCTTTCCCTAGCCGAGGTTGTATCGGGCACCCGGGGGAGATCTTCTCCCTGCCAGTCCAGCCTTCCTCGGAGAGATATTATCTATGTGCCGATGTTTTCTTATGGTCGCTTCGGGAGAGATCTATCTCTAGTCGATGGTGCTCTGGGGGAGATCTTATCTCTTCAGCCGAGGTCTGAAGTGCGCGTTCGGCGGGAGATCTTACTCTCCTTCGCCCAGCCGAGCTTCCTCGGGGGAGATATTATCTCCTAACAGGGTCGGGGGAGGTCGAAGGTGCGGCCGCTCGGGGAGATTTATCTCCTGCAGCCGAGCTTTCCTCGGGGGGAGATTTTATCCGAGGTTGAAGTGTGCGTTCGGGGGAATCTTAATCTCCTGCGGGCGAGCTTTCTTCGTGGGGAGATCTGATCTCCTGCAGCCAAGGGTCAAAAGGTGCGAGCGCGTTGGGGGAGATCTTATCTCCTGCGATCGAGTTTGCCCCAAGGGGAGATCTTATCTCCTGCAGCCGAGGTTAATGTGGATGCTCGGGAAAGATCTTATCTTCTACAGTCGAGGTTGCCTCGGGGGAGATCTTATCTCCTGCAGTCGAGCTTTCCCCGAGGGAGATCTTATCTCCTGCGTCGAGGTCGAAGTGCGCGCTGGGAGGAGATCTTATCTCCTGCGGGCCGAGCTTTCCTCAGGGGAGATCTGATCTCCTGCAGCCGAGGTCGAAGTGCGCGCTCGGGGGAGATCTTATTCTCTGCGGCCGATGCTTTCCTCGGAGGAGATCTTATCTCCTGCGCCGAGCCTTCCTCGGGGAGATCTTATCTCCTACAGCCGAGGTCGAACTGCGCGGCTCGGGGGAGATTTATCTCCGACGGTCGAGCTTTTCCTCGGGGGAGATCTTATCTTCTGCAGTCGAGGGTCGCAGTGCGCGCTCGGGGGAGATCTTATTCTCTGGCACGAGGTCGAAGTGTGCGCTCGGGGGAGATCTATCTCCGGCGGTCGAGCTTTCCTCAGGGGAGATTTTATCTCCTACAGTCGAGCTTTCCTCGTGGGAGATCTTATCTCCTGCAGCGAGGTCACAGTGCGCGCTCGGGGGAGATCTTTATCTCCTGCGGCCGAGTTTTTCTCGGGGAGATCTTATCTCCTGCAGACGAGCTTTCCTCGGGGGAGGTCTTATCTCCTGCAGCCAGGTCGCAGTGCGCGCTCGGGGGAGATCTTATCTCCTGCGGCCGAGATTTCCTCGGAGAGATCTTATCTCCTGCAGTCGGGGTTGCAGTGCGCGCTCGGGGGAGATCTTATCTCCTGCGGCCGAGCTTTCCTCGGGAGAGATCTTATCTCCTGCAGTCGAGGTCGCAGTGCGCAACTCGGGGGAGATCTTATCTCCTGAGGCCGAGCTTTCCTCGGGGGAGATCTTATCTCCTGCAGTCGAGCTTTCCTCGGGGGAGATCTTATCTCCTGCAGCCGAGGTCGCAGTGTGCGCTCGGGGGAGATTCTCATCTCTTGCGGGGCCGAGCTTTCCTCGGGGGAGATCTTATCTCCTGCAGTCGAGCCTTCCTCGGGGTAGATCTTATCTCCTGCAGCCGAGGTTCGAAGTGCGCGCTCGGGGGAGATCTTATCTCCTGCGGCCGAGCTTTCCTTGGGGGAGATCTTATCTCCTGCAGCTGAGCTTTCCTCGGGAGAGGTCTTATCTCTGCAGCCGAGGTCGCAGTGCGCGCTCGGGAGAGATTTTATCTCCTACGGCCGAGCTTTCTCGGAGGAGATCTTATCTCCTGCGGTCGAGCCTTCCTCGGGGGAGATCTTATCTCCTGCAACCGGGGTCGCAGTGCACGCTCGGGGAGATCTGATCTCCTGCGGGCGAGCTTTCCTCGGGGAGATCTTATCTCCTGCAGTCGAGGTTGCAGTGCGCGCTCGGGGGAGATCTTATCTGTACGGTCGAGCTTTCCTCAAGGGAAGATCTTATTCCTGCCAGCCGAGCTTTCCTCGGGGGAGATCTTATCTCCTGCAGCCGAGGTCGAAGTGCGCGCTCGGGGGAGATCTTATCTCCTGCGGTCGAGCTTTCCTCGGAGGAGATCTTATCTCCTGCAGCCGAGGTCGAAGTGTGCGCTCGGGGGAGATCTTATCTCCTGCGGAGCTTTCCTCGGGGGAGATCTTATCTCCTACAGCCGAGCCTTCCTCGGGGAGATCTTATCTCCTGCAGTCGGGGTCGAGCTTTCCTCGGGAGGAGATCTTATCTCCTGCAGCCGAGCCTTCCCTCGGGGGAGATCTTATCTCCTACAGCCGAGGTCGAAGTGCGCGCTTGGGGGAGATCTTATCTCCTGCGGCCGAGCTTTCCTCGGGGAGATCTTATCTCCTGCAGCCGAGCCTTCCTCGGGGGAGATCTTATCTCCTGCGGTCGAGGTCGAAGTGCGCGCTCGGGGGAGATCTTATCTCCTGCGGCCGAGCTTTCCTCGGGGAGATCTTATCTCCTGATCTTAGATCTTATCTCCTGTGGCCGAGCTTTCCTCGGGGAGATCTTATCTCCTGCAGCCGAGCCTTCCTCGGGGGAGATCTTATCTCCTGCAGCCGAGGTCGAAGTGCGCGCTCGGGGGAGATCTTATCTCCTGCGGCCGAGCTTTCCTCGGGGGAGATCTTATCTCCTGCAGTCGAGCTTTCCTCGGGGGAGATCTTATCTCCTGCAGCCGAGGTCGAGTGCGCGCTCGGGGGAGATCTTATCTCCTACGCCGAGCTTTCCTCGAGGATCTTATCTCCTGCAGCCGAGCTTGCCTTCCTCTTCGGCAGGGAGATCTTATCTCCTGCCGAGGGTTGTTGCTTGCGTTAGGACGAGGTTCTCCTCCTGTTCCTAACGCGGCAATTATTGACTGCTTGTTTTCTATCATGGCATAGTTTTCGCATCCAGAAATAATGTTATCGAAAGGAAAGGATTTTATTGAAAAGAAAGTTACTGGCAGCGCATCCCCAAATTCTGTATCTCAAGGTCGTGGTAGCGTTGTTCCTCCGCATTTCTTCGACGATAAATCCCGGGGTGGACGACCTCCTCATGCTGGCCTCCTCAATTTGGTGCAAGCTCTTGTCGCTGGGAGACGACGAATCGCTGATGCACCGAGATCCTCCTAGGGGCAATGTGGGTGACGCCGTAAGGTGGCCGACCTTCTTGCGGCCTCTGGCTATGGCAGCGTCGAGCTCCTTGCCGTCTCTGTCTATGGCAGCACCCTTGGCCGATCTTTTTCTGCTTCAGGTTGGTGCCGGAGGAATTTACCCAGCCGCCTCTTTTTGACAAGCTCTTCAATTTCGGCTTGGAGCAGAGTGTATTCCTCAGTATCGTGGCCGTGGTCGCGATGGTAGGGGCATTACTTGCTTCGATCGCGTACGTTTGGGGAGGCCGTAGTCCTTCCGGTCTTGGCGGCTGGCTCTTAACTTCGCTGAGAATTCGAGTTAGAGGAGCGGGGTGTAGTCGCGGAACCTTTCGGGAGGGCTTCTTCGCGCCCTTTTGTCGAGGCCTCCTTGGTGGCGAGCTCGAGGAGTTCGGGGTTGTAAAACCTACGGGAGAACTTTATGCCCCCTCGTCGGGGCTTCCTCGATGACGAGCTCCAGGGTGAGTTCGGCGGCCTTGCTTCCGCTAGGGAGGTCGTGAGTGCGGCCGAACTTCATTCCGCCTTCCGTGAAAACCTTCTGCGGGAGAACTTCCTTGATGACGAGTCCGAGGGAGAGTTCGGCCTGGCCGAACTTCATTCCGCCCTTTGTGAAATCTTCTGCGGGAGAACTTCATGCCCTTTGTCGGAGCTTCCCTGGAGTCATACTCGAGAGGGAGTCCTCGCTTGCCCTGGGGCGGTCGTGAGCTCGGCCGAACTTCGTCTCACCTCGTGTGAAATCTTTGTAGGGGGCTTCCTTGGTGACATATTCGGCTCGGAGTTCGGCCTCACTTGCGCCGAACTTCATTCTGATGATGAGGTTTGAGGGGAGAGCTCGACCTTGCGCGCGCCGAACTTCATTCCGATGACGAGCTTCGAGGTGAAGTTCCGACCTCTTTTGCGTCGAACTTTATTCCGTTTTCCACGAGATCCTCCGTGGGAGAACTTCCTGCTGCTTTTGTCTGAACTTCCTTGACGATGAGCTCGAGGGGGAGCTCGGCTTTTCTCGCGCCGAACTTCATTCTGCTTTCCCACGAGGCCCTCCGCGGGAGAACTTGCTTGACGACGAGCTCAAGGGGGAGCTCGGCTTTTCTCACGCCGAACTTCATTCTTTCCCGCAAGGCCCTCCACGGGAGAACTTGCTTGACGATGAGCTCGAGGGGGAGCTCGGCTTTCCTCACGTCGAACTTCATTTCGCTTTCCCGTGAAACCCTCCATGCGGGAGAACTTCATGCCCCTTTGCCGGGGCTTCCTCGATGACGAGCTTCGAGGTGGAGTTCGGCCTCGCTTGTGCTGGGGAAGTCGTGGGCGTGGCCGCACTCCATGTGGAATCTTCTACGGGAGAACTTCACGTCCCTTTGTCGGGCTTCCTTAGAGTCATGCTTGAGAGGGAGTTCGGCCTCGCTTGCGCCGAACTTCATTCCGTCTTCTTGGAAAACCCTCTGTGGGAGAACTTCATGTTCTCCATTTCTTGGACTTCCTAAGGGCGATTGGTATGCCCAGATGCTCTTCCTTAAGGTCGGTTTCTCACGTCCTCATGGCGGGTTTGCTGGCAAAGTCCCCGCTGGAGGTTGTCGCATGGCCAGCATCATCTCGGCTGGGCCACGGACCCAACCAGCGGGTTGAACTGCTCCACGTCTGCGAGGGCTTCGTGTGGAAACTGGGCTGTCGGGGCTACAACGGGAGCCGGTCGCCGAGTCGAAGCTCTCCTGGAGGCATTTTCTCTTCGAGAGAGAAAAAGGAGATCTTCGGAGGGGGAAGAGAAAAATCATCGCCGAGCATTTCTTTAAGAATAAGGGAACCTCGGAGGTTCGGGCCCTCCTTCTAGCGCCAATCTGTTGGTGCAGAAACTGGTCATCGTCGGAGGTCACTGGAGTCGAGGCCGCTGAGGTCGCCACCGGGGACCTGCAAAATAGAGTTTCGTCCGGAGCCGGTGGGAGGTGGCTCCGGCAGGACCCTCCGAACGCTCAAGTCAGCTCTGGCCAACAGAAATGGAGTGCTCAGAAATGAGTTTCCGAGCTTAGAGAAGAAGAGGAGAGCTTAGAGATCAGAGAGATTAGCGTATCTGGAGGGTCCCTTTTATGGCAGAGCTTGATGGTGATGGCTGCAGCCGCGTGCTGGCGGGCCGCTCGAGGTTCGGCGGAGTCAGTCTCTCGGGGAGGTGCCGTATGCGGCGGGGTTGGTGGTGACAGCTGCAGCCGCATGCTGGCGGATCGCTCGAGGTTCGGCGGAGTCAGTCTCTCGGGGAGGTGCCGTATGCGGCGGGGTTCGTGGTGACACCTATACTGGCAAGTCGTGGGCCGCATGGGGCTGGTTATGGAGAGAGTGGTGTCGCCAGTAGTGGCGGCCATACCGTCCAGTCTCGTTGTTCGTCCAGAGGAGTTCGGACTTGTAGGAGAGTTCGGCTGAAGGGAAAGCTTGGGAGCAGCTTGGCCATAGCGGAGTTCGGAGGAGCTTGGCCGGCTGAAGGGACGGCTCGGAGGGAGTTCGGCTGTAGAGAAGTTCAGAGGAGCTCGGCCGGCTGAAGAGACGGCCGCTTGGGGAGTTTGGCCGAGAGACGACCGCTGAGGAGTTCGGGCGCTAGGGGATTCCGTTAAAGTCCGGCCGCTTGGAGTCCAAAGAGCTCGGTCGCTAAGTAGTTCGGCCGACTGTAGGAGTTCGGCTAAGACCCGTCCGTCGAAGCTCTTCCGCGGCTACAGGTTGCATTAGGTCGAGCGTCGAGCTAGACTTCGGCGGGAGCGGGATTTATCCCCAACAGCCGCTAAGCAGTTCGGTCGGACCGCTGGGAGTTCGAAGGAGCTCGGCCGCTGGGAGTCCAAGGAGCTCGGCCGTTGGAAGTCCAAGAAGCTCGGCCGTGGCTACTGATTGCATTAAGCAGAGCATCGAGCTGGACTTCGGCAGGAGCGGGGTTTATCCCCAACAAAAACAATTAGTCATTTTAAATCTAGTCAGTGACTTCTATAAATATTTTCTGATAATTCTTGTTCAAATGGACTTAAAGTTTATTATATTTTGTTAACATGATAAAATGGTCCGTCGATCATGAAGAAGGTTGATAACTTTGTGTGAAATTTTTTAATAAGTTTTTTCCAGGAAAGTATTTATTGCTTGTAAGTTCATATGATTAGCATTAATTAAAGCAATCTGCTAAATCTCTCTCTTTTCAATCAGGTATAGGGACCAGATTGTGGCAATCAAAGTACTCGATACTGGCAACACTCCTGAAGAAAAGGCAACACTTGAAGCTCGTTTTATTCGAGAAGTGAATATGATGTCCAGAGTGAAGCATAAGAACCTTGTCAAGGTGTGTGATTTCTTCTTAATAAGTTGTAATTGTGATTAACTAGATGTGCGATATGTTACCTCCAAATTGGGCGCAAAAGTTCCAGGCTTGTCATGCTCATTGTCCTCAGCCAACTGATTTAATGCTTATTTCCAATGAGTACATTTTTTTCTGACTTAAAAGTTTTCTGCACCACTCATGACCATTGTCCTCCTTTTTGTAGTTCATTGGAGCATGCAAGGACCCAATCATGGTAATTGCCACAGAGCTACTACCAGGAATGTCATTAAAAAGGTATTTATTGACCGTTCGCCCCAAAAAGCTTGATCTTCATCAAGCAGTCAGCTTCGCACTTGACATTGCTCGTGCAATGGACTGCCTACATGCTAATGGGATAATACACCGAGACTTGAAACCTGGTATAGATCTGCTCATTTATTTCTTGTATCATTAATTATTCCTTGAAGTGCTTTAAACTTAGATCCATCAGCATTCTGATTAGGTCATATGCCAACTGATAGATTGTCTGTTTGCAAATAGTTTCTGCAAGGGACTGTTAAGATAAAAAGAAATCCTGAGTATAAGTGCAAATTCAACTGGCTGCTATCAGAAGCAACCTGAATCTGTGGGGAACACATTGTCAAATGTTGTTTCTTAATGGATGCATCTCTTTTATCAATATCTCATTATATTGGCTTATGTCTTCTGATATTTTGGCCTGCCTGCTGCTGATTTTCGGTATTTGTGGTCACAGGATCCCTTGTTTCAAATATTTGAAGATGCCACACTTAAATCTATCCTTCTAGTTGCTCAACTTGCTTTTTCCAGCAAAATGAGAATATCAACTTTACTGTCCATCTTATTGTTGTACAATCATTCATATACAGGGTTATCTAGTGTTAGGCTTAGCTCTATATTTCTTTCGGTACATTTTCCACATTTTTGCTTATCAAAATATGATTAAAAATATGCAGATAATTTGTTGCTTACTGCAAATCAGAAGAATGTCAAGCTTGTTGACTTTGGACTTGCAAGAGAAGAAACTGTGACAGAGATGATGACTGCCGAAACTGGTACATACCGTTGGATGGCTCCTGAGGTGATACATCACTAACTTTTTGATTATTTAAGAATTATTAACTTTTACTATTAATGTCACTGAGTGTTGGAAACTGATGAACGTTGCCATATCTGTTTTCTATCCTATAATAAAGAGTTTTGGCTACAAATTAGTATGTAGAGGATAAGCTCAATAAGATAATGCAATGAATTCTTCAGAGATATCATAACTATTAGAAGTGTTGAAAACTGAAATATCTTTGATATAGAGTGTGTTTTAGTAGGTAAAAGGGAGTCTATATTGATGTGTTTAAAGGCATGATCCTATAACTTCCAGATAGCTGAATAAATATTTGTAAATTATTTTTAGTCAATTTTCTCAAAAATATATATAATTTTTTTTATAAATCCTCTCAAAAGTATTTATAATCTTTTTTGTTTGTAATCTTTTTTCACAGTTGTCCATATGCATGGACAAAGATTTGAAAGGCTTTTAGTAATACTAGAGGTGACCCTCAATGGGAATGGTTGTGGTTATAGTATGGTTTATATTTGTAAACAGAAGACACTCTTTTAACATTTTGAAAAATGTGTAATTTGTGTATCACCTATTTCATTATATGAATGCCTTTTTGTTGTTTGTACTTTTTCCCCTTTGTGCAAATATAGTCTTGAGTTGTAGTATATTTGTTGGTGAGTGGGAAGCATCAATGTGTCTATGCTGTATAGAAATACTCATGTCCTGTGTTCCATTTGTTTATTTATTTAACTGGTAATATCTCTCTGCAGCCTCTTGTCCTACACTCTTTGTTCTTTTAGGATTTAGACCCAGTTTATGGTCAAATTTCTCATTTATTATCTAATTCAAGACAAATTGCTTTGTACCATGTTTTCCTAGAGTAAACCGTAAATTGATAGCCTTATGCCATCCATATACGGTAGGCTTTGTGAATGAGTATACTTTGGAATTTGTTTGGAATTTGTGAATACTATGCAACTGGCTTTATGATTTAATATATGATCTTAGGAAATATCATATGATGCCCTCTTGTTCCACTTCTTGCTGTTGTTGAGTGATCTTTTTTTTCTTTTCTTAACTGTAAACTCTTGCTTGTGGTTTGTGCTTTTAGATTTATTACCATGAGCTGCAGACCCTCTTATTTGAATTTAAATATGATGTTGCAGTTATATAGCACTGTTACACTGCGTCGTGGTGAGAAGAAGCACTACACCAACAAGGTTGATGTGTACAGCTTTGGCATTGTTCTATGGGAGTTGTTGACCAACCGAATGCCATTTGAAGGCATGTCCAACTTGCAGGCTGCATATGCTGCTGCTTTTAAGGTGAAAATTAACTATCCAATCTCTTTTTCATATTACAGCTGGTGGCACAGACTGCAGAATCTAGGCACATCTTTCTGTGGGGGTGAGGTGGGGGACGGGACTTGCCACACTTGGTCTAATTCAATTGCATATGTAATTGTAATATAAACTAAAATCACTCAATATAAATCTAATAATTTACAATTGACTGGATAACCAATTAAATCTTTTATGAAGATACCAAAACATAAAATATTTTCTTAAGATTCCATTTCAGTCTTCTGTACATGAAGAGTTACCAGCTGAACATGTCTGTTGAATATTTATTCTGTAAAAAATGATGCTGGGCTCGGTTTTATGTTGCATGGATTACGTAATTCTTTTCATAGTAAAAGTTGTACTTCTAGTTGCATCTGTTTAACTTAGTATCTACAATTGAAGGGGTAGTGGCAGGACAGTCAACCTCTTACCATGCAAGGGGCATGTGATACTAGGATACAAACATGTTATTGAAGTATGCAAAATCTTGTCACATGCAAAAAGATAGTAGATTAGAGCTCTTCAGCTTGCCACAGGAAGCAGCTGAATGGGTACCCAGAGGAGCATGCATTGCACATCCCATCCACATCCAGAATGTGCCGAGCAAGTGAACAGGCTGGCATGGGTGTGTGCTTGGGTCAGAGTAAGCCACTGCCCAGTATGCTAGCGGTTTGTGTATGGATGGGCTAGATGATGGTGCTTAATCTGCTGAAGAAATCTCAGGCCACAAAGGGCTGTATTATATAGACCAAATTGGAAAATCATAGATGTCATGATGGTGAAATCTCTAGAAGACTGAAGGTTTTTCTTGTTGGGATGGTGGTAACTTTGTTTTGTGGGTCAATCTAGGTTTAGATATAGGTTGGATTCTTACAGTAATACTCTCTGTCTATTGCCTTCTAATGCAATGCTGGTACCTTTATGTGGCTCATCCGTCGTTTGGCAGGCCTAGTTCTTATTTCCTAACATGATGAAATTTTCCTTCGAGATGAATAATGAGGTGGAAGCAGCCAACATTGCAAAGTTTCTTCGGTATATTTATAAAGATGGCTGAGTAGCGGGATGCCGCGACGATCCATATGCTGCTGTGAAGTTCTGATCCTGAGTGGATGGTCTTGGGATGGTCCAAGATATGGTATGCCATTGGTTGAATGGTCGGTACCAGGAACAATTTGGTTATGCAGACATGTTTGAATTGAAGTTTGTTGCTCTCCATCATTGACCTGTTGTGCAACACGATCAAGAAAGCAGATATAAATTACGGAATTTATTTTCATTAGAGAGCATCTCCTTGTATGTTTAAAATGTTCAATGAGATATGGCAGGAAGATTTTTATTAGTGAAAATCTGATTTTTCTGTTTGGACATATTAGTGTGAGATGGCTCGTTCAGGAAGATCACCTAAGTTTATAATAGAATGAGTACAAGGACACTGTAATTATTAGCAACTGTTGACGCAGAAACTGATCGTCGTCGGAGTTGAGGCCGATGAGGTTGCCACCGGGGACCTGCAAAACAAAGTTCCACTTGGAGCCGGTGGGGGGTGGCTCCGACAGGACCCTCCGACGATCAAGTCAGCTTCAGTCAACAGGAATGGAGTGCTCGGTAGAGTTTTTAGGAATAGAAAAGGGTTTTCAGAACCTGGCGTAAGTGTATCCGGAGGGTCCTTTTTATAGAGGGAGCTTGTTGTAACCGCCTTGGTTAATGAGTGTCGTAACTGTCCTGATCAATGCCGTTCGTTATTGCTGATCGTTATTGCCGATAAATGCCGATCGTTATTGCCGATTGTTATTGTCGTGTAACCGTAGCGAGATCGCCTGCAGGAATCCATCATAAGAAGTTCTGCTTTCATGGAAGTTCGTTCGCTCAACAAGTTCGCATGGAGTTCAGCTTCCGTAGAAGCTCGGCTGCTGGAGAAGTCCGCAGGGAGTCCGGCTTTCGTAGAAGCTCGGCCAGAGAGGGAGCTTCGGGGGGAGTTCGGCTAAGGCTGATCCGCTGAGGAGTTCGGCCGCTGGGAGTCCGAAGCTCGACGATTGGGCAATCAGAAAGAGTTCGGCCGCTAAGTGGTTCGGCTAAGGCTGACCGCTGAGGAGTTCGGTCGCTAAGAGTCCGAAGCTCGACAGCTGAGGAGTTCGGTCGGGTGTAGGAGTTCGGCTAAGATGCGTCCGCTGAAGCTCTTCTGTGGCTATTGACCGCATCAGGCTGGGCACCGAACTTGACTTTGGCAGGAGCGGGATTTATCCCCAACAGCAACAAAGTTTGGTTTTCCGAATGATCATATTAGAGTGATATAGTTTGTTAATTGGAATCATTGAAGGTTTTTAAAAATCATGGTACAGGCCTGTTCAGTTCACTGCTTGGTATGATACATATCAAGGTATGCAGTGGTCCCAGACCATTGTCTTTGAATCCTTGCCAAATATTATGGCAGATGGATCATGAAGAGTACGTAAGAGAAGAAATTTTGTGTTCTGTAAGATGTTTTGTTATTATTGTTAAACAAGGTTCATAATTTCGGTACCAGACTTTATACCGGTACCATGCTGATACAGTGTTGATACGCCTGGTACAAGAATCGGTTTGGTGTACTGGAACTCGGTACACCCTCCATATGGAGTCTTGGTTCGGTACCAGTATGGCAAGTACAGGCGGTATGTATCAGTATGGTGAACATTGCTGCTAAAACTTTGCCTCCTTCCATTTCCCAAACTGCATAAATCCAGAAAGGCCAATTTCAGAAAGTGCAATATAGCAAGCCGTACATGCATGCTTTTTGTACATTGTCTTCTTTCTATTTCTATGTTATAAATAGTTATTGAGGAAAAAAAGAGTGATTGTGGACCATCAATCATATCCTATGATTACCATATTTGTAATCAGTGTGATAGCTGCCATCTGTTGCTGTTGTCGCACTATTAGCTAAAGATTGTCTACAACATTAAGTGATATTCAAAGCTATATTAGATCAGTGATATCTTGATCCAAAAATCAGAGCTTGAATTTTCTTAGTTGTGGAAAGTTTCACATCTTTTCTACTGGTACACAAAGCGATTGTATCTTTATTGTTACCATTCGCTGACTTGAACTAATTGTTATCTCCTGTAGCAAATGCGGCCACCCCTTCCAGAGGATGCACCGCCTGAGCTAATGTTCATCGTGCAGTCATGCTGGGTTGAGGACCCTAATACACGTCCCAGTTTCAGCCAGATCATACGGATGCTAAATTCCCTCCTATTCACACTCCCTCCACCATCCTTACCAGAGCCTGAAGCTGTTCCTTCTGTGGTGAACAACAGGGGCACCATTACAGCTAGATCCTCTGCACGTGGTGGAGGCAAGCTTTCTTTTTTTCGTCAGTTCTTTGCTGCAAAGAGGTCAGGCAATAACAGGACATAAGCAGTAAAGGTTTCGGATGTTTTGTTCTTGAAAAGGAGAAGTAGTATAGGCTGTGTAATGAATACCATGCTTATGAGAAATTGTAAGGAATGATACTTAAGCTAGCAGAAATTACAAGTTGCATATTCCTGATCTTCTAATCTAACAGTTGACAGCGGGCCTCTTGGTTTAGTTTTTCTCGGAGTGATGTCTATGTCTGCATATAGTCAAACTGTATAGAATTTCGCCGTCAAGTGATACCGAGTTTCATTGCAATGAAATCAGTCTTAACTTAGTGTTAAAATAATCAGCATTAGATGCTCGGTAATTGGATATCTGCTGAGTAATTTCCAGTTTCCTTGAAAACAGAGACTGGTTTCCATCTGTTCAAGTTGCATGCACCTTTTTTTTTATTATTATTTTTTATTTCATGAACTGTACTTCAACATGCTTTCTGTTTGTGCAACGGGATGTGGTTATGAAAATGGCTTTTTATACATCTATGGTAGCAAAGAGGTGGATGACTTAGTGTCTGAAAAGTATCGATTTTATCATCATAGATATTGGACTTAATTTTGTCACTCAACAGGAATATCTTTATGGCAGGTGCATTGCATGGTTAGTTTTATTTTTTTTTGGAAGTCTGTTAATACTGTGATCCATTAATTTCACTAATGCTGATGATGGAATTATCCATTTCTCACTTAATAGGTTATATTATTTTTTTCAGAGTTCTATTTTAGGTTTCCTGTCTACAAATTAACATTCCAAATTTGGGTGGATCAGATGATAATTGGCATCTTTGTGTGTGAGGGTTGTCTTGTTGAAATCACTGTGATATGATGTTATTGTGATTCATATCCAATACTTCATCTGATTACTGGTAATGACCCATGGAACATAAATATGTTTTGAGTCCTGTCTGTTATACAACTGACCTCGACTGAGATCGACCTTTATTGGTTTTAAATTGGAATATGGAAGCTCCCCCCAACTCACAACATGTCAACAGAGTGTTGGTCGAGTTGACAGATTTGTTGCGGGATGTCGTGATTTTCTTGAAATGGACACAATTAAATGGAGATGTAGCGCCAATGGAATTTTCACAGTCAGCAACTATTACAAGGGATTGAACTTTAGTGCAGTCATTTCTTATCACATCATATAAATCTGGAGCATTCTTCTAGCAGAGAATCAAATGCATCGATGCTCTACTCTTCTAAGAATTAAATCCTGAGAATTTTAAGAAGAGGGAATTGGTTGGCTCTGGTGGCTTGTCCCTTGTGCGAACAGGAGAGAGCACAGACCATCCGTTCATCTCATGCTCCTTGTCAAAGTCAATTTGGTTGTATTTCTGCCAGATTCTTCATATGACTCAGCTCCCTGGTAATGTAAATGATCTGTGGCAAGACTGCAAAGTGACTTATCTAAGAAAAGATTGACGGTTTTTTTTTTTTTGGTGAAAAAAGAGAGAGAAGATTTGCAGTTTGAATGGATGACTTGGCTTCAGCCGTATGTTGGTTCCTGAGGTTAGAGATGAATGAAAAGATTTTATCCAGAGGAGAGCTGCGGATCTTCTTGAAGCATCTACTTTCTTAGAGTGTGGACTGGATTTACTTCTGACAGTGTTAAAAGGAAGCTGAATCCTGTGTTTCAACATCTAAATCTTTAGAAGAAGGATAGTTTCTTCGTTTAATGTTTTTAAGAAATTTATGGTCTAAACCGTTCGTTCCTCAATCTGGATTTTCTGTAATGGTTTTTTTTGATATTTTAATTTGTTAATGGAATCGATCAGGCTGTCGCTTAATCTTTCCCTCAAAAAGATATTATTTCTATTAGTCTCCAACTTAATCCCATATCTATCTCATACCGTCCAGCAGCATAATGATGCAGATCCTTAACAAATTTCGTTCAAAAGGCTATAAATCTCAACACTAAGCAAAAGGCTTCTACGTTACTGGTTACGGGGGACGCAGAATTTCAACCCGTCGTTGTCCACGGATGCTGAAGTCTTTTCTTGTTTCTGCTCATTCTTTTTCTTATCGTTAAAGCAAAAGCTAAGGTTGGTCATGATCCATTCTCTCGTTCTTTTCTTCTCTCACCTTGTCGACCGCCACCATTGCGTATCCTATTAAAAGTTGCTCATCCGCCCAAATGAGCTACATCTGTGAGGCAATGGGGCCGGGGTCGCCCCACTATGCTTGCCAACTTTTAGTCTGTAGGCCCTCAATGAGCTGGTGATGGATCTCATGCTGTTTTGCTTCGTCGGCCGTCAAGAGGTTAGAGGGGCTCGACCGAAGGTGAAAAAACAAGGAATGGGTTTTTGAGTGAAAGATTGTGAAAGGCGAATTATGGTACCCTGTGTGAGAGCTTTCATTGAAGCCAATCTCTGTTATCCCCCAAACCCTCTCCCTCCTCCAAGCATGCACTTTCTTTCAGCGCAGATTCCCTGTGGCGTGTGACCGGCACCGCAGGGCACGGTGCACCTATAGATGGCGTTCATCGTAGGATAGACGGTCATCAAACAATATATACGGCATGCATCCTGTGATGGGCGTCACACCGTACCCTATGGTGCTGCACGTGCACCACGAGGGGTCCGTGCTCTTTTTTTTCTTTTTCTTGGTTGGATGCACGAGCACAGAGCCCTAGCATACATGCAAACCCATGGCATCAGAATACAGCAAATTTTGGAGCTGGGGTGCACCGGACCGAGCAAACTCCCAAATCATTGAGCCTGCTTCTTTTCCATATGGAGTCCTAGAAACAAATGTTGGCTCCTAACTCGGTATGGAATAATTATCAAGAAGAAGGCCCGGGCAGCGATGCAAGCAAGCGCTCGATGGTAGCATGTGCAACAAAATGAAGTCGTCTATTTATTCTGAATCACATCATTCACCTTGAAACATATAAAATTAGGCTATAATATTGGTTGGATTATGATTTGATGAAGGATCCTGTAAACAAAGATTAATTTTGTTCTCTATGGAAACTCGAAACTTTTTTTTTTTTTTTGCTTTAATACCACAGAGAGTCCGTGTCACATTAAACAAGGGTGCAAAATGTATGTTCGAGGGACGGTGCTGAATCGTAGATAGTGGCGTATGCCAAGAAAGCACCATCTGCTGTGCACTTTCCCCTCATGCCATAGTTGCGACCCACTCATTTAAAGGAGGATAACAACGATGACATAAGACAAGGGCACATATCATGATCTTCTTCCTCATCCATGACGGATGTTAGAGGACCTATCACAGGGAATTGTAAAGAAAAACTGAAACGGTGATAGACCACCCTCAATGTCCACCTCCACTTATTCATCAACATCCAAAGACTCATTGCTGGCTGCATTTGTTGTTTAGTCAAACATGCTTACAGGGAAGGCAACAACATGGCCAACTGAGTGGCATCCCATAGCTAGGGCAGAGTGGTATGGGAGTCTTCATCAGAGCTACGCCAACGACCTCATGATTTGATTGGGACGGATGCTTATGGTTGTACCTGTTCTAGGGCTCCACGATGAAGCCGGCTCCGATAGGGAGGGAAAAAAAAAAAATTGAAATCTCCGCAATGCATGCGTGAGAAATTTTTTACGGACCACTGACGGCGAGTTTTCGCATCATCCACATATGGTTATTGGCTTGAATCTTTTGTTTTTTTCAACCCGTGCATAAGTCCATCACTATGGACAATGAGCGTGGAAGTTTAGGTCGCTGCTGACGATGAATTAAGTATTTTTCATGCATGCATACAGTTGCACGAGCTCGTTGGAACTAGGGTGGGCTAGGTTGGGCCATGTTCCTGCTGAATTTTTTCAATCATTGATCCAAGTTTTTTTTTTTTTTTTATAAAAAATTTTATGTGTATTATAGATGATGCAGTTCTGTGCGTATCGCTCGTGATGATTAGCTCACGCACGAGATCGAAGCATGGTGTCTGAATTTTTTGCTTTCAATTTCGTACGTGAGTCAATCATCATGAATGATGCATGCGAGATGCATCACCTATGGTGCCCAATATATATATATATATATATATATATATATATATATATATTTTCACGAGCTACAGGTCCCTTAGCTTGAGAGCCAATTGGGTCAACCCATCCAAAAGAGGGAAGAGGATCTGTCGCTTAGGCGCAAGCGACCCTCACGTTATAGCCCCATGCATGCACGTGAACCTTGGTGCCAGCACCGATGACATCGTCATGTACCTGACAAGCATGACCACAGGCACCAATAAAACAAGCAGTGGTGCCACCATCATCAGCATAAAGAACGCTATCCGAAACCCCTTGTGGACCCTCTCCAATTCTTCTTCCCCCGGGTGGCTATGGTCGTAGCTCCCACTAGAACACCACCAAAGATCAGACACCTTCTCAGGAACCAATTAATCAGTCAGTCGTCGTTGTCAAGCTTGTGAAAACCAGTGATGTTGTAGGTGAGTATGTGGGAGTGGAGGGGACCAGGCTCTCGAAACCCTAGCTGACGATGATACAGAGATTGGTGGTTGTGGGTTTCAGCAGCTATTTGGCCATTTATCGGCAGCCTCTACTTCAGTGGTGGATACATCGAAAGTTCCACGAGCTAGGTCCCAAAGAGGGGAAGGAAGAAAAAATCTGTTGCTCCTGAATCTTCTGACTTGAGGTCGGCCGATGAGGATGGAGAAGCTCGATCATCGAGGAATATGAAGCCGAGGATGAATTTTCACTGGAGCTTCGCCCATTCACCTGCAATAAAATTTTCATTGGAATGTTCTCCAGTAAAGACCCTCCGACGCTCAAGTTAGAAGATTAGAGAACAATGAGGAGAGAAAGCATCAAATCGAATGGCATACCTAGAGGATCCTAAAGCCCTTTTATTTATAGGAGAGGAGTTGGAGTCGTATCTATTTCGGACTCTAACGGCTTTTCGAGTTAGTCGCTCTGAATTGATTTGGAAGATTTCTTTCTTTCTTGGGAGACAGGATTGCGAAAGATTCTTTCTTTATCTGAGTTTTTCGATTCGAAGAGGATATAGTTTCAGCAGAAACGATTATAGGTCGGTCAATGATGAGCTATGAGTCTATTTATGTAGCTTGGCGGTCGATTTGAACCCGATGAGAATGAGGTATGAAGGCCTACCTTGTTTTGCTAGGAGGCGATCTTTAGTAGGTCGGCTTAAGCCGACCTACAGCTAACCGCGGACGAAGTATCATATCGCTCCATTCAGACGATCTATTGGGGTAAGTCGGCGGTCGGTCCTAAACAGGCTGAAGCCACACCAGCCCTATTCCACAATAGTTTGCCCCCCACTTACAAGGTCGATCTACCCCTAAGCGATCGATGTAAGTATCATGTCGAAGTCGAAGCCGATCTTCAAATTGTGCCCATATTGCAGCATTAGAGATCGGTAGCATGATAAGATTGGGAGAAGTCTATCAACCATGAAATCTAATCGTTTGTTGCTTTGCTCCGAATCTATCCATCCCGATCAATGGGTATCTGACACCTGGCAAAGATCTAAAAGAGTAGATGAAATGGGAGTAGATCGGAGCTATCCATGCCTCTTATAAATAGGGTCAGTATTACTCTTTTTGACCGCTACTGTTGCTTAAAGAGTGAACTCCGGTACTTTGCGTGAAGAATAGCTCGGACTCAGTCGAGCCACCGTCGATCCTGCCCTAACTTCCCTCATTGCTCGGCCTCCTCGCCCTTTATGTCAGTCTCCTCCGTACTCATGAGTCAATCTAGCCTGTCTCGATCTTCTTGGGGCTTGGATAGCCCTTCTGATGAGGATCACGATTCCGAGATAATAGGTTCTCCGGACCAATCCGAAGAACGTGAAGTTCTGGACTATGATCCTTTCAAAATAGATTCCGTCCTCACCTCGGAGGATCTGAAAGTCATTAGGATGAAATACCATATTCTCGATGATTTTAAGTTAGAGGTCGTCGGTCCCAAGGAGCGTATAGCTTTTTCTTAGCCTGGACGGATCGGTATTTACGAGAAATTGCTAAAGGTCGACCTCAGGTTGCCTTTTCATTTTTTTAATTGCCGAGCTTTTGAATCTGTATAGAATTAGCTTTTGTTGTTTGACGCCGAACTCCTGACGATCGATTTTAGGCTTCTTCACCCACTACCTCCTCCTCGGAATTGAGCCTACCTCCCATCTTCTCCGAGCTTGCTTCACTTTAAAGGAGCATCCGATGGAGGTTGGATGGTGGTATGCTTCTCCTCAGAGAGGATGCCGTCTTTTTCGAGGCGCTCCTTCCTTGGTGCATAACTGGAAGGAGCGCTTCTTTTTTGTTTCGAACGAGCAACCATGGGGTTTTAGCACATCATGGAGGCGACCTCATAGGTCAGCTGTCAGACCTCCAACACTATCGATGTCAAGGAAGAGATCTTGAGTTAAATCTTTAGTCTTGTTTCTTTTTCGCTGTCTAGGTTTCTTACCGAGGAGAACTTATTTAAGGTTGGACTGATTCCAACTGATCCGAGGAGTAAGTATTCTTATGCGATTTTGTTTGGGTCGTCTTTTCTTTTCTCATCATTATCATTGACTGAGTCTTGTATTTTCTGTCCAATGATGAACCCGTCCGACCTTGAAACTCTTCGTCAGATGGCGAAGAAGAGGAAGACAAGCGCGGTCGTGGCCCCCAAACATGCTCAGACCGAGGTTGTCCTAGCGCATCCCATGGCAGGAGGTTTTTCGAGAGCGGCCAACGCTCCGAGGAAGGAGAAGTCAGTGTCGACGAAGGCTATGATGCTGATTCGGTTTGCTGCTCCGGGGGAGTCCGTCCATCGACCTTCTGCATCTTCTTCCAAAAGAAGCTCGGGTGGGTCGAAGATCTCCATCTGGATGTCCGACCATGGATCCGATGTTCCGAGGAGTGTTTCTCCGATGGAAGTTCCCTCGAATACCAAGGATAAAAGGAAGGGCATTGGCGACTACCGTGTTGCCCGTTCCTTGCTGAAGTTGGTCATTTTATCGACCGACGTCTAGACCTTTGAGGAGGCCGAGGGTACCTTCTGCATCCATGACTCCTACGATTCTCTCCTTCGGATACGTGTTGGCTTTTTACCAACCTTCATTTCAGCTTTTCCATTCATTTTTCGACTCAGCTTCCTTCTTCTTCCTTTTTTTTTTAGCTCGTCCATCATGTGGACTATTTTGCCGAAGTAATTAGAGAGGTTTGGCGCCTCTCTAAGGAAGCTGAGGAGAAAGCCGCCCAAGCCCACCAAAGGGCAGATGATGCTCAGCTATCTCGTCTGAAGGCCGAAGAAGAGACCAGGTTCCTTAGGGAGAGGGTGAAGCAACTGGAATTCGAGCTGACTAAGACTGAAGCTCGGGTGCTGGGAGGGAGGGAGGACAGGAAGGCACGAGCGAAGGCTGCCAGGGTAGAGACGGTCGAGGTCTTCCATGCCTCAGAAGAATTTCGCAACATCAAGATAGATTTTACATCGCTCTCCTATCTGCAAGGGGGCATAGATCTGAAAGAAAAGGTCCGGAGGATCTTCTCCGACCTGAACTTGGACCTCTTGGAGTCGAACGACGAGGAGGCCGAGGAGGTTAAGGGTTGGGAGATTCAAATGAAAGATGTCTTCAGGCCCATGCATGACGACCTGACTATGGAGGATGCAGCATCGGTACCAACCCCAGCCATCATCATCCTGCCAGATCAAGCGGAGGTCGGTAAATCTAAAGCTCTGGATGGAGCTTAATGTACCACTTTGATCGGGCATGTCCAATCTTTTTTAAGTCAGCCTTTTCTGTTTGCCGCTGGTTTTTATCGAAGTAATTTTGTATGAACCGACCATCACTTGTAAATACTTAACTTTAATACAAAATCTTCTTTTGCTAAGTTGTTGAGTTCGTACATTCTTCATTAGATTTTTTTTTTTTTGAGACATAGGATAGCATAAATCTTAGGCGGTGTAACTGAGAAGTGGCGAACGATTCATGCCAACACATTACGATCCTCGACCATAGTCGAGAAGCGTGTTTTCATGAATTTCATGAGTCACATCTCGATCTTTGATCGTGGTCGAAGAGCGTGCATTGGTGAAATCCGATGGAGATGCATTCCGCTCCTCGATCGTGGTCAAGGAGCGCGCGTTGGTGAGATTTGATGGAGACGCGTTCTGCTCCTCGATCGTGGTCGAGCAGCACGCATTGGTGAAATCCGATGGAGATGAGTTTCGCTCCTCGACCGTGGTCGAGGAGCGCGCATTGATGAGATTTGATGAAGATGCATTCCTCTCCTCGACCGTGGTCGAGGAGCACACGTTGGTGAGATTCGATGGAGATGCATTCCGCATGATCGAGGAGCGTGCGTTGGTGAGATCCGATGGAGACGTGTTCCATACGGTCGAGAAGCATGCGTTGGCAAGATTCGATGGAGATGCGTTCCGCTCTTCGATCGTAGTCGAGAAGCATGCATTGGCAAAATTCAATGAAGATGCATTCTGACCGAGGAGCGTGCGTTGGCGAGATTTGATGGAGACGTGTTTTGCTCCTCGACCATCGTCGAGGAATGCATGTTAGCAAAATTCGATGGAGATGTGTTCCGCTCTTCGAGATGGAGATGTGTTCCGCTCTTCGACCATGGTCGAGGAGCGCACATTGGCGAGATCCGATGGAGATGCATTCCGCTCCTCGATTGTGGTCGAGGAGCATGCGTTGACGAGATTTGATGGAGATGCATTCCGCTCCTCAGCTATGGCTGAGGAGTGTACGTTGGCAAAATTCGATGGAGACGCATTCCGCTCCTCGACCGTGGCCAAGAAGCATGCATTGGCGAGATTTGATGGAGACGTATTCCACTTCTCGACCGTGGCCGAGGAGCATACATTGGCAAAATTCGATGGAGATACATTCCACTCCTCGACCGTAGTCGAGGAGCGCACGTTGGCAAAAATAAAACCTATGAGAAGTTATTATTCATTATTAAATAAAAATTCAAGATAAAAATTACATTCTAAGGATAATATCTTCGATGATTGTTGGCGTTCTAGGTCCTTTGGATCGGAGTTCCATCTAATCGATAGAAACGGTAAGTTTCAAGCCAGACTACTTCAGCCATGCGATAAGGATCTTCCTAGTTTGACGATAATTTTGACCATTCGGATGGATGAAAAATCTCAGCTCGACGAAGAACTAATTATCCTATCAAAAAAGATTTGCTCTTTACTCGAGAATTATAGTATCGGACAACTTTCTATTGATAGTTAGCCATTCGAATTCGAGCTCGTTCTCGGATTTCTTCCAGTAGATCCAGATTCGCTCTCATCTCGAAGGAATTGCTATCTTCATCGAACTCTTCTACTCGGAGTGTAGGTAACCCCATCTCTATGGATATCACAGCTTCCATACCGAAGGCCAACATAAAAGGTGTCTCTCCAGTTGGGACACGTTGCGTCATGCGATATGCCCAAAGTATGTTGTACAACTCTTCGACCCACGATCCTTTTGCCTAGCTTATGCGAGCTTTCAACCTCTGCAATAATATCTTGTTTGTCACCTCGACCTCACCATTAGTCTGTGGATGACCTACCGACGTCAATATATAATAAATCCTGTACTCATCATAGAATCCTATAAATCTTAGATTATTGAATTATCGTCCATTATTGGTTATGATAGTGCTGGGTAAGCCATATCGACATATGATAGACTTCTAGATAAAATTTTAAACTCTAGCTTCGATAATCATAGCTATTGCCTCTACTTCCATCCACTTAGTAAAATAGTTGATCGCGATAATCAGAAACTTCTTCTGTGCTACGACAATAGAAAATGGTCCAAGGATATTCATTCCCTATTGAGCAAAGAGCCAAGGGATCGTGATCGGGGCTAATGGGATCAATGGTCGGTGCTGAATGTTTGAGGTCCTTTGGTATTGGTCACACTTGCTCACCAGATCGGCCGCATCTCTTTGTATGGTTGGCCAAAAATATTCCTGCCATAATATTTTATGGGATAGAGCCTTGCCCTCCAAGTGATTACCATAGATTCTTTCGTGAACTTTCCATGGGGCATAGTTGGTTTCCGAAGGATGGAGGCATCTGAGCAGAGATAGGGTGAAAGACCTCTTATACAACTTTTCTTCGTAAATGACATATTATGGAACGAGATATCTCAATCTTTTCACCTCATCTCGATCCGTAGGCAAAATTTCATCTTGCAAGTAATGGAGAATAGGATCTATTCAGCTTGATTTTGGATCAGCTTGCATTACCGGGACCTCCTCAATACTTGGCTTCTCCAAGACTTCCATATATGAGCTTTTTTTTAGGTCAGCCGCTCTATAGATTGCTAGCTTAGAAAAGAGGTCAGCTCGTACATTCTCCGCCCTTGGTATCTGCTGAACATCCATTGCTAAAAAGCTATAAGCCAAGTCTCTGACTTTTTATAGATACTTAACCATATTCGGCTCTTAAGCTTCATATTCTTCCTGAACCTGATCAACCATCAACTGTAAATCACTATGTACTCTGAGATGTCGAACTTTCATTTTTTTTGCTATTCTAAGTCCCACTACCAATGCCTTATACTCGACTTCATTGTTGAAAGCCGAAAAGTCGAAGCATAGAGCATATTCCACTACTACTCTTTCCGGGTTGGTTAAGATCAATTCGGCTCTGGAGTTCGTAGCATTCGAAGATCCATCAACATGTAGGATCCAACATTCATCGGTTAAAGAGGTTTCAGTGTGACTGGATTCCTCATCTCGAATTGTACATTTCAGGATGAAGTCCGTCAATGCCTGAGCTTTAATGGACGATCTCAGTAAATATTTGATATCAAATTGACCTAGCTCGATAGCCCATTTAGCCAGCCACCCCGAAGTATCTGATCGGTACAATATCGATATAATGGATTGGTCTATAAAGACTGCGATGGTGTACGCTTGAAAATATAAGCGTAACTTTTTTGTAGATATCAAGAGAGCATAAATAATTTTTTTCAGTCTCGTATATCTGATCTCAGCATCGTGAAGTATCCAGCTCACGTAATAGATCGACTTCTGCACCTTGGCCTCTTATCGGATCAGAACAAAACTAATTGCTGAAGAAGAAATAGCTAGATATAAGTACAATACCTCCTCAAACTTTGGCTTGCTTAATAGAGGAGGAGAGTCGAGGTATTTCTTTAGCTCGTCGAGGGTTGTTTGGCATTTATCTGTCCATTGAAAGTCCTTCGGTTGCTTAAGGGCTTTAAAGAATGGAAGGCTCTTTTCTGTCGATCTTGATAGGAATCTATTTAAGACTGCGATCTTTTCTGTGACTCGCTGCACTTCTTTGATCATCTTCGGAGACTTCATCTCTTGAAGAGCTTGAATTTTCTCTGGATTAGCCTCAATCCCATGTTGTGATACCATGAATCCAAGAAATTTTTTGAAAGTCATCGAAGGCGCATTTATCCAGATCGAGCTTCATCCGAAAATGCCGTAGTATAGAGAAGACTTCTTCTAGATCGATAATATGATATTTGGTAGCCCTACTTTTGACAAGCATGTCGTCCACGTATACTTCCATATTTCTTCCAATATGCTCTTTGAAAAGCTTGTTCACAAGTCTTTGATAGGTCGCTCCAGCATTCTTCAAGCCAAACGGCACAACCCTATAGGAAAAAAGGTCTTGGTCAGTTATGAAAGAAGTTTTTTCTTCGTCCTTGGGTGCTATTCGGATCTGGTTGTATTTCAAGAAAGCATCCATGAATAATAGGAGCTAATGTCCTGAGGTTGCATCCATCAGTTGGTTTATGCGTGGTAGAGGATAGCTATCCTTTGGGCATGCTCCATTGAGATTCACATAATCAATGCACGTGCGCCATTTTCCACTGACCTTTTTGACGAGGATGACGTTAGCCAACCACTCTAGATAATAAACTTCTCGGATGAAGCCAACCTTCAAGAGCTTATCAACTTCTTCTCGTATTGCTCTGGCATTCATGCATGAAGCTTCATTTTTTCTGCCTGATCGAACGACGATTTAGGTCTACATTGAGTCGGTATACTATGACTTGCAGATCGATGTTGGGCATATCCGAAGCTGACCAAGCAAATACATCGACGTTATCTAATAGAAATATGATGAGGTGCTATCGATCCTCTTCACATAAGCTTGAGCCAACCTTCACAACTTTGTTCGGATCATCCTTGATCAGTATAGAGATCAGTTCTTCTGTTGGGGAGCCTCTTTGTTCAGTTTGTTCATCTCGGACATCTAACTCATTTATGGGTTGCTCTTCAGCTACCACTTTACGCAAAGTAGTCATGTAATATTTTCTTATGACCGACTGGTTTTTCCTGAGCTTTCCGATTTCATGTGGAGTCATGAATTTGACCTTCAGGTGATAGGTCGATACTATGGTCTGGAGGGTATTTAGGCCTGACCGACCTAAGATGACATTATAGGTAGAGGGGCTATTCATAATGAAATAAGTTATATCGATAACTGCCTGCTTCGGAGCTTGTCCTGCTTTTGTCGTTAGTAAGATAGTCCCTTCCACTAGAATCGTAGCGTCAGAAAATTCGACTAGAGGTACATTCCTCTTCATCAGTAGTTCAGGGCTTAAGTTCATCCAAACAAAGACATCATAAAACAGAACATCTACCAAGCTTTCATTATCAACAAGGATCCGATGTACATCATAATTAGCAATATTCAGAAAAATGACTACAGGATCATCATGGGGCTGACTTATTTCTTCCAGATCTTCATCGGTAAAAGTAATTTCACCATCTGCCTTCATCTTTCTCGGTTCTTCTCCTGGTCGATCCCGATCCGAAGTGTTTCTACCGAAGTTTTCTTCAGCAATTACTTTGATTTCTCCCACAGTCGGCTGCTCTCCGTATGGTTCATCCTGTCGAGGTTGGTCACGACCTGAATTTGCCGTTCATCCAGATAGTGCCGAAGTCGTTCTTGCTTAATTAGTGCCTCTATTTTTTCTTTGAGCTGCTAGCACTCCTCGGTATCATGCCCATGATTACGATGATATCGGCAATACTTCCTTGGGTTTCTTACTCGAGCAGGGGTTATCATTTTTTTGGGTCGAGGTATATCTTCTCATCGCTCGATCTCTATCAAAATCTGAGCCCGGGGTGTTTTGAGAGGGGTGTGATAATTGAACCTCCAAGGTGGAGTTCTAGATTGGCCTCGTGGCTTTGGAGATGTTGGTTGGCTACTTTGAGGTGGGGTGCGCGATTGATGAAATCGTGGATCCTTCCGATGGTGCTGCATCCGTCTATGATCTTTTTTCTTCTTCTATTTTTGGGATGGATCCGACCTACCATCTCGGCTACTCTCTTGCTGGTCCAAAGCCTCTTTGGCCTGGGCATACTTCTCCGCTCGTTCTAGTATCTCAGCAAAATCCTTCAAATAGTCCAAGTTGAGGAAGAACAAAAGATCATTTTGGAGGAGGCCGGCCTTGAATGCCGTCATGGCCACAGATGGATCTAAATTTTGGACCTTCAAGGTGGCCGCATTGAAGTGATTGATATACTCTCGAAGGAGCTCATTCTTTCATTGCCTGATGCTCACAAGGAAGTCAGAGTTATGATGTTGTCGATGATTGCTTATGAAGTGGGCAACGAACAGATGGCTCAATTGGTAGAAGAAATCTATGGAGCTAAATTTTAGGTTCGAATATCAATGTCGAGCTGCCTTTCTCAAAGTTGAAGGAAAAGCTCGACATAGTATCGTATCGGTAGCCCCTTGCAGATGCATAAAAGTTCGGAAACTGTCATAAAGCTTCATCTGAGGGATCTTCAACCGACGTGGCAAGGGTTCGTCCATAATCTTCTGAGTGAATGGGGGATAGACATTAAACCCCAAATCCTCTCCTTATTGTCTCGGCTCTTGCAACGCATCCAGCTGCCGTTGCATCTCTTTGAGCTTTTTCTCCATGTCATCCTCACGAGTGGCTCGGTGCTGAGGAGTCTTATGGCTCGGAGTGGAGTCTCTTCTGAAAATTGGTGTTAGCGAGCGTTCAAGTCTTCGACGGAAAGGACCAGTAGGTCGGCTGTGATGACTGACCTCCATCCTAGGGCTTTGGAGGCGTCGTTCCTTCGACCTTATCCGGACCAGACTTGAATTTTCTTCGATCGGACGCCACTCATCGGCTTGCTGTATTCCTCTTACGGTGGTTGATAGTGCCTGCATTTGATAAAGTAGGGTGTCATACTATTTTTGTGAGACCGCCGATGCTGTTGGTGGGTTTTTCTAGATTGGTGGTGGAGATGTATTAATCTGTTGAGCATTATAGATCCTCCAACCATTAGAACGTTGGGATGCGTTTGATGTTTTCCTTCAGATTCTCATGATATCCAGTGTCGTGCTTTCTTCACTCAAAATTAAATCTTGAAAATAATCGAGGGCCCTTCCTCTAGCGCCAATTGTTGCTCCTGGATCTCTTGGCTTGAGGTCGGCCGACGAAGATGGAGGAGCTCGGCCACCGATGAATATGAGGCTGAGGATGAACTTTTGTCAGAGCTTCGCCTGTTCACCTGCAATAAAGTTTCCACCGGAGTGTTCTCCGATAAAGACCCTCCGACGCTCAAGTTAGGAGATTGGAGAACAATGAGGAGAAAAAGTGTCGAATTGAATGGCATACCTGGAGGGTCCCAGAGCTCCTTTATTTATAGGAGAGGAGTTGGAGTTATATCCGTTTTGAACTCTAACAGCTTTTCGAGTTTGTCGTCCTGGATTGATTCGGAAGATTTCTTTCCTTCTTGGGAGACGGGATTGCGAAAGATTCTTCCTTTATCCGAGTTTCTCAACTCGGAGAGGATGCAGTTTCAGCAGAGACGGTTATAGGTTGGTCATTGACGAGCTATGAGTCTATTTATGTAGCTTGACGGCCGATCTGAATTCGACGAAAATAAGGTATGAAGGCCTACCTTATTTTGCCAAGAGGCGATCTTTAGTAGGTCGGCTTAAGCCCACCTACAGCTAATCGTGGATGAAGTGTCACATCGCTCTATTTAAACGATCCATTGGGGTAAGTCAGCGGTCGATCTTAAACAGATCGAGGCCACACCAGCCTCATTCCACAACAAAATCCAACAATATGGGTAGTTTTCAAACCTAACCATTGGTCTCTCTGTTCAGATCTGGTTTGGACGTCATTGATGGCCAGACTCAGGCTGGGCAAGGTATCTCCAGCCCGGCCTGAAATATTTATGAAATCTATTTTTATCTTGCCTTAGGCCTAGTCCATAGCCCAATCCAAAATTGGCTCGACCCAGGCCCACTTTCACCCCTAACTACCTACCTAAATTTGAAACTCTATAAGAACTTGGCCCCGTGGGCATGCACGCTTGCTCAACTCTGGGCAGAAATTTGAAACTCTAAACCACCTCATCTGATCCCTGCCATCCATACCCTGACGGGCAAGTCAAGCAGCCAGACCGCGAACCAACAAAGCCAATAGAAAGTTAAAGTGCCCACGACAAGCAAATACTCGTACATTTCCCGTGTCACATTGCGTGGCGGGCAAAATTAGAACTTGGTTACATTGGATGAGGCCCCAGGTTCATGATCGCAAGGTGGGTGGATTGCATGTCATAATGTCAACTCTCGGACTCTTCCAGCTAAAAAGAGATGCGACTCTCTGTAAGAAGAATCTCGCTTTATTTATTCATTTAAAATGGAAACACGGAATATGCGTAAACTGACTGATGAAAACTCGCTATTCTTATTTACCATATATATATAAAAGAACTCGCTATTCTTTCTAGCAACGAGTTTTAAAAATGCGTTTGCCTCAAGCGGCCGTATCCACCATCAGGATCTTATTGGGTGGCGGTCACTGAGAAATGCTAAATTTAGCATATATATATATATACAGACGGTCTCCATGTCTTTTACGCATAATTCTTTCATGTATATTTCGCGCAGGACGCAATCTTTAAATAGATTTTGCTTTCACCTTCATATTCTTCTTCTTTTCGTCCTTCTTTAAGCGCTAAACCCGACACCCCTCTTGGGATTAGTCAAAAGAGAGTGTGTGGTCCAGCAATTCCCATCGATCTAAACCTCTTCTTCCGGAAAAAGACCTTTCTCCCAAGTCAATCCACAGTTATATATGAGAGAGACCTCCCTCCAATCCTCCAAGAGTAACTTCTTGGAGCTGGCCTGATAGGAAGGGAATCGAGGTCTTTCTAGCCTCTAGAGTCAAAGAGTCCCTCGCATCGAGGATGTCTAAAAGTTTTTCGGGATCCTTCTAGCTTCGAGTCCGTCCATCCTTTTCCAAATGTCTTCTAATCTAGTTGTCGATAGCGACATCCGCCGTTTGGAATTTAGGGCCTAAGGTTTTAACTTCTACAAAGAAGGGAGAAAGGCGTCTTCTTTCCCAAGATCCAAGAAATTAAGCCAGAAAATTGCATGGAACGCCATCGCTGATAGAACAGATTCGTTCTTTAATCATTCCTTAAACCCCCAGTTGGAGAGTTCCGTCCTAGGATCTTTTTGGATTTTGATTTAGGTTTCGTTTGGAGTGTAGGGTCCAAGGTTTTAACTTTGAAAAGGAAGGCGTCTTCTTTCACAAGATCCAAGAAATTAAGCTAGAAAAATTGCAAGGAACGCCATCGCTGATGGAAAAGATTCATTCTTTAATCGTTCCTGGACCACCAGATGGAGAGTTCGGTCCTAGGAATCATTTTGGACTTTGATTTAGGTTTAGGATTTCTAGAATCTTGGTTTTGTCCGGAAGGTGGTGAGGATGGAGGAGAATGCGGCTCTTCGTACCATTCAGAGTTCGATCGAAGCTTTGGGGAAGGGTTTTGATGTCAACTACGACGCGAGGCTGCTTTACTGCAAGGGGGATGCCGGGTCGAGGCTCGTGGAGGTCGATGAGGAGCACATGAGAGATCTGGTGGTGTCCGACGGTCTGGTCGTGCCCAATGTGTCGAGAGATGTGAGGTGCTCCCGGGAGGGCGGCGGGCGGGAGAGCACTGGCGCTCGCGGTTTCTATGAGGTCTGGTGTTAACTCTGCTTGACCTGCCTAATTTTTCCCTTTTATTGACTTTGATTGTGTTCTCCTCGATGTTATCATCCTTACTAAATGCCACTGCGTCATTATTCATGTACTGATGCTAAGTATGTACTTGTGAGTGAATTTAGTCTATAATAATTGTTAGGTTAATATGCTTGTGGTTGAATCAGTTATTTTTTCAGAATACAGTGAGTCAAGTTGCAGAAAATCTTACTTGCAGTTCTGTTATGTAAGCAATGTGAATTAGAAGTGTACAATAATCATGAAAGATTGGAAAAAGGATTTGTAGCTTCTAGATATCAATTCAAGGAAAATCGCTCACATAGCACTGGATTTGTTTCAGAGTATGTGGTTGTTTTTAGGAACCCTTTTGAGACCGCCAGCAGCATATAGAGAAACACGATCCACCTGGTCATCAATTACACTTTAGCTGTATGTTAACCTTTTTGAATTTAATGTGGAAGTGTTTGAAGAATAAACTATATACTGCTGTTGCATATGCATTATATTTTTCATAAGCCTTTTTAATGTAACTATGTTTATATCTCGGTGTCTGTTTTAGTCATGTAAGGTCCTTAAACTAGTTTGACTTGGTAGAAATCATATTTTTAGATTTAACAGTTAAACTTCTATTGTTAGAGAGTGTGTTCTTGTGGGCACATATGATAACTAAGAAGAAAAGAACAAGGGTCATTTCATGGTTCATAGTCAAAAAGAGTAACGAATACATGTAAGTTGTTCCACCAAGTGCATGGTGTATGGCAGACTTGTTCAAGGTATCATGCAGTAGGGGAGGATACACAGCCAATAATCAACTCAAGGGCTGGTCCCTTTACCGAGTGGAAGCATCATACATCAGAAGTCACATATGACTTTATAAAGCACCATGATGACAGAAGCTAGACTGAAATATTCAAACTTGTGGAATTATTCTAGAACATGCGTTATAATTTTTAATGACCATTTTTTTGCTGCATATGATCAGAATGGTAATTACAAGTTATTTTGAAACTTAAACATCGAATCTAAAGATGGGCCATTTGACTGAGCTGATCTCACACATGGTTCTTGGGACAAAAAAAAAAAAAGTGTTGGTAAAGCTGCTTCATATTAAGGGCATATCAATTGGTGCTATAGGTTATTTTAAATATTATGTAGAATCTTATCTTTGGCATAAAGACCTTGTCTGTATCAGTTCTGGTTGATTGACATGGTGGAGGGACATACTTTTAATAGAATTTCTGATTTGGTACGTTAGCTTTGTAATAAGACAAAGTAAGGTTTGGAGACTGCAGCTTTGTATTAGCTAAGCCACATATATCAGACTATTACTATTATTGACCTGTTTGCAGTTTTTCAAGTTTCCTTATGCCTTCTTTTATGGAATGTTAATCCTTTTCGGATTCAATGGTTACTATTGAGCAAACAAGATGATGACCTCTTTCTCTGTGTCATCAAAATGACATGGCCACCTCAAATAATTGTAGGAAATAGATTACCATACTTTTGAAACCAGGAGAGGAATGCAAGCAGGACTAGGATTTTGTCTTGATCGAGGGAACAATAAGTTTTATGTTGCTTTGTGTTCAAAGTATCAGAGGATAGAGAGGGCGGGAGTACAGTTTGTAAATGCATTTCAAACCAAGATTTACAAACCTTCCTTCTAAGCTCATATCCAGAAGGAATTAAATAAGTCACTAATTTTTCCTAAAATAGGGATATTAAACCTGCTCAGCATGGGTATCCAACACTCAAATAGTTGTTGCAAAAATATGTGGGCCTAAGTAACATGTTCCAAGTATTGAGCCCGTATATTTACTGTTGTTTTTGAACTACTATTCTTGATAACCTTTCATTTAAGAGACAAGCATACGGTCCCTGCTATCCTTCCCATGCCATGTTCGCCTTTTGTGTACACTCTAAACCCATGAGTTTCTTTTAAAACTATCAATTTGCTAACCTTCAATCTTCTATTCAACAATTGAAAAAAGGGATATCTGCATGTCCAAAACAATAGGACCAAAACAACACATAATCCTGTTAAAAGCATCCATTCACCTTGACTTTGAAGAACTACTTATGATGGATATTGGTCATTGAGGAGAAAGGAACACTATCAATGTATTGCTTGTTTCAGCAGTCAGTTGTTTTGACCATTGTTCAGCATCTCCCAATCCCCATCCTCCCTCCTGGCCTTCCCCCCCTTCTTGCTTCATTCATAAGGAATGTATTTTGACATGTAGGCAGACCATGAAGTCATGTTACTCTAATATTTCCAGTTCCACTGTAACAAGGAAAGAGCTGCAAGTGCTTGTGGTTTGTAGTAGTTATCATCCTGGCTACATTATTTCTCAAAAGTTACAATGTTTTTTGCTGTATTTATATTATATTCTGATAATCATATGGTGTAAGATGTGCTATTTGTATGCTGAGTATCATAGATCGTCAATTATGATTTTCCCCTAATGAGTGAATGCAGATGGCAGAATATTTTAACACAAAAGCTCATCTACGGGGAAATTTTCCCATTGGAAATTTTAATTCTGCATTCAGTTTTACTGGGTCAAAGAGAGTTGATGCTGCAGCTACAAAAAGCCTTGCAATGGAAGGGATGTTCATTCCTTTATGTAATGTTCACTTGACAAAACAACCTTTATCATTACGAGAAGAGGTCAGGCATGCTATGCCACTTTCATGGAAACCATTGTCCTTAGCAAGGTAAACTAAATATACATAATCTGTGGTGAAAGACAGCAAAATTTTTACAACAATGGACGACCTTCAATGGTTGTGCTTGTTTGCAGATTTATTGAGAGTTATGGGACTCATGTCATCACATCTATTACTATTGGTGGAAAGGATGTGATTTATGTCAAGCAGCACAGCTTGTCACCCTTATCATCCACGGAAATAAAGAACTATATCCAGGATATTGGAGACCATAGATTCTCAGAAACTGAAAGCTTTACAAGTTCAGGTCCATTGAAACTGAAGGACAAGGCTAGTGCTTTGTGTTTTATCTCTTGGAAACTGCTCATTAACCAATTAATTGGCCTGTGTTGCACCTTGGCTTAACATATTTGTAATGGATGGATTGCCAGGCCGTGGATTCTTTTGTGTTCAGCAGTCAAGGAATATACCCACAACCACCCAATGCTCCATATCTTACTGCAAAGGAGGTAATACAACATATTTAGGTGCCATTTGGCATCACTATCAATTTTTTTAATTTTCAATAGGAAAATAGAAATTTTATTTTATTTTAATTTTTTAAAAATATAAATATGTTTGTTATTTTTAATAATATAAACATGATGATGCTGCCCGAGGTGGTGGTAGTGGTGGCGGAGATAATGGTGGTGGTGGTAGGTGCTAGTGATAGAGTGTGGCACAGGGTTGTGGTGGCAGTGAGAATGGTGGTGAGGGCATCAAAAATGTGGTGGTGTTGGTGGTGTGGCATATACATGGTAGAGGCTATACTGGTGATGGTGATGTAGTGGAGGTTGCAGCAATGATGATGGCGGCGATGGCAATGGAGACAATGGCTGCAGCACTAGTGTTGGTGGAGATGACAAGATGGACATAGTGTTAGTGGTGGTGGTGGTAAAAGACATGAGTTTTTGTGTTTTTTAAAATGGTGAAAGTAAGAATATCTTATTTTCATTTTTTTCTAGAAGTAATAAAAACGACTTTTTGAGAAATAGAGTATAAACACAATAGCACCAAACATGTTTTTGTCTTGATTTCTATTATTCTATTTTAAAACTCAAAAAAAAAAAGAAAAAAGAAATAAAAGTGATTCCAAGTAGGCCCTTACTTTCGCATTCATATTTTACAATTTTTATTCTAACTTTGACTCACATATGCATATAAAGGTTACAAATTGCTTCCATTTTCTTGACAACAATTAAAACTTCTTAACCACCACAAAAGAATTATGACTGGTAAATAAAAAAAAAAGGAATGGAATTAGTGAATTATGGAAATTATTCTTTTCTAAGAAGATGAGATATATCACCATCTTTCCTACAATTATATGCGTGCAATATAAGACTAATATGGTGGTCATCCTAGATCATAATATTATTATGCATAAAAATTGCAATATGGCAATGGAAACCAAACCAAACTGTATGACATGGTTGTTTGATATATGCTCTGTATGTAAATTACAAAAATACTATTTAATGATCAATATTGGCAGCCTAGATGGTTTTTCTTGATTTAATATCTCTGTATTATATGAGGAAAACATTTCCCCATAAGAAAAACTATATTAGCATTGCATATCTTTGTTAAATATGTATCAAACTAAGATGTTGTTAATGTTTATAACTCTTTTGGGATGGGTATGAAATATCTTCTTCCAAAATGTATATTGCTATTGCAGAAGTGGTTAGAGGAAAATGCCTTGTCAAATGTTGGTTCTCTTCATTTAGATAAATAAAGTCAACTAGTGGTAGTGGCTGGAGATGTAAAGGGGATCCTTGTTAGTAAAAGTAAATCCTTGATCTCTCAGAGGAGGTCTCCTTTGTGGCGATGGCTGTGATAATGGTTTTCAAATCCATAAGCATACTTCAGGTTCTTCTTCTTGCTTGGAACTCTTGAGAGAAACCAGCAGTTGTGCCTTACATTGCAAGTTCTTATAAGAGGTGGATCATCCACCTTCAAGAGAAGGATTGCTACCTAGCAATTGTTCAAGTCCAAAGACTATCACAAGCTGGGTGATCTTGGACCACTGAGAAACTTGCATTTAAAATGTGGTATGTTGCTGTGATGACATGCTCATTTGTATCTGTTCAGCACCCAATGTAGCACATGTGTGTGACCAATTAATTCCTACAGGGCGATCACATCTCGCAAATGTGATGCTTACAACTTTGTCCTAATTTGACATGAGTGATGCCATAATCAAGCTTGTGCTGATGGTATAATGGCTACAAGCAGACAGGAGCCCATGTGTAAGGCCTATGGCCAGACAATAATATTCACTTGCCATGCTTATGAATAATCCTGCACAGCAATGTGCCACATTTGCGCAAGACACAACCTAAGTTTATGATTGACTCGATCCAAAACTGATTTGATTTAAGAAATGCATAATTAGTTTGATGGAGTGCTACACAAGAAAGAAGTTTTGCACCATGTGTTTTGGAGCTAAGCTCTCAATCAAGCACACATCACACCGTTTAAGTTTGCTAATGAAGTTTGATATTTTCTTCCTTCAAATATTGAATCTTAAATATCATATTAGCTCATATAATACCACCTTTGTAACATTATCATAAAATTGACCTCAATGTTCAAAAACTTGGTTTTAGTTTTGGCTATGGAAAAGGAGTTTTACTAACAAATTCTGCAATCTCAACTGGAAAAATAATTATAGAGATAAATTAAAAATAAAAATAATTAAATAAATAAAATGCCAGATTAATATAGATTATATTGTGCTGGTTGGGCCCTTTAGAGATAGATTTGTGATCGGGACTATTAAAAATATTATCTCATTATTTTGAAGGCAATAAATCATTCTCTTTTTTTTTTTTTTTTTTTTTTGTTGCAAATTAGCAAAATCTTGGTTTAAGCTGAAGAAAATATTTTCCAGCTTAATCATAAGAAAAGAGTTTTCAAAGCTTAGGTCTCCCCTTTTTGTTATAAAGAATGAAGGAATGATCCAAAATGATGCTAAGTACCTCTCTAGTATTATAATACAGAGGCTTTCAGGTGGTGTTGCATCCTTCAAGCATGGTTGCATATGCTGTTTGCTGGTTACATCTCTACCCTCCATCCTTTCTTCCTTTAAAGCTTCTCCTGTTTGTAATAAATACAACCCACATAGTTAAGGTCTCGCTGTAAAGGTTAAACAGGAGAAGATTGCCTATTAAAGCGGGAGTGTATTTATAAAGTTACATAGATAATATAAAGAATCTTTAATTAAATGGAGACCACAGTTGTTCACACTTTCTTCACATGCATCGTACGTACCAGACATTTGTATACATGATTTGAATTTAGCCCTCCTATTGTAAATTACTGGTAAATGCCCAGAGCTGTCCTAAACTAAATTCATCAGTTTCAGCAGAAACCTAAAATCTAATTGCTCTTATTTATTTTATTATCAGTCTAGGTAGTCAAATGGACTTTTGTTTAATGTGGATGGAATATTCATTATTATGCTTATTCTTCATGAGCTTAATGGTAACATAAAGATGTGCTGGAGAAAAACTCGCGGCTTACATGTAAACCCTGGCAGTTTTAAGTGTCGAGCTATGCTCTAATGTTTGAGCCTCCATTTTTCTCATGCAATTGTTGATGCAGGATGTTACTGTCATTTTCAGAAGAAGGGGTGGAGATGATCTAGTACAAAGCTATACCAAGTGGGCAAGAACTGTCTATTCGGCTCCTGATGTTATTGAAATAACCTTCTGTCCAATCACTTCTCTCCTTGAAAGCATCCCAGGGAAGGACCATCTCACCCGTGCTATCAACCTTTATCTGGAATGTATATCTCACCCTCACACATTTGTTTCTTTTTACATTACTCTCTTATGGGATCCTTGTTTGCCTAACCTGAAAATATTCTGTGTCCATTTGCAGATAAGCCTCCAATGGAAGAGCTACAATATTTTCTGGAGTTTCAGGTCCCCAGGATATGGGCCCCAGTTCGCAACGAACTTCCAGGACATCAAAGAAAAGATCCAGTCTGCCCATATTTGCAGTTCAGCATCATGGGGCCGAAGCTTCATGTCAGCCAAGAGCAGGTGCGCTTCTCATGCAGCACATAGAATTGAATAGAGCCGTTAGGAACATTGGGTTGATGCTAGCTGCTACTATTGAATGTGAAACTCCATCTTGGGGACACTGCCTCAATTTTTTCTATGCCCTTTATGATATGTAAATGCTATAATATTTGAATTCCATAACCAATTGATCAGTAATAACTTCGATTTAAAAGTGTCATTTGGAATTGATAAAGCTCTGTTTCTTGATGAAATGGACTAGGCCAAATGTTCTATATCATTGCATATTTTATTTGTCAAGTTGACTGTTAATGTGCAGTCCTTATTATCGTACCTGCTTTGAAACTATGATCATATTGTGATATATTACTAAGTCTAATATGCTGCCGGTCTACGCCATGCTATCTTCGTGCTTGTTAAGCCAGTCGAGAAAATTGGCGTTACTTCTTTAGATGGCATCTACTTACGAGTCAGATATGTTTCAGAAGGATCATTTGTCATCATCATCTCTCAGCATTCAGTAACTGTATCTGTTAGTTACTGAGTCCTGTATGATACCTATCAGTAATTGGTGTATCTGAATTATTGACCATCTGAATCTATTTAATATGGAAGGGTCATGGGCATGTCGTCGCTAACAATTTTTCATGGCAGTAGGTACCCTTTCTTTGTACTGAAGCTTCAACCATATTTCCTTTTGCTTTCCTTCCACTCCACTTATACCCCAAGCCAATGATAATTTAAAATGTTTTACCATACAGAGGATGCATTGTCATGATTTTGTTTTGGCAATAAACATTCTTTTTAATCCTTTTTTTCCTATGATGCCATGTGAATAATCATGCAGATATCAGTTGGGCGTAAGCCTGTGACTGGCCTAAGATTGTGCCTGGAAGGAGCCAAGCAGAACCGGCTACATATTCAGGTCCAGCACCTGGCATCTCTCCCAAAGATTCTTCAACCTTATTGGGACACCCACATAGCCATTGGTGCGCCGAAGTGGCAGGGACCTGAGGAGCAAGATAGCCGGTGGTTTGAGCATGTGAAGTGGAAGAACTTCTCTCATGTCTGTACAGCACCAATCGAGAATAACGAGACTTTTCTTGGCGACATCTCTGGTGCGTATATAGTCACTGGAGCTCAGCTAGGAGTTTGGGACTTTGGAACGAAGAATGTGTTGCACATGAAACTTCTCTATTGTAAGGTACCTGGATGCACCATAGGAAGATCCCTGTGGGACCACAACCCAGCTTGCCCAGACGACAAATCAAGGAGACCGTCCGTGGGAGATTCTACAGATTCAGTTGACTCAAGTTCAGGCTCGAGAGATTTGGGGAAACTGATGAAGCTTGTGGATGCCTCGGAGATGTGCAAGGGCCCAGATGAAATACCGGGGCACTGGTTGGTGACCGGTGGGAAGCTTGGAGTTGAGAAAGGGAAGATAATATTGAGAGTGAAGTACTCTCTGTTGAATTACTAAAATCAGTTGTTTCAGTTGCAAGGATGGTGTCTGTTATGCATGTAAACTATGGTAGTTTGGTGGGGGTTAAGTTAGTGAGACGAGGATTTGGATTTTGTTCGGTGGCGTTTTTCATATTCTTTGCACTTCATCAAATTGTACAGCACTGATGATGCTGAAGTTTGAAGAAGGTGCTTTATGGCCAAGCAACTTTCTTTAGAATGTTAGTTGGGTGGAAGACCATGATGCCCGAGCATTGTCGTATAAGAGAATTGGTTCTCTGTTGCCAAGGTCTTAATTTAATGCTTCATCTTGCATGGATGGTGGTTTCCGCAAGATTTCAATTTTGGGTGTTGTGGAAAGATCATTCTAATATTCGGTCCTGTTCCATGCATTCTTTTTAATTAACCTTTTTTTTTTTTTGTTTAATTTGAGTTGCTATTTTTTTTGATTTATCTGAAGCTGTCAATGGAAGAACTGGTTTAATCGAGACCATCTTATCTACCTTGGAAAGCAATTGCTTGGCTTGGTGGCGTTAATCCAAAGCATTTTTTTGCTGTATAAGATGGAGTTATTTATTTCTAGATTTATGCATGAATATCGAACAGGTTAATTCATAATACCCAGCATGGTTCAATTTATAACGCAGTATTATAACCGTTTATTTCTTGTAATCTATCGTAACTCCAACTCTTCCTTGTCTACCTGCTTATCGTCATATTTATTTCGAGATTTATGCTTCATGTTGTTTCGCATCCTCAGTGTCAAGAGAGCATTTCAATGTCTACTCGGCTATTCGCATAGCCCAGAACCAAGAAGTTTAAATCAAATTCCTGTCTCTAAGCCTTCAACGATTCCAAACCCCAGGGGGCATTCATAGATTCTACCATATAAAAACGACAAAGGAAAAGCGAAAACACAAAAGGTCACATGAAAAGATTTGGTAACTAATGATGACAACGAACCAGGATTTTGATGGGGATCGAGGGACACGTGTCAAAAACCGTCATATCTCATGCAACTTCTGATCATTTTTAATACTTAAATTACAGGTTAGTTTAGTCGTCCTGCTCCCGTTCTTGAGGTTAATTTTTGAAGGACAGAATCCAAAATTCTGGGCCTCATAATTATGGTATGAGTGGGTCTTTATCTCTCTCCGAGGAAAGATTCAAAAAAAAAAAAAACTGAAGTAAATTTTTTTAAAAAAAATTATGGAAGATTCGTGTGACATCCAGTAAAAAGTAAAAAAAAAAAAGGGGGGGGGGGGTAAAGGTCGTCAGACCTGTATAAAAAAAGCAAGCCACCCACCCAATCAATTTATGAGCTCAGCCAAATTTGACTTTGGTCCTCGTAATATATTGCACTAGAAGAGGCAAACGATGTTGAGCGACAAATGACAAGCATCCGCATGTCTGCAAAACACTTTGTTACCCATAAGCGGGCTAAAATAGCATTCTCACAAACACATCTCTGACCCATATAATGAGGACGGCGGGGCTACCCGAGAAAGGCACCCACCCAACTTCCCCATCCCTGCAATCCCAGGCCTGGGCACCCTATGGACTGGAGCAAGACATTGAAAACAATTTTTACGTCTCTTCCATCTACCATATATCACTTAAGCCTTTGCGGGTGCTAAACGATAGCAACCTCGGCGTAACCAAACCTCCCTCGATACAAGACGGACACCCCTTACAATGTCTCCTAATCTAATATTAACCAATACAAACACTTGCTGGCCTTGTTCTGCTCAGAAATTAGAATTGTCCCCCTTCGAAGGTCTGCCCGAATTGCCACCGGGCAGGCACGACGTTGTAGCTAGTGATGGTCCTCCCATCGCTTGTGGTGACTTGGAAGGAGAGGCTCTGTCCATCAAGGTATGCATTGCTCTGCCAGTTCTGGCCCCAGTTCCGCGACATCGCCTGCCACCCAGTCTTGGATCCCTTGATGGACACAGCGTGCACGTCGCCAGCAGCCGCGACGTTGGTGATCAGGACCAGATTGAAGTAGGAGTGACCATTGATGGTGAACCTCACTCCCCCCTTCTTGACACATGGCACCCTGCACATTGACATGGCTGAATGAACTCACTGGCGCTTTATTTGGTGGACCATGGATAAATTAAACATGAGAATAGCTGAAGTAGAAGATGCCAGGATGGTACAACTGGCTCTAGCCAACCGTCGAGAACTAGTATGGCATGGAGCCTCGGAGCCCACCACTAGATGACCCAATTTGGTCCCGACACAAAACCAGAAACTAAGACCGGTTGGGCTCGTTCGGGTTGGGTTCATGAGTGGGACACGGCTCACCTTCTGAAGGACACGGGCACGATCCCGGCGCGGTACTGAGCGATCTGGAGGAAGGCTGGCTCGGCCAGGTCAAAATGCTGGAGGGGAGGGTTGCACCACCCTCCGTTGTCGTTGGCGAGGGCGTAGTTTGGAGGGCAGAAGTTGGTGGCGGTGACCACGATGGTCCCAGGGAGGCACCACCTGGTGTCGTCGGTGCACTTCATCTCGTAGCATGCGCCGCAGCTGAGGCCATTGTTGAAGAGCGCGGTGCTAAGCGCGGCGGTGTTCGTGCCGTAACCTTGGCTGTAGAGGTTGCCATAGCCACAAGCCCCTCCTATAAAGACACGACAACATCCCCATTAGAAGAAGTGATCAAGAAAGAATTGGACGTTGTTAGGGCAACAAATGTGTAGGCTTAGTTAATTACCCATCGTTCCTGACGCATCGCCACCACCGTAGAACGTGGCATGCGCGGACTGCCAGCCAGAATCCCCTAAGGTTCCGGGCACGAGGAGGGAGGAGGAGGAGAAGAGGAGAAAGAGAGTAATGGTGAGAGAGCATTTTGGGATTGCCATTGGAGAGGCTCTGAAGGAATGGAGTTAATTAAAAGAAGGAGAGATGGGATTTAGTTGGCTTGTAAAGGGAAGGGGAGTGAGGGGTATGCTTTTATAGGAGAGGGAGGGGTGGGGGGCGTTTCATAAATTTCTTTGTAAAGGGAGACAGGTCTCGCGGTTCTCATGTCCGAGCAGCGCACTGCCTTTTGAAACGGACGGCAGAAAACAACAAATCGGACGCACATGCAGCTGGTACCGGTGAGGCCATGGCCCCCTCCCCTGCTCTAGACTTCTCTCTTCGTGTCACCTTCCAAAATAAGCCACATCGACCCATGTATTTGATGCTCATATATTACTATGTGCATATGTTAGATTAACTATCGTAATGTTTCTATATTTACATTAATCAGACCATAAAATAGAAAAAGAGAAAAGTCATCTCTGCGGGCCATTCACTAGTGTCTTTTTTTTCTTGCTAAATTCGAATTTATTATCCCCCTATGGTGTAAGTACATCTATAGAAATCAGAAAATAAAATTTACAAAACATCAAAAGGAATATCTATGACAACAGTTCATAGTGTAGTTCTTGTACAATTAGTTACATATATCGCCATTCACTCCACTGCATTATTAGCTATCCTTTTCTTTTCTTTTTTTGAGGAACCGACCACCAGATTGTTATTCATCTGATGTAAATGTACAGTGTAATAAAGGAAAGTATAGATAAAGAATTTACAGAAGGATGGCTATTGTCAAAGAGAGAAAAAAAAAAAATATTCAGAAAATATGGGCCAAAATAGACTCAGAAGAGAATCCTAAGGCACAGATACATTACGATATCACGAGCTCACGACTGCAGAGATTCTTCATCATCGTCTCGAAAGGTATATTGTAGGCGACCAAAAGGGGAAGCACACAATAAGATAGCCACAGAGTCCATCCATCCAAGACCCAAATTCAGAGAGAGCAGAGGCAGAATTTAGGTGAAGCAACATCACAAAACAAAGAGCCTTAATCTGAAGAGTATAGAGTTCTGAAGGAACAGAGAGTCTTTAGCCTTGTCTAGACACTTACAGGACTAGAAAAAGTCTTCTCCTCACACAACAGAGACCGGTCGTTTAAAAGATTCATGATTTTTAAAGCAATGACATTACGAGAGAAAGACCTGTTTAAGAAAATCCGGACGTTTCTTTCTTACCAACAGCTCCGGACAAGAGTAGCAACTAACATGAGAATGGCAAGGTGCACCTCATTTGGAAAGTTAGCATGCTTTCAGCTTGTGCGAAGGTTCCTCAACTCATCTTGGGGTGTTGGCACGGAGAGGCAAGAACAGAGTAAATTCCAGATGCTAACGGTGAAGTGGCGACTAATAAACAGGTGAGTGACAGTTTTAGAAGAGCTCCCACAAAAAATGCAGCCACTAAAATATCCACCAGATTTCCGAAACAAACCATCTTTGGTATTGATAGCATTATTAGCGTCTTCATACTTATGTATCATCTCATATGAAGCTCCCATTCTCCAGCAATCACGCTTCAAAGGATAAGAACTAGCATATGTGGTCGTGCTATGAGCTCCTTTTCACTACGGAATTTCTTACATATAATGCAGCCTATGAGAGTGGAGTTCCCAGTTGTTGAGCTAACTGGCTGTGCCTGTAGCTGCAGAATCTACGGGTGTAACCTTGTTGAAGCAAAGAACTTATGAAATTAAAGATGAAGGCTATTAGATGAAGGAGAGGGAAAAAAGAAGTTTGATTCACTGTTTATTAGATGGAGTATGGTTCCTGCTTGGTAACTGATTCACTCACCCACCGTCATTTGAGATTGAATGCTCCCTTGAATCAGCTAAGAATGGCTGATGCACGAACTGTGGGTGATCGTCTAGCTGGAAAGCAAGTTCCAGTGGTTCTTGACTCTATCAGTCAAATCCTTTTTGTAATGCAATTTGTCTTGTATCAGTAAGGTCTTTTCGGATGTTAACATCTTGTATTATGCAAATTCATCGTTCACGATTCCATGCTTGGGGGTTGGGATGCTCGTTGATAGAAGTATTTCAGCAACCTCACCCCATCTTGTGACTAGTCCGACTCAGGTACGGAAAAAGTGTAACATGACAAAAATCTGTATATACCTACTTTTCTCTCTCTCTCTCTCTCTCTCTCTCTATATATATATATATATATATATATATATATATATATATATAAAAGAGACCTGAGTACCAAATCCGACCAAATTAAAATTGGATAATAAGGATCGTACGTTGATGATTCAAATTGTTGAATATGATGTACTATCTCAAAACTACTTGTATACAAAAAAAATCATATAATTTAAAAATCTTTAGTCTATGCAGCAAGTGATAAAAAAATATATCTAATTTTATTTTATTTAGATTGTCCAAATTTTAACTATTTGATATATAAATTAGGGATTGAGGTAGTAGATTATATTCAATAATTTGGATCATTGATATAGGACTTCTATTATAAAGTTTTGATCTAATAGGATCTGAATCCAAATTTGATTGATTTAATTCTATTCGAACTCTCTCTCTCTCTCTCTCTATATATATATATAATTATAATTTATGTAAACTATACGAGGAATAAAATTACTAATCAAATTGATAAGCAGCATCAACATATATTAGACAGGTCTATATAAAAATCTTATGCTATCTCAATTAACCATTGGTTAAACAAATATAATCTCATGCAATCAATTGCTTTTGGACCTTTCACATACAAATTCTCTCATAAATTCTATGTTGTGGCTAATGGTATAGAGATGCATCTTAGTTGGAGGTATTATTCATTTTGATTCGTATTAGATGTTTAATTTATGGCTTTATCCCAGTCATGAGATGCATACAAGTCAGAATTTTTTTTAACTTATAAAAATTAATAATGCCCTCCATTTAATGCCCTATAATATTTTATAATTTATGAATTTGATCATCGGCTTGGAGCTTCATCGAGCTTTCCCCTCTCTCTACCTTTCAATATTTGGAAAAGCCTTGGGTTTATCTATGGAAATAGTACCATACGACAGTACTTTGAGTTAGAATTGTGGCCTGATTTTGACTGGGCTTTAGACCGGTCGTTGTTTCTAGGTCGGATTCACATGGTTAGTTCAGTGGGAGAAACGTGACGTAGGCGAGTAAAACAACCACTTCGGTCCTGGTCATAGTTGCAACGTGGTGAGAGATGACTTGCATCCATAATCGCGCCTCCCTTGCTCCCCCGCGTGGCGCGGGCCACCGCGAACTCCGCGTGATAATAGGGGAAAGATTCGCCCACGATCTCTAAACGCGACCTCAAATTAAATGTGAGCCCTACCCTCGTTTATTCCCGCTTCATGGCTTCTTTCTTGTTTCTATTTTGGAAGGTGTCTTTGCTCTACAAGATTTGTGGGGGCAGGAAATCGCTATTGCTACAGCACGTGATGGTTCTCTCCTATATTCGCACTAGGAAAAATTATTACAAATTCCCACTTATTTTAACAAAGCAATGATCGATCAAGTATTGTATGAACACGCCGTCATCATGAATGGATTATGAAAATCAAGATTTATTGCATGTTTTGAGTGATAATTAAGCGGAAATCGCATGGTGGTTAGATGAAACTTGGTGAGGAAATTAGTGATTTTTGATGATTTAAAGAACAATGCAGCTTTTGCAAGAAAAATGATAATTTTGAATGATTCGTAAGCAAGCTACAAGAGGAATCTGGAACATGCAAATCGTTATCATTTGCTAGTAATGTGGCAAGCCACAATGCAAATCTTTCGAACTTATATTGCCAAACATGGGCTAGAACTTGGGAATGCATTATAAAATCATAGGCAAACAACCCTAATTAAATACTTTTCTGTATACGTATGATGAGGACTTTGATGTTAGGGATATCCCGTTTGAGCTTAAGAGCACCTGGCATTCCGGCAGTTGCGGGCAATCATAAATCATGGTCTGTTATGGTTTGTCTTTTGGAAGCATTCTAATTTCTTTTAGGGGAGCATCTCCCTTGCATGAAATATGATGATTAACTTGGAAAAAGACAATGGCGGGGGGGAAGCCATGTGAAAAGCTCTCAATCGGATTAAAATTAATCTTGAATTGACAAAACATTCCGCAAGATGCCCTTCAATTAGATTATATAATCTTCTGATGATGATGGAACATCCTTCCGACCCTAAACCAGATCTTGCATTGTGGTTACACTTTTTGTCTTGGTTGGAGGATCTTATGAAAAAGTTAGAGCGGTCCCGGATTTTGCGCGAGCAATCGAGGACATGCTTGCTAGTGGAAGCCGACGCTATCAGTTTGTTAATTATATTTTTACTGATGAGTCCAATCAAAATATACTACAAGAGCAGTTCCATCGTGTAAATTAATTTTTAGCCTTGATTAATATGAGATAAATGCAAAATAAATAATGTTATACATATGACTCCAAAAATTCTCACCTGGCAGATTGAAAACAGTGCAACTCTGAAAATTGTCACCGTATATTGAGAGAAAAATTCATGAATGGTTGTCCCACCGCTGCTCTAGCAACTTTTTTATTTGCATGAAATTGGCACCTCAAAACACTTCGTCCAAAATCCATGCTTCCAGCTTGGCTTGACATCTAACGTACGTTTATATTCCTTTTTTTTTTTTTTTTTTGGAAAAATTCTGAGGTACAAGCCCTTTTCTTGTGCCACTTATCCCATCTTCGAGGAATATATAACACCTTATCCATAACATGGAATATAATTTCTCTAGAAATGAGGAGATGAAGTAAGTGGCGGTCCATAGCTCGTACTTCATCAAACACGAGTTGGCAATTTGAACTCTCATATAGATAGTCGTGTACGTGTCATTAGGGGGTGGCACCGACCGCTTTGTTCTTCCTTTCCGTTTAGAATGTGCTCATGTGACTCTTGTTCAAACCTTTGACTAGGCTAGTTATGCTCTGGCTCTTGTCTTTCCCAACCTTGGTTGGGAACAGTATAGGTTTGGATTCAATGAAACAGCTCCGAAGACGATGTTAGGGGACCATCTCATTGGTCAAAATGGAACAAATTCAACAAATCCAACATCTTGCAATTTATCATCCAATTCACCAAAAAAAGTGTTACATGTATCCTTCAGCATCATTTCCAATTTCCATGTTGAGGCCTTTATTTTTGCCTCAACAACTATAAATTTACAAGGCTTATTTTTCTCAAAGAATTATCAGAAAAAGAGAGGAGAATTTTTATATGTGCGGTGGCAAGGGACAAGGCCTGTGATCACATATGACAAATCAAAATCAGGGAACTAAATCCCTCTGAGAATCTCCAACATGGCATGTGGATTTCTTTCCCACGAACGCTGTTAACGGGGCCCAACGGTACGGTGCTCATCGCAAAGTTCCGCGTGATGGGAACGTGCGTTGGAGCTTCCCAACCGAGTCACCGGCTAGCTTTTTCTAAAGGTGGCTGGAGGCCGGACAAGCGTGCGTAGGTATATTTTGCACAAGGTTAGACCTGAAATTTCATAAAATTTATGGACCAGATCAATATGATTATAAAAAAATAATAAATTAGAAGTTGGATCAAATCTATATCTATAATCATTGTTTTATATAGGCCATCTCAAAGTTCATAAAAAAAAAAAAAAAAACCCGTAGCAAACTTTTTTTTTTCTTTCTCTTTAAATTCAGACCAACCTACTATAAAAGTTACTGGATATTGAAAATATAAGTCTAGTCCAATTTTTTTTTTTAAATTACACTAATTGAAATTCATGAATTTTATAGAATTTTAGATCCAAACAATCAAATAATTTTTTAGAATAAATTATATCCTACATTACATCCTTCATATCAATCGTATACCACATTGGTTCCATTTTGAAAATCTCTCTCTCTCTCCACAAAAACTTCAGAAAAAGTTTGCTTGTTCCCATTGATGATCGTCATTAGAGGAAGATTTCTGAAGAAGAACATCAAACATAAAATACATAATTATGTATTTCATAATTATGCAAGCAAATATTTTTTTAATTTTTAATTAATTATTTTGATATTTTAATAATTATATATTTGATTCTATTAAAAATTATTTAACAATAATTTGTCAACATTGTCGGGTGGTAGGCGTGGTGATTCTGTTGATAGAGAGAGACAATACCAGCAACAGTGCCGACGGAGGCTTTGAGGGTGCCAGGTTTGACGGAGGGAGGTGGGCGCCGTGATTTAGAGTACGAGTGTTGCATGTGAGGCATGCAGGCCGTGAGAGCAGAGGTGTACAGACTACGGGGAGTACAAATTGAAATGCTCTTCTTGCAGTACTTGCCACTCTGGCACTTCTCTTTTGGACTGGCTAATTACTACCGCCCGTCTGTAAAATAGTTATCTTGGTCGCTCATGAATAAACGAACGGTAGTCTGTATTAACGAAGAAAGGAGATGGTCTGGATTTCATGAGACTACTCTTTTTATTTTATTCTAAATTCTTATTCCTTGCTTCAAATTAACTTTTCTTTTGCAGAACTTGTGACAATGGACGTAAGCATCTATTAGCTTACTCTATTCCCCGAACTCTAGAGGAATCTATCAATAATGAGAAGAGACCCTGGCCAGCAAGTGGTGAAAGAAAGAAGTGCCAAATTTGTTTCTTTTTCAATGGGCACCTACGATATCATGAGAGGTGCCTTAATTATATATATTGTCATAAGATGGTTGTTTCCCGCTAAAAGAATACGTCCATATGTAGCCGAAACTTGAAAGAGACAGCTTAGGATCACTTTTGGAGTACATCTGCTACGCATGAACACTAGCTAGTTACGATGTGCACAAATAGTTTTGGGTGGGTAAACGTTAGTTTAGAATGTGATTTTATTGATGTGTAACGGAGTGAAGCTTTTTGAGCAAAGCCATCAAGTTAGCTTGAGCTAGCCCAATTATATATATATATATATATATATATATATATATAGAGAGAGAGAGAGAGAGAGAGAGAAGAGATCACATTTCATAACTAATTGGATATCCGATCGTTCGATCAGCACGCATCTTCGAAAACAGGCATAAAAAAACGTGCCTTCAGAATTGAAAAAAAATAGACGTGCACTTGCACCTGAAAAAAATTCCAAAAAAAAAAAGGCTTACGGGCTCGCTGAAAAAAAAAATTTAGGAAAAAAAAAAGGTCCACAGGTCTGCTGAAAAAATCTATAAAAAAAAATATTTATTAGACAAAAAAAAGAAGAAAGACGTCTTTTCCTTTTTTTAGTAGGCATTTTTTTTATAGATTTTTTTTCAACAGGTTTGTAGGCCTGATTTTTTTTTTTCTAAAATTTTTTTAGACGTAGATGCGTGCTTATTTTTTCAGTAGGCACATCTTTTTAGGTATCTATTTTTAGAGATGCATGCTGATCGAACGGTCGAGGATCCGATCGGATATACATTGGGATCCGATCGAGTGGAGCCCAGCCTACCTCTATATACACGCACGCAACATGCAGAATTTTCTTTAAAGTTTGAGGTCATGTCAACTATAGTTTGAAGCCAAACTCTTGAGCTAAAGATGAGCTCGAAACACTTCCAAGCTCAATCTCAGGTCCGCTAATTTTGAGCTAAACTTTAGCTACTCACCAAGCTGGTAGCTCGACCAAAAACTTCTATATTGCTCAATCCAAACAAGAGCAAGTTAGGGAATTTCAATACATGCTTGCAGAATCATTTCCAGCTCAAGTACCAAATTCTAGCTCAGCTGATTTACAGATCGAACAAGGCCTTAAACTTATGATGATGTTGGGTCCGGTAAAGGATCAAATATGTTAAGTTCTCCAGCTTGGACATATGTATATTGGATTGTGGACTTGGATCGCAGTTCAAAAGACCCAAAAATTGGATTCAAATGCCCATATCGAGCATTTAAATGATCCATAAAAACACACATCTAATGTATCATCTTTAATCTATGGTAAAACATCCAACAATGACATACGGGAGAAAAGAGGAAGGTCTGTTACGGCTGAAAGATGCTGCGAAGCTGAAATTGAAAAATAATAACCATGTATGCGTTTATTGATTTGCTAGTCACTTTTTTTTTTTTTTTTAACTCAGTTTCATTTCTTTTCTTCATCAAATTTCTGGTAATTGGACGAAATACTCTAGATTGTCTGAATAATTACTTATTCGATTAATCACTATTATTTAGTAATAATTATGCCCCTTTTTAATTATTGTAACATAGAATGATTAGATGAAAAATTGATTTCCTCCTCTTCTTTTAGAACATTTGAATTTGAATAAAATTAAAAAAAAAAAAAAGAAGAAGCTGTGGTTTAGATGAATAGCAATAAATCACATTAGTTATTAGTAGAACAATAGATTATTTTGTGCCAATTACCAAAAGTTAAGTAGCTTTTTTGCATGGAAAATGAGGAATAATGAAGTTAAAAAGGTGAGTCCACTCTTTCCAATTGGACTTTTAGCCTCAGTCTCTTTCTTTTCCTTTTCTTTTCTTTTTATGTTCACCGATTATATAAAAAAATGATGCAGTAATTAGAAATGACCAATCCCTGAATCACATCCTATCCTAAGGTCAGAACCCAAAACCTCTTCTATTTGAATGATGGCGCAATTATAGGGTTGTAGCCTAGTTTGCATATACTTTTATTATGATATATTTCCCTTATTTCTATTTCATTTACCATACGTTCTTTATTTTTTGGTAATAATATGATTTTTCTTCAGATAATCTTTTCATTGTTCATCGAAATCCAATGTGATAATTTTGTTCTAAATGCCAAATGGATGCATGATCAATGCCACAAAATACCCCCCTTTTGCTGAAGCGTACAACATACTCAAAATTTTATTAGCTTTTATCATAAGCTGTGAAACCAGCTAACAAAGGCCATTACAAACTCAACTCCAAAAGAAAGCTATCATCTAATCATGCCAAAGTATTTCAAACTTCTATTACAGGTTTGAAGTGCTGTGGTCAATGGATGCAGATGGTGGTGTTGCTGGAAACCACCTTGTAGATCCCCTTACCAATCCAGCCATGCCATGCCGTAGCAAGGTGCTTTCACTCTAGATGCGCTGTTTGCGTTAATGTGCGGCCATTTATATTTTTCTTAATGTCCGATGAGTCATATCTAAAGTTTGGGATCCATCACTGCTCTTAGAAGGATCCAAGCGCTTCAGCCCCACGGCAAAGTCCCTGCAGTTGGACAGCAATATGTAAGCAAATGTCACAGGCTGAACTGTCCTGCTTTAGCTTTGCTTGCATCGTGTCTGTCAAATGAAAGGACCATGGTTTATATGATTTAATTGTCTTGTTGGGATGCTAAGATCATAGTGCACAGAATTGATAACAAGAAAACTAATATGTTCAGCAATATATTAATTAATCCATCCGATCTATTGGATCCTAAAGGCTCTGGGAAGAGTCTAATATGCAAGGCTGTTTTCGTTTCTCAAATCCGTTCCCTCCATATCACAAAAGAATAATCTAACCAATACCCAAAAAGCTCACTAATCAAATCTAATTATAAACACCATAATTGATTTGTACTCGATCCTTCAAAATCTATCCTCTAGTCTACAAAGTCCGTTGATTGTATCCACTTGGATATTATTTGTAATAATTTAGGATTTTATCTAAAAAAATCCAATCAAAAGTAAGTATTCAAAATCTTCCAAATGCAAGGAGACGGAACTATATACAAACCCATATGGGTCCTGACGAGAAAAAATCCTCGCTCATGTTTCTAATCATTATGACCCAAATCTTAAGCAACAAATGGATAACAATAAAAAACATCGTCAGGACTCGCACTAGCGATCCTCTTTTCCTAGCAATCAAACATAAAGATACCAACAAATCAAATATTTTTTTTTGTATTTCTTTTCTCGAATAAACATTAAATAATTTATAAATACATCATATGCTAACTCATTTTATATGGGAGGGAGGACAAGCCTCCTAAGACAAGTTCACATTTGTACAACCCAAATAGCCGGCCCAAACAACGTATAGAACGTTTTATAGCCCACGATCATAGGTAGCAAGCCTGTTGGCACTCTGGCTGCCGCACAAAGTCTTTTAAGGAAGCGACCCGAGAAAAGTTACCGCAGGGTGGTGTTTGAAGGTGCATACCCTCGACAAATCAAGGTTTGAATTGTAAGCTACATCGTATAATGTAGATTTTTAAGTTATATATTGTTAGGATATCAGCACATTTAGATATTATTTGTTAAAGACCTCATATTATAATATTATAGTAGAAAATAATAATAATCAAGTATATGAATCAGTCTAAAGATTCGTCTCTATGAGATATGCAAAACTTTACTATGAAAAAAAAAGAGATACAAGAGGAGATTACCTACTCTCAACTCACGTATACAATCATTTCAACAAAAAGTTATCCTTACCAAACTCTTTTTTGGAGACTCCCTAAAACGATCGCAATCCTCTGCCTAACTGTCTGCGTGAAGCTCCTGCTCCTACTATTCGCTGGCGCTCTCTAATCTACTCTGAATCATGTCTCGGGTCCATCAAGCTGTCACAGTCACCACTCTGTCAGGTCTCGAACTGCTCCAGGCCTTTTAAAGACCTTTATCCGTGTTCAGATCGGAATCTAATCCGATTCACTGTCAAAATAGCATCCCTGGTCGTCAGATCGCAATCGCATCTCTTTGGGATCGCTGGATCGCGTAAATCTGCATCTCTCCGTAGTCGTTGGATCATGCAAATCCGCATCTCCATCTACATAAACCGTGATAAAATACTTATACACCTCTTAAGGATCCACAAGCATTGGTCTACAGTACACCACACCCTAGAAAAAGAGCACCGCATGGATTGCGCGTGCCCGCATCCGTGGCAGGCCCATGCGTGCGCCCATGCTGGGCCACGCCTGTGCGTAGAGCCCAGTTGGCCCACACGGCACATCAGGCCTGGCGACCCACTAGCCAATGCCAGCTCGTGGGTCCCATTTTAACGGCCTTGCACGCTTCTTCAATGTATTTTCACCATCTGAACTTCGATTGGTATGTTCTTAGGCTCGTTGGACTCCGTTCGACATCTTGGATCTCGCTGTGAACTTAATATGGAAGAATTCGAGGTATTTTTCTCAACAAGCTTTATCTCAACTTGATGTTCGGTCTCCATCTATCCAAAAGTTCGTCTAGTGCCCTTATGTCTTGAGGCAATCGCCTGTTGATCATAAATGGACAAATATGAGAGTCGAGCCAAGCTGCTCGATTCCATCTCCATCAACTGCTGTGATGCTCCTGATCTAAAATCTGCTCGAGATAGCTTTCTGCGGCAATAGAAACTTCACCTTACAACGTCACATGTCATCCTCTTGAGTTTTCCATCTCGTATCCGATCCATCTCCACCTAGAGCTCTAACTCGCACTGGACTTTCTGTCATCAGGTAGTATCCTCCATACTTTCTCTTAATACCATCTTACTATCGTACATAACCTTCAGAATTCCTCCATCAGCTTTCCATTTGAAGCCAGTCAAATTTAATCTGCTAAGTGAGATTAGACTCTTCTTAAACCTAGGTATGTATCGGACCTCATCCAACTTCTTCACTATTCCATCATGGAGTTTCATGCTGACCATTTCGCTGCTTTTGATCTCACAGCTAGATCCGTCTGGCGGGAATACAGTGCCCTCACTAATTTTCAGAAAGTCAAACAACTCCTCTTTGCAACATACATGATAAGAACAAATAGAATCAATAATCCACTAAGAGAAAGAAGTAGATATCTCATCAGTAATCAGAAAGATATTATCACTGCCTTCTGTATCGCTACTGATCATCGCCATAGTAGCATATGTTCGATTTTTGAGTTGTGGACAATCCTTAACTCAATGCCCCCACTTGTCATACCGATAGCATCTGATCTTGCTCTGGTCTCTTGTTGTAGACTTGAATCGCCCACCTCGCGATCTTCTATCGGTCCATCTTCTGCCGCCAACATCTCCAGTCACTATCAGTGCCGAGTTGTCACCTAAACTCGAGGCTCGATTCTTCTACTTGAGAACCTCATTCTGGAGTAGTACAGAAGTCACATCTTTCATCTTGATAGTGCTTTTGTCTATAAGAAAAGCAGTCACCAAAGACTCGAAAAAGGATGGAAGCAATAATAGCAAGATCAATGCTCTGATCTTCTCCTCAACTTTTTTGCCAATGCTGAGGAGGTCAGTGAGGATCTTCTGAAAGTTGGATGGATGCTCCTGCACGTTCTAGCCTTCGTTCATCCATAGCTGGTAGAACTGTCTCCACAGGAATAGCATGTTGTGAGCGACTTCATCATGTACAACTCCTCGAGTTTTGACCATAGCACCATCGGAGAAGTCTCGTCAAGTACATGGATCACGACATTATCCACTAGGTACAAACAGATTGTGCTCACTGCCTGTATTTGGATCCGCTTCTAATTTTTCACCTCTATGGTGACTGACATCTCATCATACAAGAGAGTGTCGATCAACCCATGTTGGATGAAAAAATTCTTTATCCTTGCTTGCCATAAGGAGAAATTGTCCTTTCCATCAAACTTGTTGATCTCCATCTTGATTGCACTTATCTTCTTCATATTCTTTAATCTTTATCACTACTGCAGTAATTTGCGCTCTGGTACTACCTGCTTTGATACCAATCTGTTGGAAATATCAGCATATTCTGATACCACTTATGAAGGATCTCATACCAGGATATTACGGTAGAAAGAAAGAAGAAAATAAAACAAGAAAGCAATCAAGTACGTGAATCAACCCAAAGGCTCGCTTTCATGGGGTATGCAAAACTTTACTATGAAAAAAGAAGAGATACAAAAAGAGATTATCCGCTCTCAACTCACGTATACAATTCTTTCAACAAGAAATTATCCTTTCTAAACTCTTTCTTGAAGACCCCCTAAAACGATCGTAGTCCGCTACCTAACTATCTGCCCAAAACTTCTGCTTCTGCTGTCCACTGGCGCTCTCTAATCTACTCTGAATCATGTCTCAAATTTGTCAAACTGCCACAGCCACCACTCTATCAAGTCTCGGACTGCTTCAAGCCTTTTAAAGGCCTATGTCCGTGTCCAAATCAGAATCCAATCCGATTCACTATGAAAATAGCACTCTAGCCATTAGATTGCGACCGCATCTCTCTGTGGCCGTTGGATCGTGCAAATCCGCATCTCCGCTTGTGTAGACTGTAATAAAATACCTATAGACCTCTTAAGGATCCACAAGTGCTGGTCTACGATAGATCATGCCCAAGAAAAAGAGCACCACATGGACTGCACGACTCTTCATCCACGGCAGGCCCACGCACATGCTGGGCCATGCCCATGCATGCCCACGCTGGGCCTGCACCCGCACGCAGGGCCCGACTGACCCACGCCAGCCCATGGGTCCCGCTTCAATGGTCTTGCATGCTTTTTTATATGTATTTTTATCATTTGGACTCTGATTGGAGTGTTCTTGGACTCGTTGGATTTCGTTCGTCGTCCTGGACCTCGCTATGGGCTTAATATGGAAGAATTCTAGGCATTTTTCTCAACATCCTCTTGTGCCATCTATTTTATCATAACTTTGCTTTAATTGGTGTAAACAGCATTTCAAATCCTTCAATCCAATCTTCATGCTGATAGCAGCTATGATTTTAGGTTGTTTGGAGGAAAGAAGTTCTATAATTTTTCTAAGAAAAAGTTCAACAAAAATGATTATTTTTAGAAAGATAATATATTGGTTTCAAAAATGGACCGGTCTATATAAATCCACCTAACTCTTTAGTATAGTTTCTCAAGCTAGAAATCTAGTGAAAGAAAAATTATCTAAAGCTAATCTCTAAAGTTAAGGATGATTAACCTTCTTTGGCTTATTTTCTACTATGCTATGTGCTTCTTTCTCTGCTCAGATTATGCTACTGGTATAAAATGATTATTTTATTATTATCCCATTTTTTGGATGCATTATCATTTGTTTTGGATTGGACCTTCTCATGTTAGACTCAATCATCTTTAATTTGGCCCATTCTCTTGGCTTTTTATCCACTATATTACGGTAGTTTGGATGGAAGATAATGATGGAGATAGCAGTAATGTGATTTTTATGAGATCTAACTTACTACAATTTTTTGGATAGATACTATGAGTCTCTTCTTTTTGATTTTTGATTTTTAATTTTCTATCTCCACTAATATAATCAATAAAATATCCTTTTGAAACTTTTTTATTATAAAGTATGTCATCTTCTGTCTGAGCAAGAAATTTTAAAATTATAATTTTTAGCTATAAACTCTTCAATTTTTTTATGAATAAAATTGATGAGTAGAAAGTTCTTCCCACTACTCTTCATATTTTTTTTTCAAAAAAAGATTTTAAGTTACATATCATGACCGGAATTTAAGGATGAAAATAGACCTGATATTATTCATTTGGGTCTATTTTTATGTTCGAATATATGTAAATATAGATAAAAATTTGGGCATTCGATTAATATTCATATTCATATTCATATATATAAATAATGATTTAATTTATATATCAATAACTAATTCTTTTTATAATTCTATTTAATTTTATACAATACTTATTAAGTTTTAAAGAAAATGAATATTTATATTAACATGCTATGAACTTGATTTATTATCTACTTGATAACATCATTTGATCATAAAATTTAATTATTCAGCTTATATCCATATTTTTAAAATCTAATTTATATTTTTATTTATTTAAAATAAATATAAATATTATTTTTTTCATCCAATTAACATATAGGTTTATATTTGTATTCAGTAATTGAAAAAAAATATAGATTTGTATACATTAGTATATGATCCAATTTTAGTCTTATTTACATTATAATTGTATATAAATGAGATTTAAAATCTTGCGATATATTATCACCAATATACTAGATCTATAATTAAGAAAAAAAAGTATTATTGTTATTATTGTGCTTTTTTTTTTTTTATTTGAATCTAGCTAGGTTTAGGTGTGTGTAATCAAATTGGATTCGGTTTTGAAAAATCGATTTGGTCGAAGGTCGATTTTGAATTAATCCCAACCGAACCACTCATACACCAGCCAGATCTGCGCGTCGCGTCGCGTCGCTCACACATCCTCCACGTTTCACGTGGTTCATGCGTTGCCGACGAGCACCAACCGATCCCTGTATCAACCCATCAATCTGGGGTCCCAAATCCAATTCATTTTTGGGAGCGCTGTCCCCAAACACTCCATCATCACGTACTCCATTAACGCGCAACCCTTCATCACCGCCTAACGGGGACCACACGACCGACGGATGGGACAAGACAACCAACGAACGTACGATGCCAAAAATCGTGAACGTGATCTCCACTGGAAGCCACGTGTCATGCTCCGTTCCGGCTCCATTGAATGGGCGGTGACCCATCGGTTGGGAGGTCACGGCCAGGACATTAAATGGGTGCAGTTGGGTTGGGGCTGCTCTGCCCCTCTCGGCATTAAATGCCCTCTCACGTAACGTAAGGGAGAGATATTGTGGCAGTCACCGTTGACCCTTTCAAGAAAACAGGCCTTCAATAAGTTCAGATATTACGGGGACGTCGCATGGTGATTTTTTTCTGTCGTTTTGCCCACCGAGATGGTGATAGCTGATAATTAACTATTCTCCAACTTTGTGCGCTTCGCCGAGCTCAATTATACTTTATACGGGAAAAAAATATTTAGCATAACTTAATATTAAAAATGATTCGAACAGAAATAATAAAATTATTATATTTAATTATACTATGATTGATCGTGATATTGATCTAATCCTTCCTATTTTTTAAATTATCTTCCAATCCAATTAAAAATTCAAAATCAGAGACTAATATACAAGGACAAAAATATTCTATAATTTAATAAAAAATTAATATATTAATATATTATTCATATATTAAATTAATATTTTATATTTGATATGATATTATATATTATATTTATGATGTATATTAAATTATAATATAATATTATTAATCATATTATGATTCAATGATAATTTTAAATTAGAATAAAAATATCTTATTATATTCTATATTTATATAATAAATTATTTAATATATTACTTTTATTTGACTTATTTTTTTAATCAAAATAAATATTCATATTAATAAGTAATATATTATACATATAAATAAAATATTAATTCTATAATAATTTATAGAACTAATAAATATTTTTTAAGAATATATTTATTATTAATATATTAATAATTTTATTAATATTTTATTTTTATTATATTATATATGATTAATAATTATTTTTTATGAAATATTTTACATATAATCTTGATATTATGCAATCAATGATCTTAGATTCTCATAGAATATCAAATCGATTGTTCGTGAAATTCAAAGATATTTAATGATTAGATCATGACCTACTACATGCAATGATCCTAAATCATTGGTGATCAGATCATCGTAGGATTTGGATCATCAAAAATCTTAAATCATCATGATGATTCCATTTGGATTACTAAATGCTACCTAATAGTACTTGATGAACAGTCCCCGAATCAACTTTAAAGACACATTCATTTATTCAAAGAAGGCCAATGTTGGATATTGTCTTCACATCAGCCAATTTTCCAACTGCTGCATTTGAGATTCTACATGTTTCAAACTTGCTTACTAGTTCGGTGCTCTCCTTCTAACACTTGTTTGGATATCAATTTCTACGCTGGTTAGGTTTCTTCGAGTCTACTGTACCTATCATCTACTGTTTTGGAGGGTGCAACTTGCACAATGTTCTCTTATTTTAGCCCAGTTTAATATGATTTTTCTTCTTACCAAAAAAAAAATGTCAAACTAACAAGTGCATACTAAATTAGTAATAGTCTTTTATAATATAATATTTTGATACAAACACTGTATAATATTTAATTTATTGTGAGATATCATTTTTGATGATATAATTATAAAATATTGATAGAAAACAATGAATATTTATTATAACAAAAATTATACTATAATAGCAATTATTAGAACAATAAGATAATAACATGCAAAGGTATGTTAACATATAATATAATATAATATAGGATGTTATATTTGTTATAGCACCAATGAAATGATAATGTAAATAAAGTTTAGGAGTACAATATAAAAGAATGAAATGGATATAAAGAGCGAGAATAAGATGATTGGAAGCTGGTCATGGAATAGCCTATACTTAAAAAATAAGGCTCGACCAGGCATAACCTATTCCAAATATGCTGATTTTGCAAATGGTGTTTAGCTCTCATAAGATTTTATTGCAAATATTATGCTCCAATAAAAAACCACCAAATAATTTACTTAATTATTAATTTTTCAGTGAACTTTAATATTTATATTTTTCTATTTTACTCAATACGTTAGTCTTAAATATAAGATAACCATCGTCTAAACAAATATATATTAGATACTTAAATTATATATATCGCCCAAGACTAACAATTTCTTTTCGATAGTTATTTACGCAGGATGAACTGAGCTCTTCTCAGGAGGAGATGTCCTCCTAAATTACTACTGGATTACATGCTCAAGGAGGAAGAGAAAAAAAGGAGTATGTTATGGTGTGAAAACTATAACAACCTATAATCTCGTCCAAAAAAATTATTAATTAAAAGAAATATTATTTTAATTTTTTTTTAATTTTATATAAATATTTAAAATCAATTCTGACCGATGCGGAATTAGGTGCACATCCATATCATTATTCGCTTTCCATTTCCTTGTTCTTGCGACTTTTAAATGCCATGGTTGTTGTGGTGACTGGATTCCATGGCCTGTCATCGTATATACATATCAGTACCTTGTTACTGTTATAAATTTATTTTCTTGATTTGATGGATTATGTACCTTATTACTGTTACAAATTTATTCTCTTGATTTGATGGATTATGTGACTGCAAATGCGCAAAAATTGAGCAACCGCCACATATCTGGACCCCTAAATTAATAAGATTCATCTGTCAAATGGGTCAACTTAGAAATTACTGATCCAAGGTAGGACAATCCATCTACAGCAACAACAACAATTTATAAATTTTTATTCAAAAAAAAAAAATTATAAATGAACAAATAGAAATATGGAGTACTTGCCTTGGTTTAGCCTTCGTGCATAACAGCATAACAGTCCAGAAACTGTAAGGAGAAGAAAAAGAAGATTACAGTCCAAATAAGACCGGGGAGTAAAGTTTAAGCCTGGACGTAGAATTAATGTCCCAACTGGGTGATCTAGAAAGCCTCCCAACTCCCAAGTAAACCTATAATGGAGCCTAACTACACCAAATTAAGCAGGAATACTGGCGTCGCATTAATTTCCTATTAGATGAGATGGTCCTTGGATGAGGATGCTTACCCAAAATTTTACTCATCGCAGTTTCCCACTGCCAAATTTTGTTCGAGTCCACGTCCAGGTGGTTCCTTAATTGTCAGTATCAGGTTACCCTGTCGAGGTGAATCCAATACCAAAATATTGTATGGCCCCGACCTGCCCCTGGAGTCAACAATGCATGCACTCCAAGTCACATCGAACGGTTGATCTTTATTGCAGGAGAGATGAGATCACCGTGCCTTTTTCTGCTATCACATCAGTACTTTATATATATATATATATATATATATAAGATAAGCCTTTCTAAAGCTTGGAGAATGATAACTAGCGATAGAGATGCGTACGTGAATGAAAGTGTTTTTGATCGTAGAGGGGAAATAACATCCCATTCCGATAAATTTTATCAGTGCACGGCTCATATGATTTTGATAGCTTTGCATAATTAAATTTCTTACCAAACCTAAGTAGAAAAAAATAGATTCCAAGCTACGACGACTAGGATTGTTTCTTAAATCTGTCTCAAAAGTTGCCACGAGCTCCATGCTTTCTGCGGGATTTCATCATGGTTCTAAGATTAGCAGAAATGCCTTCGTTGCCCTCCCCCACCCCTCACGACCGCAAAAAGTGTCAAAAAAGGAAAAAAAAAAGAAAGAAAAAAAAGAGAGAGTAGAAGAATAAAAGCCAGTACGTATTGCTGACGCCAGAGTTCGTTTTCCTGAAGAAAATAAATGCATTCTCATCCTATTTCTCATGTCATCTTTCGTCGTCGGGAATTAAGCTAATTTGTATATATTCTTATTGAAAAAAAATACACATATAGAATATAAGGTGACAAGTGGCAGCAACAAACATAATGTCCGTCAAAAAGGAAAAAGACATGATGCGCATATTTATATATGTTGGTTGATGGTTGGATTGATCCGTCAATTCAGCAATATATTCCATCCAACTAAATATTACACCCAGTAGAATGCAATGAACTCAATAAATTAATTTTAATAAAATTATATAAATAAATAATTAAAAAAATTTTAAAAATAAAATTTTAATATATTTAGTTGATCATAAAAAAATAATTTATTGAAGAATAACTTATGTTTGATTGAGTATTCATTTTTCTAAAAAAATATTATAGAATACCCATTATATTCTTAATAGATGTTAGACCATATATTTTTCTCATGAGCTATCTATCATGCCCTGATTCAATAACTCAAGCTGGGCATCCAAATGGCCGCAAATTTTTTATATTTAATCCCCTTGAATATGCAAGATCTACCTTTCACTAAAAATTTAATTATCATAATTTAACTCAGGTAGTGATAAAAATAATTTTTTTAAAAATTAAATAAAAATAATAATAAAATCTTCAAAACCATTAACAAACCAAATAAAAATTTAAAATAATATTTATGAAATATTTTTTTAAAAAAAATTATTTAATTTATTAATAGTCTTGGAGACTTTATTATTATTATTATTTAATTTTAAAAAAATTATTTTTACCACTGTCTGAGTTAAATTATGATAATTAAATTTTTAGTGAAAGACAGGTCTTTCATTCGAAGGGATTAAATCCTAAGAATGTACGACCGTCTATCAAGTGCCCAGCTTGAGTCATTAATTTGGAGCATGATTGATTTTATTGTATCAAAGCTTAGATTTAAGATCATTAGGGATTGCGACTTTAAGTAGTATTTATGCATGAGGTCGTAATTATTAAGGATATGACAAAATGGTATCAGAACTTAAGATTATGATCTTCAAAAACTGTGAGTTAAAAGATATTTGAGCATATGATTATATTTACTAAGAATGTGATAGAATAATATCATAATTTAAGGATATGATCACTAAGCATTATGACAGTAGTGATTCATAGGATTTGGATGGATAATTTATATCTCGGATTATAATTTAAGAAATTAATAATGTATGATTTTATTGGTTCAAAAGTTATATAGCAAATTTGAGATAATTTAGTGGACTTAGATCAAAGTGCACAGCGGAAGCATGATGATTTAAATCATTTAAAATTGATTGAAAATTTTGGTTTCAATGATAGAAAATTCGAATATCTTTTTCAGCAAGACGTAGAAGGTTAAGTATGGGATAGAAATTTGGTTCATCTAAGCTTATCGACTTTGTAGTATACTAATTTTAAGGATAAAATTATTTTAAGGAGGAAGAATGTGAGAATCGATCCCTTTTCAAAGCCAGCATTCCTTGTCGACTTCACCAGAATAAAAAAAAATTGACGAAGAAGACTCTTGTAAGAAGTCTTCTCCTTCCTCCTGATCAACTCCTAAATGGAGTCAAAATCCATTTCAAAAAGGAGTGAAACTCCTCAGAAAAGAAGCCTTCCATCTCTCTCTCATCAAAGAATCGAGACCTGATCGATGGGGATCATTAAAGTTTTTTTCTGAAGAGCTGTTAGTGTGCCTACCTCAATTTCTTACCACAACCATCATTGAAGTTTAACGTAAACCCTGGCTCCTCTTCCTTTCTTTCTTCCCCTTTTCTTATCGATGTGCACTACCACCGAACGTCAAAATCATCAAAAAAACATCATTTTTAAATCCTTACCCTATTTCGAGTGTTTTGCTCCTCTTTTTTCTTAGCTTTTCCATCGTCAGTGGTCACCGCCGACCATCTATTTGGGTTCTTTGGATTATGGTGTTGCAGCCCCAACTGCCATCGACCATCGGCTAGCAACTGTAGCTTCTGATCCAAGAAGTAAAGGAAGACCTCGTGGTCTCGTTTCATTAAAAGAGAGGAGAAGAGAGGGACACGATCCCCTCTTCCATGGAGGAAAAAAAGAAAAAGGAAAAAAAAAAGAAAGAAAAAAAAAAGAAAAGGAAAAAAAATTAGGGAGAGACAGATGATTTTAATTGGGTGAACCTCGCTTTTTTGATTGGATCCAATTCTATTAGATCTAGATCAGCCTAAGTCATATGGATCCAATTTAGAAATTGATTTAAATCTAGACTGAATCTGGACTAGATTAAAATTTTTTTTATTTATCTTAATTTTTTTAAAAATTAAAAATTAATTAAAATTATTTGATTTATTAGGGCCTTCAATACCAGAAGAATATTAGATCTAGAAATCGATTTGAGAGAATCATAAAATTTTGGATCTGATCAACAGATAAGTTTTCTCTTATCTCTGGATTTATTTTTATATATATTTACATATTTAAAATTAGATTTTATATATAAAATATTTAAAAATTATTAAAATTTAAAATTATGAATTTATTTATAAAAAGTGATTTAAAAAAATTGGATCAAACATGATGATACTTTTGTATATCATAATTTTGAAAAAGATGATTTTTCATAAAATTACATGATTTTTGAAAAAAAATATATTTATTCATCAATGTATGAAATCTTGAATAAAAATTATTTTCATTATTTTTTTAGATTATATAAAAATTGAGTTGATACTATTACAAAAATAAGTATCATTATTTATGAAAAATTAGTTACGATAAAATTATGAAAAAAATTTTCTAATTAAACTATGATCTAGGTCTAGCCAACATGACTGATCATTGGCTATATGTCAGAAATATGTTTCTTTTGGATTTAGCTAGTTGGAGTTGATTACTAGCAGAGTTAATCCTTTTGGGCCTAACCAGTGGGGCTGATTATTGGTAGCATGTCGATGGATCGAGTATTCTTCATTATGTATTAATCTTTTTGCCTTATTATGGGATAAATCGTGACCGTATGAATCGGAGCTAGTTTTTCTTCTAGGCTTAGCTAGTGGGGCTGATCACTAATAGCATGTTGATGGATCAAATATTTTTCATTCAGAGACTAGTTTCTTCTGGACCTTGTTATGAAGCTAATCGTGGCCATAGTCAACGAGGACTAAAAGAGGATTTTTGATTTTTACTGATATGCATGGCATATTTTTGAAAAAAATTATCTTATTATATATTATTGATAATTATTATATTTAAAAAGTATTTATGCTTGATTCCTCAAAAATGATTGGTAATTTACTGAGCTCGTAAAACTTATTTTTTTTTATTTTTTTAAGATCCATAAAATTCTATTAAGTTGAAAATCAGTGAGGAGCATAGGATTTATTCAATTTTTAGCTTAGTTACATTCAAAAAAAAATTATTTCATAAATATTATTTTAAATATTTATTTAATTTGTTAATAGTTTTAGAAACTTTATTATTATTTTTATTTGATTAAAAAAATATTTTTATTATTATCTGAATTAAATTATGATAATTAAATTTTTAGTGAAAGGTAAATCTTAAAAAAATGAAATCTTAAAAATGTACGGCTGCCTATCGGATGCGTTCCTTGAGTCATTGGATCGGGCCGTGACACCACCTCTTCCTCTCACCTTCCCGGGAACCAAACGGGTCCTAAGGGTTGCCGTTCCAAAATTAATGCCACTGCCTTACCAGGATCTCATCACCCACAACTGCCAACTACTTGTCCCCACTCCCCGCCACATTTTTGGCTCACTCCGCTACCCATCCTCTCCTTACGCCTTATATAATCCCCTGCAGTTCCAACCATTTGCTCCACCCCACTTGCCTAGCTATTTCCTAGCCTTTGAGAGATTTCCGTTTGTTAGCGAGAGTTACAAAATCCCATACTACTAAGCCATGGCTCGCTCTGGTGCCCCCCTTGTCTTGGCAGCGGTGCTGGCCGTGCTGCTGGTGTCGGCGCCGCACGCGGCGAACGCCGCCATCACCTGCGGTCAGGTGGCGTCGTCCGTGTCGGGATGCATCTCCTACGTCCGCACCGGTGGGTCGGTCCCCCCGAGCTGCTGCAGTGGAGTGAAGAGTCTCGCCGGGTCCGCGAAGACCACCACCGACCGCCGTGCCGTGTGCAACTGCCTCAAGAGCACGGCCGCCAGTATTTCCGGCCTCAAGCCCGCCCTTGCCGCGGGCCTCCCTGGCAAGTGTGGCGTCAGAATCCCCTACACCATCAGCCCCTCCACCGACTGCTCTAAGTAAGCATCCAAAACCATCACCAGCCCAACTTAAATACTGGCCCCAGAACAACCATATATCATACTTCACTCAGCATCTTGCAAGGAATTATATATAGGACTTGAAAGAAAGAACTCATCCATGGCTTAGATGACTCATTACTTGAGATGAGTATTGGAAACAAGAATGTATAGAATATTTAAAATGGAGTAGAATATATTTTTATATATTTTGACGAGGGCCTAACCGTTTTTATGTCTTTTCCTTGGTTAATTTTGTATGCAGGGTAAGTTAAGTTCTTCTTTGGAAGACTATTTATCTCCCATGCAGCTACTAGAGTATATGCTACATAGTTGATCGTTGAGACTTGAGAATAAGGTGGAAGCTGCTCCTTATCGTGGTTTGTGTGTGGGGAGCTGTCTGCCAGCATGAGCTCTTGTGTTTTAGTATGTTTCATGTTATGAATATTCTGAGTGCCCGTATTTGTGGTGATTGGGTTCATTTTGTAGCACTCATGATATATGAATATGAGTTACTTGTTTCTATTACTTATAAATTTGGCCTCTTATTTGAAACGGATTGTGGGAGTGCAACATAACGAAATGATCGATCTTGATCCCTGGCCATATGAGCTCTCCAGACCAAAATATATACTCGACTTTCAAATGAGGCAGGTAGGAACATCCAATGAACGGCTTAATGGAACAGTACCTATTTTTATATTCAGTAAAAAATAAAATTAAGAAAAAGAAACCGGAAAAACGAACGTAATCTGAATTCATGTAAACTTGTGCATAATTAGACAGGAAGTAATTCTTCCTAAATCTTGAGCTCAGTTTTTATTTTTGTGAAGAGAAGATTAGACAGGGTCTAATCACTTTCATTAAGATAATGAAACAAAGAAAGTAGAAATTATAAAAAGAAAAAATTGAAGAGAACAGAAAACTAGCAGCAATGTGGAAGGGTCGACGTCTGACTAGAACCAGCGTGCTTCTCCCTTGCGGAAAGCAAAATACTCCTACCAAAACGAAGAGAAAGCACGGTACCAGAAACACGTGCAAGTCTATTCACGTCAGATTATGTCCACCTCACGATAGACTCATTTTATCATAAATAAAATATTAATATATATTTATATATATATATTCTTTTCATCTCATGATCATCGATCTAAATTAGTAATTAATAAAAAATAACTGTATAAAATTTTTATTAGCTTTGCTTAGAATGAATCTATCTAAGTACGTCTACACGGGAGTGGAGAAGGTTTCAACAACATTGGTTTCTATAAACAATGGACCCACACTAAAAAGTCATTATTACTGTTTAACTTTTCATCTCTCAGATTAGCTTAAGCCACCTTATGTTAATTCAACTGGTACCTATTCGTTTATGGTGCGAGAGATCCGGACCCCTAATTATATATCATAACAAAGGTTAATCATACGTCATCAAAACTGTCGTCATGGTTATGGCAGCGTAATTGGCTTTTTCTCTCTCACCCTGAGAAATCTTAACAAGCCGATCGAAAAGATGTTCCAAAACCAGCAAGACGGACTCGGGCACTGAACCCGCCCGCCCTAATAGATACGGGCGGTGCACAAGGAGATACCTCGTGTGCAAGTCACTTTTAGTGGCACTCCCGGCTAGCTCTCATTTCTTCTTCTCCCCCACTCCATAACTACTTCTGAGTTCCAGCCTCTCGTCCAACCCTGACCATGTCTCCACATTCCCTGCGGCTTCCTCCATCCTATCCCCGTCCGACGATGATTTTCTCCATTGTCCGGCTGATTAATTTCTTATGGACTTCCTTGAACCTGGCTACTGTACATGTGCTGTCCCGTGCCACTACTTGTTCATTGGACAGTTTAACGAGTAGCACTGTTGTATTAGCAGCATTAAAAGGGAGTGTATACATCTCACTTTTAATGTGACCATATTGACATGGCATATCACTACTTATTAGGGCCGGATGGTTAGGTATCTTGGGTCCAACGGACAATCAATGCGGGAAAAAGAAATTCTTGAATAGCTTTTGTCTACTATACGATAAAATAGATGAAAAGATATCACATATATTGATATATTGCAGTAATGCATGTAGAGATAGATATAAAATTTAAATTTAAAATATTAATATAATATTTTATATTATATATATTATTAGGAATAAATTTTGTTCCAATCTGATGCTTAGCCTAATGCAATCGGTAATCACGAAAGAGCCTCAATTGAATTCATTCAGTAGTCGAACTCCTCAAATGATCGAACCCAACCTGACTCCTCCAATGGCCGAATCCCAACTGAACTTCTTTTGGACTTCGACCGAACTTCTTCCGAATTTCTCCTTCAGTCGGATCTCTACAAGAGCCGAACTTCTTCTGGATCCCTCCTTCAGTCGGATTTCTACAGGAGCCAAACTCCTTCCAGATTTCTTCTTCATTCGGATTCCTCCAGGAGCCAAACTCTTTTCGGATTTCTCCTTCAGCCCGATGCCTCCAGGAGCCGAACTCCTTTCGAACTTCTCCTTCAGTCAAGTTTCTCTAGAAGCCGAACTCCATACGGATTTCTCTTTCAGTCGGATTCCTCCAAAAATCGAACTCCTTCCAGACCTCACCTTCAGTCGAATTTCTTCAGGAGCCGAACTCCTTTCGGACCTCTTCTTCAGTTGAATTCTTCCAGTGGATTACTTCTAGATTTCAGATAGCATTCCTTCTGGATGATCTCCTCTAGCCGTATTTTCTTTAAGAGTCCGAACTTCTCTGAAATTGATGTATGTCAAAGCTCTTCACCGACCAATGCCTGCTTCCTTCAAACTCCGACTATTAAATCTCAACGAACGATCACATCATGGCAACGAACACCACTCTCCATAACAAACTCCACATGGCCCCAAGCGGTCCACTACCGAATGGTTACGACCGTCACTATCAATCTGTTACAAGCTCCGTCTATAAAAGAGATCCTCCAGATACGTTTTCTCTAAGCTCTCTTTTTCTTCTCAAAATTTTCTTGAATTTTTGTTTAAGCACTCCATTTATGTTAGCCAAAAAAGCCAATTTGATCGTCGGAGGATTCTATTGGAGCCACCACCACCAACTCTAGATGGAACTTTATTTTGTAGGTCATCAGCGGTGACCTCTTCTTCCTCAACTCTAGCTCGATCCGACGTCGATTAGATTCTACATCAATAGAATTGACGCTAGAGAAAGGATACTCTATTCCTGAGGTATCCTTATTCTTAAAGAAGTGCTCAATCGATCCTGTGAATCTTCTTCTTTAAGGTTCATCTTCATCCTCTCTCTCAATTTCGAGAAATACCTCCAAAGAAGATGACTACCTGGAGATCTACCGCTTCTGCCATCAGATCTGGGCTAGATCCGTCTGTCCCTACTCCATCGCTGGCACTTCAACATCCTCCTCCACCGACGGCCATGGTAGATCTGGAGCAGTTCAACCTACTGATACAGCGGGTTCAGGGCCTCACCGAGATGGTGCGAACCATGCGACCGCCTTCGATAATGATTTCATCAGAAAATCCACCATCAAAATATTAGAAATCGATCCCAAGGGAGAGCACTTGGGATAGCATACCCGTCGCCCCTAAAAAAGAGAAATAGAGAGTAGAGGATTCTTGCCCGGATCATAATTCTTCTTCGAAAGCGATCTTTCTCATCCACTGTCGAAAGCCTTCCAAGATCTGCGATCGAGATGACATCCTCGATCAGAAACTACGAAAGATGGACCAGTGGATTGAAGAACTCTACCACATCGCCCCAACTCCCCATAACGATGTCTGCACCGATCTTCTTTTCTCTCTCCGAATTATGCAAGAGCCCATTTTGCCGAACTTCAAGCTTCCCCAAATTGAAATCTACGATGGAACCTCTGATCCGATCGATCATCTGAAAACCTTTCGGACCATAATGCTGCTCCATGATGCACCAGACGCCATATTATGCTGAGCTTTTTCATCTACATTAAAGAAAATAGCAAGAAATCGATACTCAACATTGAAGTCGGGTATGATTTTCTTCTTTGATCAAATGAGCCATCAGTTTGTGGCTCATTTTGTTAGCAGCCGGTGTCCCTATCGAAATTTGAATTCTTTGATGAATATCAAGCAGAAGATTGAAAAATCCATCCGAGCTTATGTCATCCGGTTAATGCTGCTGCATTAGAGATCGAAAATCTGGATCAGTATGGTCTTACTCAAGGATGGCCTTCAGAAGAATAATTTATTATTCTTTCTGAAGAAAAAGTACCTCAGAGACTTTGCCAATCTACTAGTTCGGGCTGAGAGATATACCCAAGTGGAAGAAGAGTTCAAGTTGAAAGATGAGGAAGCCGTAGGAGAGTGGCATAGACCCGACGTTGATGGAGGACCGAATGAAGTTCGGCCACGCTTATAGACCCTCCAAGTGCAAGCGGGCCCGAATTCTTCCTCAAGCTCATCATCAAAGAAGTCCCGAGAGAAGGACGTGAAGTTCTCTCCCTGAAAGGTTCCACAACTACGCCCCCTTAATGCTCCTAAAGCTCAAGTTCTTATGAAAATCAAGAATTAGCTACCAAGATCAGAAGAATTACGATCTTTTTCAAACAAGAAAAATCGAAGCAAGTACTGTCTTTGCCATCGTGACCACAGCCTAGACACTGAAGAATGCATTCTGCTCCAAGATAAAATCGAGGAGCTCATCAGGAGAGGCCGGTTGGATCGATTCCTCAGACGTCAGCCTGAAGCAAGAGTAGATCAGCCAAGGATGCTGCTGTAGCTAGAGAACCACCAATGAAGAAGGAACAATAAGAAGATCGGCCGTCTCTCGACATCATCAATACTATCTCTGAGGGGCTTAGTACTTTGACGAGCTGTCATCTCTCAGCCTTAGAGCCAGAGAAAGCTTGCCCCAAATTGGAAAGGCCCATATGAAATAGAGGAGGTCGTTCGGTCCGAAACTTATCGTCTGAAGGAGATCGGAGGAAGAACGCTCCCACAATCTTAGAATTCAGAAAATCTAAGGATGTACTACCAGTAATTTTTCTTCAATAAAACTCCTCCATTTCAATATTATTATTTCTTGGTGTAAAAACTATGTGATGATACGGAAGAAACAATCAATAGTGGCCATGCTAGGAATAGGAGGAGAACCTCGTCCTAACATGAGCAAGTCGAAGTCCTTCAACCTCGGCTGGAGATAAGATCTCTCCTGAGCTTCAATGTCTACGTCAATAGGAGATATGATCTTCTTCAACCTTGATTGGAGATAAGATCTCCTCCGAGCTTCTACGTCAATAGAAAATAAGATCTCCTTCAACCTCGACTGGAGATAAGATCTCTCTCGAGCTTCAACGTCTACATCAATAGGAGATAAGATCTTCTTCAATCTTTGCTGGAGATAAAATTTCCTTCAAACTTCAATGTCTACGTCAACAGGAGATAAGATCTTCTTCAACCTCAGTTGGAGATAAGATCTCCCCAAGCTTCTACATTAACAGAAGATAAGATCTCCTTCAACCTTGATTAGAGATAAAATCTTCTATGAACTTCAACCTCGGTCGGAGATAAGATCTCCCCCAAGATTCTACATCAACAAGAGATAAGATCTCCTTCAACCTCGGCTGGGATAAAATCTCTGCCGAGCTTCTACGCTAATAGGAGATAAGATCTCCTTCAACCTCGGCTGGAGATAAGATCTTCTTCGAACTCCAATCCTTCAATAGGAGATAAGATCTCCTTCAATCTTGGTTGGAGATAAGATCTCCTCCGAGCTTCAACTTTAACTTCAACTTCAACCTCGGCTGGAGATAAGATCTCCCTCGAGCTTCAACATCAATGTCAACATCGGCTGGAGATAAGATCTCCCCTTAAGCTTCAACCTCAATGGTGTAGAGTCCAAAAAAGGGACTTCGGTAGTCGACTTTTTATACTTCCTTCAAATTTCGAACTCGAAAGTGGAAAAACTATTATTGAGGATAAATTTTGCTCCCGTCGAATTCCAGTCTGATGCTTAACCTAATGCAATCGTTAATCACGGAAGAGCCTCAATTGAACTCGTTCAGTAGCCAAACTCCTCCAATGATCGAACCCAATCTGATTCCTCCAACGGTCGAACCCCAACCGAATTTCTTTCGGACTTCGGTCGAACTCCTTCCAAATTTTTCTTTCAGTCGGATCTCTACAGGAGCCAAACTCCTTCCGAACCTCTCCTTAAGTTGGAGTCCTACAGGAGTCAAACTCCTTCCAGATTTTTTCTTCATTCGAATTCCTCCAGGAGCTGAACTCCTTCTGAATTTCTCCTTCAGTCTAGTTCCATCAGGAGCCAAACTCCTTCCGAACTTCTCCTTCAGTCAAGTTCCTCCAAGAGTCGAACTCCATACAGATTTCTTCTTTAGTCGGATTCCTCCAGGAGCCGAACTCCTTTCGGACCTCTCTTTCAGTCGAATTTCTATAGGATCCAAATTTCTTCCGGATTTCTCCTTCAGTCGGATCTCTATAGGAGCCAAACTTCTTTCGGACCTCTTCTTTAGTTGAATTTCTATAGGAGCCAAACTTCTTCCAGATTTCTCCTTCATTCGGATTCCTCCAGGAACCAAATTCCTTCTGAATTTCTCCTTCAATCTAGTGCCTCCAAGAACCGAACTCCTTCCGAACTTTTTCTTCAGTCAAGTTCCTCCAGAAGCCCAACTCTATACGAATTTCTCCTTCAGTCGGATTTCTTCAGGAGCCAAACTCCTTTCGGACCTCTCCTTCAGTCGGATTTCTATAGGAGCAGAACTTCCAAATTTTTTTTTCAGTCAAATCTCTACAGGAGCTGAACTTCTTCCGAACCTTTTCTTCAGTCGAATTCCTAAAGGAGCCAAACTCCTTCTAGATTTTTCCTTCAATCCAGTGCCTCCAGGAGCTGAACTCCTTTCAGACTTCTCCTTCAGTCAAGTTCCTCCAGGAGCCGAACTCCATACGGATTTCTCCTTCAGTCGGATTCCTTCAGGAGCCAAACTTCTTTCGAACCTCTTCTTCAGTTGGATTTCTCCAAGAGCCGAACTTCTTCCGGACCTCTGCTTCAGTCAGATTTTTCTAGCGGATTATTTTCAGATTTCAGCTAGCATTCCTTCCGGATGATCCCCTCTAGTCGTATTTCCTTTAAGAGTCTGAATTTTTCTGAAATTGATGTATGTCAAAGCTCTTCACCGATCAACGCCTGTTTCCTCCAAACTTCGACTATTAAATCTCAACAAACGGCCACATCATGGCAACGAACACCACTTTTCATAACAAACTCCACGTGATTTCGAGCGGTCCATTACTGGACGGTTACAACCGTCACTATCAGTCTATTACAGGCTCCGTTTATAAAAGAAACCCTCCAGATATATTTTCTCTAAGCTCTCTTCTCCTTTCCAAAATTCTTCTGAATTTTTGTCCGAGCACTCCATTTCTGTTGGCTAAAAGAGCTGATTTGATCGTCGGAGGATCCTGCCGGAGCCACCACCACCGACTCCAGGTGGAACTTTATTTTGTAGGTCACCGACGGTGACCTCTTCTTTCTCAACTCCAACTTAATCCGACGTCGAACAGCTTCTACACCAATAAATAAATAAATATATATATATATATATATATATATATATATATATATATATATATGTGTGTATGTATATATATGTATGTATGTATGTATATATGTATATAATAAGTCTACCTAAAAAATTTTTCGGATGCAGACTCGCATCGCTTCCCATAAACACTCGGTTTGGATAAGGAGATGATACTGATCATTATTCCAACAGAAATTACGGACGTGGACATTTACACCGTTTGGTGGTGGAACGCAGGATTATCCGATCATATTTAAAGCTTGACCTAACCAGCATTGCTGGAGTTTTTTTAATTGAAAATACTCCGACAATATGGCACGCTATTATCTTTTTGCGAGCACGTCCTTCTAAATAACTACTGAAAATTACATATATATTCGACGAGGAAGGAAAATATGGAAGCTGCTATACACGGTAACTACAGTATATAAACGGTAGCAAACTAAAATCTCATCCAAAAAAAAAATTACTGAAATATATAATTAAAAAACAGAAAAAGAAAAAAAGAGAATATTGCAGTATAAATAACATTGGGAAGTCAGATTTAGGCCTAGACATAGAATTAGTGTTCCGACTAGATGATCTACATGGATTAGATGCTGAGTCGATGATTTTTCATTAGATGTGCTTACCATACGAACTATAGAATAAGTCTACTTAAAATTTTTTTTTATGATCTAGCAAGTTCTATTGGAGCATCACTGCACCAGAATGACCAGATTAAGCAGGATAGTAGCTTCGCATTAATTTTCTATTAGACAATCTGGTCCTTGGATGGAGATGGTAGCGCTCCTGGTCCCTAGCAAGGACACCCCAAATTTTGCTCATCGCATTTCTCACTGCCATACGTGGTTCCTTGTCAATAGCAGGGTTTTTCTATCGAGGTGAATTCAAAACCAAAATGTGGTATGGCCCATCTGATAAAATATTAGTAGACCTTCCTGAAGCTTAATTAGAGCATTATAACTGGCGACAGAGATACGTGAATGAAAGTATTTTTGACCATAGAAGAGGAGAGGAAACAACGTCCCCATCTGATAATTTTGATCAGCGGCTCATATGATTTTAATAGTTATATATGCACAAATTTCTGACCAAACTTTAGCAGAAAAAATCGATTCCAAGCTGCGACGACTGGTATTGTCTTCATATTTCAAGCTTCTTACCAAAATTCGTAAATCTTTGTGCCAAAACTTGCCATGAGCTCCATACTTCTCCCTCGATTTCGTCACGGTTTAAAGAACAGAATGGCGACGCACCCCTTCCCCACTCCTGCGCCCACAACAATTAAAAAAAAAAAAGAATGAAAGTGCGTAGATGTTGTTGTCGCCGGCGAGAAGACGCTGGTTCTTATGATCTCTCATCCAATAAATGCGGTCTCTTTGTTTTTTATTATGAAAATAAATGCAATTTTATCCTGTTTCTCGTATCATCCTTCATTCTTATCCTGTTTCTCGTATCATCCTTTGTCGAGAATTAAGCTAATTGATATCTATTTTTATTCGAAGAAGAGTGTGGATGTGGTGCACGTGCGGCATTGCGCATTCATCGATGGCCACCATCAACAAAATTAATTTTTGAGTGTGAAAAGCTTGTCTAAATTTACCGACACTTTTAAGATGCCATACATGTGAACATCGGAAATTTGAACGCATAGACGGTGTTTTTTTATGTTGCTGTGGACGACGCTAATTGTTGTCATTAAGAGCCATATAACACCCGTTCCACCCCCAAAATGGATGGTTCTAAGATCGAACTCCTCCTCCCCCTCCGATTCCACCTTTCCTTCAATCTCATCTTTCCGAAGACCCGCGCTCATCCTCCCCCTCGTCCGTCGCTCCTCCTCTTTATCCTCATGTCATCCATGCACCCGTCCTGCTGTTTCGCACATCCCCTACTTCTCCTTCTCTGGTCTTAGATCGCCGACGATCCCAACTCATCCGGCTTCTTCTCGTGCACTCCTACTACTCTAAATGTTGAATTCGAAATCTCCAAAGTTACGTGGTTTGACTTCTCTTTTGATCCGGTGCCTTCGTGAATAATCACCATTACATGATACATAGATGGCCATCAAACAACCCGTGCATGAGTGTGGACCGTACGATGCACGACAGTGTCCATTGTTTCATAGACGTCCATCATGTGATGCAACCATCATACGGCACCACAGGGATTCATGCTCTTTAGAGAAATACATATGTAGAATATAAGGTGACAAGTGGCAACATTTTGGAGTCCAAAAAAAAAAAAAGTTATTGGTCGGATCAAAACTTTTTTTTTTAAGATTTTAATTTTGTAATTAAAATATAGACCACTTACGGTACATCCATATGGCATCCATCACAAGATGAAAAGCCATCAAATAACATGTGATGCATGCTACGTGTACTCATGCATGCCATCCATCCCGGGATGGATGTCATCCATCCATCGGTACATGGCATCAAAAGGGGATCCATGCGCCAAAATTAATATCAGTGTCCTCATCATCCATGATTGCCAAATATCTATCCCCACTTCCCGTGGATCTCCTACAATGCATCCGTGGATCGCATCATCACAAGATGGACGGCCATCAAACATAATACGCTGCACGTGCTCATGCACACCGTCCATCCTGAGATGGATGGATGGTTGCCATTTATGGGTACGGAATTAATACCAGTGTCCCCGCGGTATCCCATCACCCACGACTGCCAGCTACCCGTCCGCACCCCCCGCCATATTTTTGGCTCTCCTCGCCACCCCCTCACGCCGATATAAATCCCCTCCGGCACCAACCGGTCCCTCCATCCCCACGTGCCTTTGAGAGATTTCCGTTTGTTTGTGAGAGTTACAAAATCCCTTACTACTAAGCCATGGCTCCCTCTGGTGCCCCCCTGGCCTTGGTAGCGGCGCTGGCCGTGCTGCTGGTGGCGGCCCACACGCTTCGAACGCCACCATCACCTGTGTTATGGTGGCGTCGTCCGTTGCAGAATGCATCTCCTACGCCCGCAGAGGTGGGTCGATCCCCCCAAGCTGCTGCAGTGGAGTGACGAGTCTCGCCGCGGCCGCGAAGACCACCGCTCACCGCGCAACTGCCTCAAGAGCTTCGCCGCCAGGATTCCCGGCTTCAAGCCCGGTGTTTTTGCCGGCATCCCTGGCAAGTGTACGCGGCGTCGAAATCCCCGACACCTTCAGCCCCTCCACCGACTGCTCTAAGTAAGCATCTAAAACCATTACCAACCATACTTACCGACCCCAATACTACTTCACTCGAAATCTTGCAAGGAATAATAGGACTCGAAAGAAAGAACTCATCCATGGCTCACATGACTCATTACTTGAGATGAGTATTAGAAGCAAGAATAGAATAAATAAAATAGAGTAGAATATATATAATTACATATATTTTGATGAGGGGCTAACAGTTTTTTATGTTTTTTCCCTGGTTAATTTTATATGCAGGGTGAATGAGTTCTTCCTTGGAAGAGACCATCGCCCATGTAACCACTAGAGTATAACATACTTTATCGTCGAGACTTGAGAATATGGTGGTTGCTGTTCCACCACGTTCTTTGGGTGTACTGGCGGTCCACCAGCATGATCTTTTGAGTTTTAGCATGTTTCACGTTATGAATGTTCTGAGTGCCCGTGTTTGTGGTGATTGGGTTAATTTTTTAGTACATGAGCATCAGTTACTCGTTCCTATTACCTATAAATTTGGCCTCGAACCATACTTTTACTCAAGCCAAGTCCGAGCTTTAAGCCGGACTTAGGCCTAATTTTTTTGGAAAGAAACCGGTTCCAGCTCGGCCTGAGTCCAAGTCTAAGCCCCAATTGGACCAATCCAATGCCAGATAAAGAGAAAAATTCTCCACTAACATCAGACAAAATATCCAAATAGGCCAAAGTCATCCCTGAAACTAGGGTTTATATCACCGGCGGCCATGGATGACCCCAAGTCTCTCAATTTCGACATCAAGGAGCTTGTCTTTTGCCTCCTCTCCTCCATCTCCCCCTCCCCCTCTAGGAACTCTTCTGCCAACCTCCCCTAAGCCCTTAGCTATGGCCATCGCCTTCTTTCCAGCTGCATGTCCCTCCCCTCTCCCTTGCCCCCAATGAGCCTACCATAGCCGAGTCAATCAAGCGCCAGCTCGCCATCTCCAAACGATCTCCCGATACCTTTGCCTTCGTTGACCTCCACTCTAAGCTTGCCTCCTACGCCGGCTCCAGCTCCATCGGCAATCGTTAGGCCCTTTGTCCATCTCCTCAAGTCCTTCCCCAATGACCACTACCGCACCAACCCCCTCCTCCGTGCCCCCTTCGTCGGCGGCCTCCCCACCCTCACTCTCAACCCATGAAATGGTGGCAGATCCACATGAGTCCCGACATCTTGATCTCCTCCTCCAATGTCGTTACTGCCTTGGGCTATGATTGCCAAGGTCCTACACAGATTGGCTAGGGATCGGAGAAGTTGAATCCTAAGGGTGTCGATGAAGTGGCGGCGGTGGCCATTAGGCCAGTGAAGTTGCTACTCACCGTCGCCCGGAAGAAGATTTTGGGTACTTAGTGAAGTTGAACCTGTTCGAGCCAACCCATAACCCCTGATTTTCATTGCCCCTATTGCCATCATCACTGCCTCACCGGGCCCTCCAAATCTTCATTGGCCCCTCAAGGATCCATGCCATGACCATCCTATTATAGTTCACCCGATCCACCTTAATCCCTCTTCCTATTTCACTGGGCTAGGTAGAGGAGGCAGCGGTAGCATTGAAGGGATGGAAGAGGAAGAGGAGGTAGAGGAGAACCAAACTCTAGTGCCACCTCCAATCGGGCTCAAGCTGGGCCAATGGTATATCTGAGCCGGGCCCAAAAGAAGAATGGGCTATATATTTGAGCCCCAATCCAGCTTAATTTTATTTGGGCTTAGCCCATAGCTCGATCCAAAGTTTATTGGATCGGCCCGAGTCCATTTCTAGTCATACATAGGAGGCCATTCAATCCACTGTATTGTTAACCTTCCAATAGATAATATCTGTTGGGGATAAATTCCGCTCCTGCTGAAGTCCAGCTTGATGCTTAGCCTAATGCAACTGGTAATCCCGAAGGAGCTTCGATCGAAAATTCTTCCTCCAGCGATCGAACTTATTCAGTAGCCGAACTCATCCGGCGGTCGAACTTCTTTTAAATTTTTTCTTCAGTCAAGTTCCTCCAGGAGTCAAACTCTTTCCAAATTTCTCCTTCAGTCAAGTTCCTCCATGAGCCAAACTCCTTTCAGATTTCTCCTTCAATCAGACTCTTTCAGGAGCCAAACTTCTTCCGAATTTCTTCTTCAATCAAGCTCCTTCAGGAGCTGAACTTCTTTCAGATTTCTCCTTCAGTCGAGACCCTATAGGAGCCGAACTCATTCCGAACTTCTCCTTCAGTCGAGATCCTTCGGGAGCCAAACTTTTTACGAATTTCTCCTTTAGTCGGACTCCTTCAAGAGCCGAGACCCTATAGGAGCCGAACTCATTCCGAACTTCTCCTTCAATCGAGATCCTTCGGGAGCCAAACTTTTTACGAATTTCTCCTTTAGTCGGACTCCTTCAAGAGCCGAACTCCTTCCAAATTTCTCCTTCAGTCAAGCTCCTCTAGAAGCCAAACTCCTTACGGATCTCTTCTTCAGTCAAGTTCCTCCAGGAGCCAAACTTCTTTCGGATTTTTTCTTCAATCGAATTTCTACAGAAACCAAACTTCTTTCGAATTTCTCCACCAGTCGGACTTCTTCAAGAGCCGAACTTCTTATGAATCTTTTCTTCAGTCAAGTTCCTTCAGGAGCCAAACTTCTTTCAGATTTCTCCTTCAATCGAATTTCTATAGAAGCCAAACTCCTTCCAGATTTCTTCTTCAGATCCTACAGGAGCCGAACTCGTTCCAAACTTCTCCTTCGGTCAAGATCCTCCAGGAGCCGAACTTCTTCTAAATTTTTTCTTTAGTTGAATTTCTACAGGAGCCGAACTCCTTATGGATTTTTCCTTCAGTCAGACTCCTCCAAGAGCCGAACTTCTTTCAAATTTTTTCTTCAGTCAAGCTCCTCCAAGAGCCAAACTCCTTTTGGACCTCTCCACCAATCGGACTTCTCTAAGAGCCGAACTTCTTTCGAATTTCTCCTTCAGTCAAGCTCCTTCAGGAGCCAAACTTCTTTCGGACATCTCCACCAGTCGGACTTCTCCAAGAGCCGAACTCCTTACGGATCTTTTCTTCAGTCAAGTTCCTTCAGGAGCTGAACTTTTTTTGGATTTTTCCTTCAGTCAGATTTCTACATGAGCCGAACTCCTCTAGGAGTCGAACTTCTTCTTTGGTCGGATTCCTCCAGCGGATTACTTTCAGAGTTCAGCTAGTATTTCTCATGAATGATCCCCTCTAGCCGTATTTTCTTTAGGAGTTCGAACTCCTCTGGAATTGATGTATGTCAAAGTTCTTCACCAACCAACGTCTGCTTTCTCTGAACTTCAACTATTACATCTCAATGAACGATCACTTCATGACAATGGACACCACTCTCTGTAACAAACTTCACGTGGCCCCGAGTGGCTCACTACCGAACGGTCACTTCATGGCAATGGATATCACTCTCCATAACAAACTCCACGTAGTTTCGAACGGTCCACTACCGAATGGCCACATCATAACAATGGACACTTCTCTCCGTAACAAACTCCATATGGCCCCGAGCAGTACCCTATCGGACGGTTACGATAAGTTTCGTTTATAAAAAAAAATCCTCCAGATACGTTTTCTCTAAGCACCCTTCTTCTTTCCAAAACTCTGCTGAATTCTTGCCTGAGCACTTCATTTTTGTTGACCAGAAGAGCTGACTCGATCGTCGGAGGGTCTTACTGGAGCCACCACTATCGATTTTGAATGAAACTTTATTTTATAGGTCACCGACAGCGACCTTTTTTTTTCAACTTCAGCTTGATCCGACGTCAACTAAATTCTGCACCAACAACATTCAAGAGGAGGCAATTCCTCGACATCCATCAAATATCATGCAATAGCGGATGAGCTCTCATTGAAGCTGCAATCTATCTTTATATTTATTAATATATAAAATAAAGAAAAATAAACTATAAAAAAATATAGTCGTGAACGATATATAAAATGCATGGCAATATAACACTTAAGGACTCAACGCAACTTTAACATTGGCGTCGTTGTCATTGCAATTTAATTAATTAGCTTTTATTAAATTTGAACATGTCGTAAAAACATTTCGGAACGAGCTCGAGCATTGAACCAATATGGGCGGTGTAGAAGGTTGAATCGGCAAAAAAATTATTGGAGAACTATTCCATCACATCAAGTTTTAATTATTCAATAAAACAACATCACATTATTTGCTGGTTAAAAATTTTAAAATTTTTATTTATTTGAAAAGTATAAATTAAAATAAAATATATAATTAATTATGATAAATTATTTTCAATTTAATCTTATTAAATTTTATTCATTAAATTAAATAATATAATAATATTGATTGTACGGCCTAAAAATCCAAACCGGCCGCTACTTTTTTTTTGCATTTATTGCTCAGCATCCCTCTGCTTTGGCGACCAAAGAATAAAAAAATAAAAAGAATAATCCTTAGAATAACACGTGGATGTGGGTCTCTCTCCCATGCTATCTTCTGAGTCGGAAATCGTTGGAATGTTTGGCGAGCCGTACCAAAGTTCAAAGGGACTAAATGCGTCGCTCTGAATGTGACGTGGCGTATGATCATTTGTTATTAGGGCAGGACAGCTGGCTCTCTAGGCGTTTTTTTTTTTTGTTTTTTTCCGGGTAAGAAGAGGAGCGATCACTTAAATATTAAAAACCAGAGTATCCAAATGCACAACCGATGGCACATAACTAAACCAAAACAGCACTACCGTAGTCCTGGGGTGAGGCAACATGCAGTAACGCTAATCGGCATTGAAATATATATAGAAGTTTATCAGCAGTTGAAATCAGATAATCCTTGTAAGAAAGACAATTTAAAATCAGTAGATATTTGTAGTTGAACAAGTGTGTCCGGCACTTTGTTTTGAAGTGAAACAATGACCCTGTGATTCGCCAAGCAAGATGATAATTTTTATCTCCTTCCTGCAACTATTTCCACCTGCTGATGCGTATATTACAATAATCCAACTTCATCATCCCGTAACATTGTTTTATGCACGGATATACCATCCACATTAGATAATAGAATATTGTTGTTAATCTTCGAGGCATGATTAATGGACGGTAGAATAGGAGACATGGCTGTAGCTTGTAAGTATATAATGGCAGTAGTAAGCAAATGTAAGAAACCATTGAGCACCGCATCATATCATTGATCAAAAACTCCGCATCTGAATCCAAGAGGCATTAAGATGAGACCAGGTTGTAAGAGGGATAAACTGCTTCGTTTGCTTGTCGTCTCAATCAGCCCGACTGCTCACTCTCCCAAGTAATCACCATAGCAAGATGATGGAACAAAAGCCTTCTGAGCATTGCCATTGTCACGCCCAGACAATTTCCTAAACAATTTCTTTTTAAAAAGCTCGACCCAACAAAAGCCCATTCGGCCCAAACTACGTGATCCAAAAATGCTTAAATCTAGTTACTTTGTGAACTACCAAAAGCTATATATATTGACTACTTTTTATTTTTTTTTAGAGGACTATCACAAACTCCCCCATTGAGACAAACCCACCTGTCAATCTTCCCCCATCGGCTTAATCCCACATAATAGTAGTACCCTCGGGAATGGCTCTGATAGCATTTTATCATGCCCCAAATAATTTCTTAAATAATTTATTTTTGAAAAACCCGACCCAATAAAAGCCCATTCGGTCCAAACCTTCTTGCCCAAAAATACTTAAGTCCGATTACTTAATAAACTACCCAAAGCTTTATATATTAACTATTTCATTTCTTTTTAGGCAGTATGGAACCATCACAGCCATTTCATCGCATGATGTGCTGTCTTCTGTAGTTGATTATAAACGACATAAAAATTACCGCATAAGCAAATTAATCCATGGCTCCAACAAAGTATAATACAACCAATGGCTAGCCAGAGCTGAGCATTACAGGGAATCAAAATTGATGCTGAATACCAATCCAATGTGCATTCTATATTATTAAAATTTTTAGTTAATGTCTTCAACGCAGGTCGTATAGTATGTTGAGCATGATCTGCACCTGGAAATATTAAATTCACCTCAAGTATAATTAGATGCGATAAGAATGTATCATGCAATTGACCTCCATTCTGCTTCTCCTGTCCTAAATTATTTAATAAAGAAGAGTTCCGAACTCTGTCGCTTCTGAATGCAATCATTTGGGATACTTTTGAACTCCCTGAATTGGCATTCGCTCCTCCGGCACCATATCTTACCACTGTGCCATTCATACTTGATACACAAATTGATGGCGACGCTCAGCTTGAAACCTGCCTTGAAAGCACCAATTGCCCGTTTAGTTGAGTACAATGCTCCAAAATAATGTCACCCCAGCCAGATGATCTCTCTTGCTATGACCTCCTGATGTGAATGACATTGTATGCATCAGCTTGAAGTAAGGCAGCAAAGATTGGATGATGGAAATCTGCTTGCTTCCACATTATGTCCTCCTACAGACCATACTTAGCCATGAAATCAGCAGCTTGGTTAACTTCGTAATAAGCATGTGATACATAGTATACCATTCGTGAGGCCTTCCAAGCCAAAATATTCTGCAGAAAAAGATTATGTTGCATTTTTGTGATGGTAAAAGTGTTCATCCAATTGATAACTATTGGTGCGGAAATTGATCATCGTCGGAGGTAGCCGGAGTGGAGGCCGATGGAGTCACCGTCGGGACCTGCAAAACGAAGTTCCGTCCGGAGCCGATGGGGGGTGGCTCCGACAGGACCCTCCGACGGTCAAATCAGTTTTTGGCCAACAGGAATGGAGTGCTCGGAATGAGTTCCGGAGCTTAGAGATGAGGACGAGAGCTTAGAGAGAAAGACTAGCGTATCTGGAGGGCCCTTTATAGGCGGAGCTTAGTTGATGGTGACGGCCATGCCGCCTGGCAGAGAGTCGTTGGGGCTGCATGGAGTTCGGTATGGAGAGGATGGCGTCGTCCGGTGGATCGTGAGGGCCATACTGGCAAGTCACAGATCGCATGGAGTTCGGTACGGAAAGGAAGGCGTCGTTCGGTGGATCGTGGGAGCCATACTGGCAAGTCGCGGGCCGCATGGAGTTCGGTACGGAGAGGAAGGCGTCGTCCGGTGGATCGTGGGAGCCATACTGGCAAGTCGTGGGCCGCATGGAGTCCGGTACGGAGAGGAAGGCATCGTTAGTCGTGGCGGCCATATCGTCCGATCTTGTTGCAGGCGACAGTTCGTCCAGAGGAGTTCGAACTTATAGGAGAGTTCGGCTGAAGAGGAAGCCTGGGAGGAGCTCGGCCGCAGAGAGGGGAAGCCCGGGAGAGAGGCCGCAGAGAGGTTCGTAGGAGCTCGGATGGCCGAACGGGTGTCTGGGAGGAGTCCGTCTCTTGAAGAAGTCCTGCCGCTTGGAGTCCAAGGAGCTCGGATGGCCGAACGGGTGTCTGGGAGGAGTCCATCTCTTGAAGAAGTCCTGCCGCTTGGAGTCCAAGAAGCTCGGCCGCTAGGAAGTTCGACCGACGGTGGGAGTTTGGCCCGGAGTTTGGGCGCTGGGGAGTTTGGCCTGGGGCTTGGGCGTTGAGGAGTTCGGCCGCTAGGAAATTCGGCCCGAAGCCTGGGCGCTGGGGAGTTCGGCCGCTAGGCAATTCGGCCGGCTGAAGGAGTTCGGCCCGGAGCCTGGACGCTGGGGAGTTCGGCCGCTAGGCAGTTCGGCCGGCTGAAGGAGTTCGGCTAGACCAGTGCGCTGAAGCTCTTCTGTGGCTACTGTTTGCATTATGCTGAGCGTCGGGCCGGGCTTCGGCAGGAGCGGGATTTATCCCCAACAGTAGTCCCCCCACTCCCGAGTTCGAAATTCGAAGGAAGGGAGTACCAAAACGGGCGACTGCCGAAGTCTTCTTCCAGGCTCCCGCGTTTGTCGCGGCTGAAGCTCGGGGGAGGTCTCTTCTCCAGCCAAGGTTGACGCTGAAGTTGAAGCTGAGGCTTGGGGGAGACCTCATCTCCAATTGATGTTTGGAGTTGGAATGGAACTCGTTCCCAGCTAAAGTCGATGAAGCTGATGTTGAAGCCGAAGTAAATCTCGCCTCCTGTGGTCGAGGTCGGAGTTGAGCTCCTCGGGGGTGACATTGTCTCCATCAGCTGAAGTTGACTCGGGGAGACCTCCCTCTTCCGCGGTCGAGGTTGTCGCGGTCGCTTGGGGGCGATCTCATCTCCTGCAGCGGAGCTTGCCGTAGACTTTGAGGCTCGATCTCGGAATCTTGCTCACGTCAAGGATAGGGGTTCCCCTCCTGTTCCTAATGGGCTGTGGGGGCACATGGGGACCGTCGTCCTCGCCTCTCCCCCCATCTCGTTTTAGGTGAACGAGGCCTTCGACCTTGCTCGCGTTAGGACGAGGTTCTCCTCCTGTTCCTAACGGGCTGTGGGGGCACATGGGGACCGTCGTCCTCGCCTCTCCCCCATCTCGTTTTAGGTGAACGAGGCCTTCGACCTTGCTCGCGTTAGGACGAGGTTCTCCTCCTGTTCCCAACGGGCTGTGGGGGCACATGGGGACCGTCGTCCTCGCCTCTCCCCCCATCTCATTTTAGGTGAACGAGGCCTTCGACCTTGCTCGCGTTAGGACGAGGTTCTCCTCCTGTTCCCAACGGGCTGTGGGGGCACATGGGGACCGTCGTCCTCGCCTCTCCCCCCATCCCGTCCTTTGTGAACGGGGCCTTCGACTTTGCTCATGCTAGGACGAGGTTCTCCTCCTGTTCCTAACCGGCTGTGGGGGCACATTCGGACCGTCGTCCATGCCTCTCCCCCCATCCCGTCCTTTGTGAACGGGGCCTTCGACCTTGCTCACGCTAGGATGAGGTTCTCCTCCTGTTCCTAACAGGCTGTGGGGGCACCTTTGGACCGTCGTCCGTGCTTCTCCCCCCATCCCGTCCTTTGTGGATGGGGCCTTCGACTTTGCTCATGCTAGGACGAGGTTCTCCTCCTGTTTCTAACAAGCTGTGGGGGCATCTTTGGACCATCGTCCGTGCTTCTCCCCCCATCCCATTCTTTGTGGACGGGACCTTCGACTTTGCTCACGCTAGGATGAGGTTCTCCTCCTGTTCCTAACGGGCTATTTTCGCTTGCTTCTTCCCTGTCGTCATGCAATCCTGAAATAATAATGTCGAGTGAAGGAGTTTTATTAAGGAAAGTCTACTAGTAATACATTCTCAGATTTTCTGAGTTCCAAGGTCGGGGAAGCACTGTTCCTTTGAGCTCCTTCAGGTGATAGGTTCCGGGTCGGATGATCTCTATCACTTCATACGGACCTTTCCAATTTGGGACGAGCTTCCCTTGGCTCTGAGACTGAGAGGCGGCTGCTCGTCGAAGCACTAAGTTTCCCACTCTGAACGTCTTGCTTCTGACTCTGGAGTTGTAATATTGAGCCACCTTCCGTCGGTAGGCAGCCATCCGGATGCGGGCTCCCTCCCTTTTTTCTTCTAGAAGGTCGAGGTTGACTCTAAGGTCCTGGGGGTTGTGCCGCTGGTTGAAGCCCACGACTCATGCAAACGGGAGTTTGAGCTCGATCGGGATAACTGCCTCGGTACCAAAGGCCAAGGCGAAGGGTGTCTCATCGGTCGGCACCCTCTGCGTAGTTCGGTATGCCCAGAGGACGTGGTAGAGTTCATCCACTCAGGCCCCCTTTGCCCTATCGAGCCTCGCTTTGATATCTTGCAGCAGGATCCATTGGTCACTTCAGCTTTCCCATTGGCCTGCGGATGAGCCACTGATGTGAAGTGGTGGGAGACGTTTAGCCTTTCGCAGAACTCGACAAACCGTGCCCCAGCGAACTGCCGCCCGTTGTCGGTTATGAGGGTTCGGGGCAGGTCGAACCGGTAGACTAGCGACTTCCAGATGAAGTCCTGCACCTTGACCTCGGTGATCTTCGCTAGTGGTTCCGCCTTGACCCACTTGGTGAAGTAGTCAATCGCGACCAGAAGAAACTTCCGCTGTCCGAACGTCGTTGGAAAGGGGCCGAGTATGTCCATTCCCCATTGCGCGAAGGGCCAGGGTGCACTGAGCGGAGTAAGTTCGGATGCTGGCTGCCTTTGCACGCTGGCGTTCTTCTAGCAGCGATCGCACCTCTTCACATATTCCATGGAGTCATGAAACAGGGTCGGCCAGTAGTACCCATGCCGAAGTAGTTTTTGCGATAGGGACCTAGCCCCTGCGTGACTTCTGCAGAGTCCTTCATGCACGTCCCGTAGTACGAAGTCGGCCTCTGAAGATCGGAGACATCTCAGCAACGGAAGGGAGTACGACCTTTTATATAACACGCCCTCGTATAAGACGTAGCGGGAGGCCTGATTCCTGAGCTTTCGAGCTTCTTTTCGGTCGTGAGGAAGGACCCCTTCTTTAAGTTAGGCGACCAACGGGTCGATCCAGTTGGGCTCGAAGTCCGTCTGTAGGATGGCCTGAGATTCTTCCGTGATCGGGCACTTCAGAGTTTCCAAAAATACTTCTTTGGACAGTTCGGCTGGGGGGAAAGTGGCCAACTTGGAGAGAAGGTTGGCTCTTGCATTTTTCGTCCTCGGGATGTGCCGAATGCCGAAGCTATCGAAGGCCGAAATCAAATTCCTCACTTTCCCGAGGTACCTCACCATGCTTTCCTCCCGTGCCTCGTAGCCGCCGCCAACCTGACCGACCACCAGTTGGAAATTGCTATAGACCTGAAGCCGATCTACTTTTAATTCTCTTGCTATCCACAGTCCGACGATCAATGCTTCATATTCGACCTCATTGTTGGTCGCAGGAAACTCGAAGCGCAGCGCGTACTCGACGACGATCCCCTCGGGGCTGACCAAGACCGGCCCCGCACCAGCTCCGATGGAGTTGGATGAGCCATCCACGTGCAGAACCCAGAAGCTTTCAGGAAGGTCGGCCCTTTCTTCGGGGAGGCTCGGCTGCCAAAGCTCGGCTTCATCGTAGCTCGGTCTCGCTCCGATGTTGGAGTCGCTCGATCTAAGCTCGGCTTCGACTGGAATGGTGTATTCTAGCACAAAATCCGCCAGTATCTGGGCCTTGATCGATGGCCTGGGCCGGTAGTTGATGTCGAACTCTGTGAGCTCGATCGTCCATTTTGTGATTCTTCCGAAAGCGTCTGCTCGGTGGAGGACCGCTCTTATTGGTTGGTCTATGAGGACCGTTATGGTGTGCTCCTGAAAGTAAGGTCGGAGCCTCCTAGCAGCAATTAGAAGACAGTAAGTTAATTTTTCTAACCTAGAGTACCTGGTCTCTGCGTCCCTCAGAGCTCGGCTCACGTAGTAGACCGGTTGTTGCGCCTTTGCATCTTCCCTGACCAGGACCGCCGCTAGGGCCACCGGGGAGACGGCTAGATATAGAAGCAATTCCTCTCCAGGTTCAGGCTTTGCCAGCAGCGGGGGTGTGCCGAGGTAGTTTTTAAACTCCTCGAATACTTGTTTGCACTCCGCCGTCCAGCAGAAGTCCTTCGATCGTCTGAGAACTTGGAAGAAGGGCATGCACCGTTCGACCGACATTGAGACGAAGCGACTTAGGGACGCCACCTTTCCGGTCAGGCGCTGAACTTCCTTGATCGTCTTCAGAGCAGTCATTTTCCGAATAGCTCGGATTTTCTTGGGGTTTGCCTCGATTCCGCGTCTCGACACCATGAACCCGAGAAATTTTTCGGAGGTCACACCGAAGGCGTATTTGGTCGGGTTCAGCTTCATCTTGTGCCTCCTGAGCGTACCGAAGGTCTCTTCAAGGTCGGCCAGGTGGTCTGTTGAAGCTCGACTTTTGACGAGCATGTCGTCCACGTACACCTCCATGTTGCAGTCGATCTGTCCCTTGAAGACCTTGTTGACCAAGCGCTGGTATATCGCCCCTGCATTCTTGAGTCCGAAAGGCATGACCCTGTAACAGTAGAGACCTCGGTCAGTAATGAAGGTGGTCTTTTCTTCATCCTCGGGCGCCATGCGTATCTGGTTGTAACTAGAAAAGGCGTCCATAAAGGTGAGGAGCTCGTGGCCCGAGGTTGCGTCCACCAGCTGATCGATCCTGGGCAGGGGGTAGCTGTCCTTCGGACAGGCCTTGTTCAGCTTCTTGAAGTCGATGCACATCCTCCACTTGTTGTTTGCCTTCTTGACGAGAACCACGTTCGAGACCCACATCGGATAGTTGACCTCCCGGATGAGTCCGGCTTTGAGGAGCTTGTCTACTTCTTCGGTGATCGCCTTCTATCTCTTCGAGGCTTGGTGGCGCAGCTTTTCTCTGATAGGCCGGTGCCTCGGATCGACGGTCAGTCGATGTTCCATGACCTCGGCGTCGATCCCCAGTACATCCGCTGGGGTCCATGCGAAGACGTCCGCATTTCTTCTGAGGAAAGCGACGAGCTGCTCCCTAACCTCGACCGCCAAGTTGGAGCCGATCTGCACCACGTGCCCTGAGTTTTCGTCATGCAAGGGCACGGAGATGAGGTCTTTCGCAGGCTCACCCCGTTCCTCGGTGAGGTCGTCGCGGACGTCTAGCCCGTCAACAAGGTAAGGATCGGGCTGGTTCCCCCTGCGCAGGGTGATCGAGTAGCAATACTTCGCCAGAGCTTGATCTCCTCTGACCTCGCCGACTCCGTGACTCGTCGAAAATTTCATCTTCAAGTAGTAGGTTGACACTACCGCCCAAAGTGCATTTAGGCCGGGTCACCCGAGGATCGCATTATAGGCGGACGGGGTTCTCACGACTAAGAAGTTGACCTACGCCTTGGCCAATTTTGGGTGTCGGCCCGCCGTCACAGCCAAAGTCATTATGCCTTCGACCGGAATGACGCCGCCAGCAAATCCCACCAGGAGGGAATTCACAGGCCCTAAGCGATCATCAGGCAGGAACATTTTTGAGAAGGCATCATAGAACAATATGTCTGCCGAGCTTCCATTATCCACCAAAATGCGACGCACATCATAGTCAGCGATGTTCAAAGAGATTACAACCGCATCGTTATGCGAAAATTGAATCCCCTGGCCGTCCGCCTCGGTGAAGGTCACGGGCTCCACAGTCCTCCGCCTCTTTGCCGGTCCCTCGGATCCGTCGGTCTCTTCCTGCTGAAGCCCCCCTGAGATAGTATTGATGACGCCAAGAGGCGGCCGATCCTCTTGTTGGTCTCCCCCACTTGACGGCAACGCCCTCAGCCGATCTTCTCGCTCTTCAGGTCGTCTTCGTAGGAATCAGCCAAGTCTGTCTTGCCTGATGAGCTCCTCGATCTCGTCCTGGAGCTGGATGCACTCCTCAGTGTCGTGACCGTGGTCGCGGTGGTAGAGACAGAACTTGTTGGGGTTGCATCTGCTGGGATGGGAACGCATTCTCTCCGGCCTCGGAAGTCGTTCCTTGATCTCCATCAGCACTTGGGCCTTCGGGGCGTTGAGGGGAACCTCGACGTGCCCTTCCGCCGGGGGTTCCCTACCTCCGAGCCCGAGGGGGAGTTCGGGCTCGCCCGCGACTAGGGGGAGTCTAGGAGCGCGGTCGTGTCTCGGTCTGCTTCCTTTCTTCGGCGGGCCTTCCTGGCTCGCTGATTCATCGCTTGTCGCGAGCTTCATTATCCTTGGCTTCGAAAGCCTCCTCTGCTTGGGCGTAACTTTCGGCCCAAGCGAGCATGTCAGCGAAATCTCTGGGGTATTTCTTTTTCAGGGAGAACAGCATGTCGTTCTTCTGAAGGCCGCCTTTGAGGGCGGCCATGGCGACTGATTGATCCAGGTTTCGGACTTCCAGTGCAGCCGCGTCAAATCGGGTAACATAAGCCCGGATGGATTCTCCCTCCTTCTGCCTGATGGCCATCAAGGAATCCGAGCCTTGGTGCGGCCGCCTGCTACTGACGAAATGGGCTGCGAACTGCTGACTCATTTGGTTAAACGATTGGATGGTGCTCGGCTTAAGCGCCGAGTACCAATTCCTGGTAGCTCCCTTGAGGGTAGAGGGGAAAGCCCGACACAAGATGGCATCTGGCGCACCATGGAGCAACATTGTCCTCCTGAAGGCTTCCAAGTGGTCGACCGGATCGGTGGTCCCATCATAGCTCTCGAAGTGCAGGAGCTTGAAGTTCGGCGGGACCTGTTCCTGCATAATTCTCTGCGAGAAAGGAGGGTCAGCGCAAATATCATTACTACGGGAGGAGGGAGTATGACGAAGTTCTTCTATGCGTCGGCTCATTTCCAAGAGCCTTTGATCCAGGAGATCTTCGCGATCTTTGATCTCCAAGGTCTTCTCGCAGAATGGGCGTGAAGCTTCTCCCTGGGTCGAGCCGCGGTCCGAGCAGGGGCTCTCCCCCGGTTGCCTTCCCCTTCCGGGGATTGGAGGTCGGGTAGTCCATGCCGGTCGCCCCTGGGCCGGACCCCGGGACTTCGGGGAATCCCGCACCGATCGAGCTGGTGCCGGGACCCGCGAATGCATGGCCTGCACCGCCTGCACTGCCTCCGTAAGATCACGAACCTGCTGGGCAAGCAGGCTGAACTGCTCCGCGTCCACTGCGGCTACAGAGTGAGCCCGGGTCGCCGGGGCTGAAGCAGACGAATCGAACGGGATCGGATCGTAGAGGCCGCCGATCGCCGGGTCGAGGCTCTCCTGGGGGGCATTTTTTTGGGAAAGGAATCCTGAAGGGGAAGAGGAAGGATCTGGAGCGGGAAGAAGAAAATCGTCGCCGAGCACTCCTTCAAGAACAAGAAAACCTCGAAGGTTCGGTCCCTTCTTCCAGCGCCAATTTGTTGGTGCGGAAACTGATCGTCGCCGGAGGTAGCCGGAGTGGAGGCCGATGGGGTCGCCGCCGGGGACCTGTAAAATGAAGTCCCGTCCGAAGCCGGTGGAGGGTGGCTCCAGTAGGACCCTCCGACGGTCAAGTCAGTTTTTGGCCAATAAGAATGGAGTGCTCGGAATGAGTTCTGGAGCTTAGAGATGAGGAGGAGAGCTTAGAGAGGAAGACTAGCGTATCTGGATGGCCCTTTATAGGCGGAGCTTAGTTAATGGTAACGGCCATGCCGCCTGACAGAGAGTCGTTGGGGCTGCATGAAGTTCGGTACGGAGAGGATGGCGTCGTCCGATGGATCATGAGGGCCATACTGGCAAGTCGCGGGCCGCATGAAGTTTGGTACGGAGAGAAAGGCATCGTCCGGTGGATCGTGATGATCCTGCTCATTGGCTTCGTCTTTGGCTTCGGGGTGTTCGCCCATGGCTTCCACAAGCTCAGGGATGCCTTCCACTTGGAGGGAGTCGATGCCGATGGGATGAGGCCCTTCTTGGGCCAAGGAGCCCCCGCTCCCTTCTAAACAAGGGTTCTTCTCCCACCCTTCCCCTCCCGCTCTCTCCTCCCCTCCTCGTGTGTTGATCATCTCAATCATTAGTCTCAAATGTTTTTTTCTCTTTGCTCTTTGCTCTTTAGTTGGGGTTGTCCGGGTTCTGCATTCTTTCTTAGGGATTGGGATTGGGTGGAGTTCCAGGGTTTAGTTCCTGGATCAAGATCTACTGATATGCTAGGGGGAAGTTTCGTGGATCCTGTATAAATGGATATTATATCTTTTAATGGATTTTTTAACTTCATATTCGCTTATTCGGATTTATTCTGCTTAGGATTACTGTGGTGTGAGATTCTTTGAACAATAATGTGGGTGGGGAAAACAAGAAAAAAAATCACATGGATTGGATTCTTCATCTCTCTGGCATCCCTGGTTTGATTCGTCTCTAGATTTTATTTCTCTTGACACGAAGACGAAGCCAAGCGAAGCCAAATATGGGAAAACCCGGACGGGTTCGGTAAAACTTGGGTTTCAGGATCCGACCCGGTTGGTTTCGGGTACCTGAGTTCCCTCGTCGTTCATCGGAGTCGTGTAGTTGGTCTAGATTTTGTGGGTCCGGGTCATTGAATCGCCAGCTCGGACGGAAGTTAAGTTTGACCGTCACGTGCAGCGGAGGATGTTTGTTGAATTTTGGGTGGGTTGTACCTGATCCTCTTGTGCACTGGAATTTATACCTTCTGGTATAAATTATGCCAAAGGAGAGTGCTGCTAATTATGCCAAAAGAAAATGCGGACGTGGACATTTATACCTTCTGGTATACGAACATAGGATTATCTTATGACATTTAAAAGCTTGATCTAACAAATATAACATGTGGCAGAGGGTACATTCATCGTCCATATATATGGAGAAGCTCACATGTACACGAAACTTTAACCTTGTTAGAGATTCTTCATAATTTCCTACTCTTTAGTGAGGAAATTATAAAGCATAAAAGGACATGGACATTATATCCATAATTTTATTATTTTAGAATTCTTATTCTAATTAGCAATTGGCAAGTGATGCATTAGTCTCTCTAAAATAAAGAATTATTAGATAGATTCGTTCTACCATAGATAAGATCAATATAAAATTTATATATCAATTATTTTTCTTTAATTAGAATTGATCATTTTGGTCAGTCAACCACTAAAACATCAGGTTTTTGGGGTGAGGAGTCCAACCAACCTATCTTAACAACATGTACGAGTGGTTTACAGCCAATACAATATCAAACATGCCTAGCTCGGTGGATTTAGAAGCTGGCAAAATGAAGCAAACACGGTATCGTCCCGGTTGGCAGGACCAAATGCAGGCCAACCAGAACAAAAGCAAAATAATTTGCCGCAACGTCGGCATTTCCCATCCTGTCCACAATCCGCCGCGACCTCGGTCACGGGCGCGCCTATTCTAGCAAATGATCCAAGCACTAGCCTCGTCATCTCTGCTATTTTACTCCACGCTCAGCCAAAATAATCCAGATCCCATATGCTTTTCCGTCACCAGCCAGGTACGTTACCTAGACGTGACAAATATGAATAAAACTATCACCGTTTAATCCACATCATCACGTAATGGATGGACGGCCGTACATGGCTACGCGCAACATGCATCCCTGTATGACCATCGATCATATGATGAACGGTGTGCGTTATGCACCAAACCGTACGGCATCGAGGATCCGCGTTTCTTTTTATTAACATCCGTAGAACACCACAATCCCACTCTACCCCTTCTCCCAATATATATAAACCCCACCCTTATCTTAAACACTCGCTGCATTGCAAACTTGGAGCAATATCTATACCATCCATTTGAGAGTGTCATATGGCTGGCTCCCGTGCGAGCATGGTTGTGGCCCTTGTGCTCGCCATGGCACTGCTGGCGCCGCCTTGCAGGGCGGCTGCGATAACATGCTCGGATGTGTATGGAGATCTGCTGCCTTGCGTCGCCTACGTCCAGGCGGGAGGGGCAGTGTCCCCGCAGTGCTGCGGCGGGCTGCGATCGCTTGTGGCTGCAGCTCGCACCGTGGATGACCGCCGCACGGCCTGCAGGTGCCTCAAGACCGTTGCCGCGAGATACCCTGGGTATGTCAGCCGGGCCAACACGATCCCGAGCAAGTGTGGCGTCTCCATCCCCTACAAGATCAGCCCCTCCACTGACTGCTCCAAGCAAGCCCATCCCTTGGATCCTTTCTTGAGATTTTTACATTGTTGTTTTTTTGGTTTGATGTGATGGAGGATTATACTGATCTTTTATATTTATGTGGGTGTGATTTGGGTTGGCAGGATTAATTGAAGTGGTTTCCGAGGCGGCTTGATGGAAGGAACGAGGGGGTCTACAGAACAAGAGGTTGTCTTGATGTTGTTATCTTACATCGGGTCTTACAGTGTCGGTGTTACCATGCTTGTTCAGTTGTTCTTATTTTATCATCTATCTATGATGTTATCTTGAAAAGAAAAGCTGAGGTATTAAAAAGCCCTCTCTCTCGCCAACCTATTTTTCTCTAAGAATGCAAAAATCTAAGAGAATCGGCCCGTAGGCCCGGTGATTAAATCAAACAAGCGACACAGGAATTAAAATCATGGGAGCTAAATTCCTTTTCCCTCCTGCGTCCAAAGTCCAAACAATTGCCAAAATTACCATGTTAGCATTGTTTAAAAATAATGCAATGTGCGTGAAACTTTCATTTTTCTTACGGTAAATGTTGAGCTCAGACAGCTGCTCGACAGACGATGGTAAATCTGTATACGTGACTCCCACTTGAGTGATGAATTTGTTCATGCTATGGTCCTCGTCTAATCCCATGCCAAAAGACAGGAATGGCGCATATGGTTGTCCTAAATCCTAACAAATTGCGGCACCCATTAGTATGCATTAATTCTTTTCATGGGCTTACATATTACCGATTTGATAACATTCAACCATCCCTTGTGTATCATACCAATTCTATGAGTTACTAATCTCTCTTTGCCACATGAACTAGAAACTTTTCATGTGTACGAAACAGGCGCTGCATCACTTCTGATTCATTAGCAATAATTTATTAATGGATTCTCAAGCACAAGGTCTTTTCAAGAAAAAGACTTTAATGAAAAGTTATTTCAGAACTCGTAGCTCGATAAAAATAACTTGGTGATACAACTATTAGAAGATACAAACAGCAATGACTATTTCTGTTCTATTTTTTCTTGTCCTCCAACAAAATGCATCTTGAGAGCGGTATCCATAAAAAGCTGATGAATCAATTGGCACATCTGCTGAAGCCATCAGACAGGATCAACCGGCACATATTTTCACAGCAGAGCTTGTCCATGACGCTCATATTCTCCTCATAATACATTCTCCTAATAAGACATAATGATCGTGTCTTTCGTCCTAGATGTCCATGCACTTGAACTTGGACCTACGCAAGCCAGATTCTTGTACAATAGTTGCCTGACAAGAAATTTTGATTCAAAGCTTGGAGAGCAGCATGTAGCAAAAAGGAGAGACCACAAGAATAGAGAGGCAAGTTAGCTAGCATGCTTGTTTCTTAGCAGATATGTACTAGTCCGCATACCGCAAACCATCAGGCAAAACTTACCTTAATTGATTAAGGCAAGAGCCCCACAGGTACGAATGAAGGATTTGTAGTGACAAAGATTGTCCGGGAAAGGGAGATAAAGCATCAGAAATAGCCACAATTCAAACAAGTGTCAAAGGATGGTATAATGTTAGCTCAAGCCTTGTAGAATTAATGGGGATCAAAGCATCCAACAAGAAAACCAATATAAAGAAAGCAATCACCCCAATATGACTGGGGTTTGTATTTCTTGATTGTACACCGCATGCATGTTCAACAGAGGAAACTGTGGGGAACAGGACATGTCATCCAAATTAAATGGAACCAAGCGAAATTTAAAGTTCAAAGTACAAACTATACAAAGATCAGAAGGTAAGACTCTTAACCAATCTCATTCCCCAAAATACATCACTCAGAAAATGATCCTGAACACACAGTAACTTCCCAGAACAACAGCCAAAACCTGAATATTAATGAAGAAAGGGAACAAACCGCATAAGCTTCAGGAACAAATGATTCTGTTGAATAGAAATGAATACAAAAAGAAATAAAGAACCAGCAAGAGAATATCAAGGATGGCAGTCTATGGACAATAAATCTAACAAATGTGCTCTTTCTTAAGTGGCCCTGGTCAGAAAGTGCTGCTGCTTTCACTTGCAGAAATTGAGGAGCTCTCTGATTTTGCCATCTGTGAGCCCTTTCGGATATCTAATCCTTGTAGTTTCCCAGGGGTTTCTTGCTGCATCACATCAGAAAGGGCATGGTTGTGGGTGAGAAACTGGTGACCGGAGATGTTGGGCTGGGACCGCTGAAACTGGGGGTGCGATTGAATGGCCTGATGATTGGCTGGTTGCTGTTGGGAAGGAATGAAGAATGATGGATATGACACGTTTAAAAGTCCAACGCCATAGGTGCCACTAGAGCTTGATGTTTCCCTGGTGGCAATCTTAAGTCTTCCAACTTCCTGTTTTAATGTTTCGTTGAGTGCTGCAGAGAAAAGGTAGTGGGATTAGGCTGGATATTTGCCAAAACAAAAAGATTATCACTTTGCACTGTAAGGAATGCTAACGGAACGACTTTTTCTCCTTTCTGGAAGGAAGACATGATGAGTTCTCAAAAACAAAATCCAAAATAGAAAAATGGGCTCCACTTATTCACAAAAGGGTTCAATGCAGGATGAACACTACCAATGATGGACAGGTGCACCACCACACTTTCCAATGAGAGAGAAATCCCTCTCTATGATAAAATGCAATAATGAACTGCATCTCAACAGACAAAAAAAAAAAGAATAATGAAAAAGAAGAAGAAAAATAATTGATAGAAATAGAAAGAACTGCAGCTTTCTTCACCTTTCCAAACATCATATTCAATATTAAAAAAGAAACAAAATTGTCCTTCTTCATGTGGTTTCAATTGCATTCATCATTTAGAATAAATTGGAATTACACAATTTTTTTTTTAGAAGCTTCCTTTCTTCTATCATCTCTTTTTTCAATCACAACTCCTTTAATTCATCTAGGAATAGGGCACATTTAAAAGTTTATTAAAGACAACGATCCAATTGAAATATAGATGTAAATATAAAAACCATCTTATATTGCCCTAAAAACCATACACAAGGATATCTGAAGATGCTTGAGAACTTTGGATATCATGCAAAGTATTTTTCTTGGAAAGGAGGCAAATTCAAAAGTTTATTAATGACAACAATCCAGTTGAAATATAAATATAAATATAAAAACCATCTTTTATTGACCGACATAACAGAATCCTATGGAAAATTGCTTCAAACTTTTCTCATAAATTTTTAATCATTTTTTTAGTGTTGAAAAGGGGCATTTCTAGTGAAGAATCTGTAAAGCTAGTTTGTTTTTTAAAATGTTGGATACCCTTGGGTCCACAAAGGTCGTAATGGAACAGCCCCATCCAATTAAAAACTTTAGGGGATATTTAGTCTTGCTTCAAGTTATTTTAAAGAGAGAGAAAATGTTACAAATATTTCCAGAGCATTCTCCAGGCTGTCATCTTGATGATTTATGGCATACATAGTTGTTTGAAGGTAGTTGGTTCTGTAGAAGAGGTTTGTTGCAAACAGTATGCTTACTTATGATATGGATGCCAGAGGAGTATTCTATGACATGTTCGGTGTTGCTTCTGCTTTCCTAAAAATATCTCGTTACACAATAAGTCAAAAGCTGGGCTTCCTAGCTTCTCCTGAAAGAGCTTTTTTTCAATTTTCCCCCCTTGTATAAGCACTTTTCAGGTAGTGTTACCAAACATTTATTTTTCTTAGGAAGTTCTTCTTTTTTTTTTTTGTTCTAAAACTTACAAAGAATCATTTTCAAGCAATATGATACATGCCCTCAATAATTTTAAGTCTAAAGTCTGTCCTTAAAAAGTTTTTCTCAGCGATCTTTCTCCCTTTATATACTTTTATTTCAGTCTCCACATTTTAGAACAACTTGCAGTTCTTCAAGCCTTCAAAATCTCATCATCCATAAGCCTGTCAAAAAACATCACTCCCTACTGAATGATCTCAGATATCCCATTTTTTGCATGATGTATTTACCACCACTTGGTGGATTGAATTTATTCTTCATGGAATATCATCATAATGGCAAATTTTTTGGGATAATTCTAAGCTGAGTTGTGTGAAAATTTAGTTTCATCTTTAGCTTTTACAAATAGGGGCAAAGAGCTAATTAGATTCCCAGAGACTAGAGAACATATGTCAGCAGGACCTTCAGGAAAAAATAAACAATAATGATTCAGTCCTCGAACCTAAACAATTTAAACACAAAGAAACAACTTTTACCTTTTCATGGTAAAGAATCTTCAAGAAAATTTGCAGTTACATGATAAGTACCATTCTATAGGCAATGTACAATAAGTATTACCTATATCCATACTGATTTGTTTAAAGATTAATTTTAAAAGCTGCAGCAACAGATACATGGTATCATGCTCCCATCATTTCTGGAATGATATATAATATTAAAGCTCACCATCACGCAATTGAGCCTGTTGCTCCATAGCTTGTAGTCGTAATTTGAGCTCAGCATTTTCTGTGGCCAGCTCAGTAGTATCTCTCTGCAAAGAAAATCAATACAGAGAGAGAGATTAGTAACCTTTCTAACTGGCATAATGGTTAGCATTCAGTAATGTGGTAGCATAAAAAATAATAAGTGATCAATCAAGAGATAAATATTTTATAAAAAAATGTCCACGATAGAAAAATTAGAAACTGAATTAATCCTTTCTATTCATGCCAGAAGCTTAACAAATATGTCGATGCCAGAATGAATGAACATGGGAATAAGTCCTCAAAATTTTAAATGGCTTAAGTGGCATATGTAGCATATTTGCATGTTCAAAGACATGTATCATTTTAGCACACATAATAGCAACACATGCAATCATCAACTAATGAAGACAATCAAAATTAGGGAAATTATTACCTTGCCATGTAGAAAATTTAGGGAAAAAATATATATATGAAGATAAGACACAAAGTGGACATGCAAAATGATTAAAAAAATAAAGAAAAAGCAAACTGAGTTAAAAGGAGAAAGAAAAAGGAAATCTGAGTTTTTAAAGTCTGATTAAAAAAAAAAATCTAGAAAGAGAAGTTGCTTTTGCACAGTTAATGAATGCTCTCCAGCCCATTCAGAGCAAGGAAAAGACTGAACTACAAGCTTAAGTTCCTCATAACATATGATGCAAAAGTTTACTAAAGTTCAGAGGGTTAAGGCAAAAGCAAATCCATATATAGCCTGTTGAAAAATTAAAAACTGATCCCTGAATCTTTCATTTCATGGAAAACATATGAATACCAACCTGTAATAGTGTGAGTTGCGCAGAAAGAGTTGTTGCTTCAGTTTGAAGGGTCTGAACTTTTCGTTCAAGTTCAGCAATATAACGTGCTTTTCTTTCTTTTGAGCGAGCTGCAGACTGCCGGTTTGCGAGAATTCTGCATATAGTGAAATCCAAATAACTGAACAAGATTTCCACAATTATATATCGAATTAAAGTAGGAGACAAACACTGACTTCAGGCAGCATATATACATAGCATTCACTCGAATATCTTCTGATTAAGAAGAAATGATGCGAAAATATAATTTAAAATTGAGCGGACATGACGGTTTTATGTGCTACAAGATGGTGCAAAGCCAGGTTGAGAAGATGACATGGGGTTTTAAGGGTGAACGACTGCACAAGCCTAACAATAAGTCACAAAAAAAGTTCAAAATATGAAATAAAACATAGCTTTCATGCTCTTACTCCTAAGAGGCATCATCAGCAAAGATTCTTAAAGCTGATTCAGAGAGTAAGGACAAATCTTTAGAGCGTAATTATGGCTATACATACTTTAATTTTTATTTTCTACTAGCAATCAAAGGTGACGAACATGTTTCAATTTATTAAAGAGAATTAAGGTGTTACCTGGTGACCTCCAACGCTGACACCACCTTATCTAACAAAACTTTCACCTATGACTGGTTCAATATTACAAGGTTATACTCATAAACCACAAATAAGAACAAGAGTGTGAGTGGAAAAGAGATTTGGTCGAAGAAATGAGCAACATTATTGTCATCAGACTTCACATGGAACAGGAACCATGAGAGAGCAGCGTAGTGCAATGGGACAATGATCCGAAAACATAATTTACCAATCCCTGCCTATATCAAGAATTTAGAAAGAGAAGCATCTCCACATAACTCGATTTTCTTTCAGAGTTAAGACGATAGGTTATAAATGTATTTAATAATCTATCATTCTTTTAATATTACTCTTTCTTATATACTGTATTAAAATGCTTACATGTTGTAGGACAGAAAACATGGGAAACAATAAAGGACAGAACAATTGTTGAGGAGATATAATAATTGATAGTTTGACCTTGAACTAGATACTGGTTATTTATTTCAGTTTATATGCCTGACATAATGTGATAACTCCTTCACTCCTAACTTCATTCAAGGTTATGAACCTACACAAAACTCAACCTTGAACAAGATGCCGGCTATACATTTCAGTCTTATATGCGCTAAATAATATGACAACCCCACCACTCCTAAATTCATTTGAGGTCATGAACCTACGCCTTCTAGTTATCAAAGCAAAATCCAGCACGCACACACACACAAACCTATACCTTCTAATTGACAAAGCAAAATCCAGCACATCACACACACACATGCACACATACACAGATACACGCACACCCATATATATGTATTCAGTCACACATATTTTCATACTTGGTGTAATGTGCATTATATAATATGAGAACTCTTTTGCTCCTAAACTCATTCAATGTTACAATCCTACACCCTCTAATCATCAAAGCAAAATCCAACACGCGTAGGATTTGGAATTCAGAAAGCATATAATGATGCCAACATCTAGGCAAGACAAAGTACTGAAATGTCCGGAGAAGCCATTATAGTCTATATTGAAGGTGAACTTGAAATTCCTACCCAAGTTTCTCACAATTTAAAAACCCTCCATCTAACAGAGCTACGGGAGAGTCCTAAGACAATCAAGATTCTTTCCAGAATTTACACAGATTACCATGTCATCTTGGATAAACATACTTATCGCATGATCAATCTAATCGTTGCATCATGGACACTCACAAAATCCAGCGAAAAGCTAGCAAGATGGAACTAGTAAGTGCAACTGATGGAAATCATGGAATTGTTCATGCAAGGTTTAGAAGATCATACCATTACATCCTGCTACTTTTGTGGGCACTTTAAATTTTATTTTCCATATTCATGTCTGCATAGAATAATGTAGGTCTACAACTTCGCACGTTAAGATCAGAAAAAAGGGTAACTTTATAGTTTATTCACACAATTTAATAGCATACTGAACAAACCAATCTTAAAACTACACACTGTGGCGAAAAAAAGAAAACAAAACAAACCAGAATTAAAACATGATAAAATCCCTTCCCTTTGAATCGGACCTTTTAGCCCGCTTCGGATCGATAGCCGCCAGCTCCGCGAGCTTATCCGGCGGCATGGCCTTCTTGGCCTCCATCACCTCCCCAAAGACGCCCTCATCCCTCGACTTCGCCATCAGCGATACGTCCACCGAGCTGCTGTGCCGATGCTGCGGCCCCGCCTCGCCACCAGCATTCCCCAACCGGAGCTCCCCTCCTCCCCCCGCGCCATTCCCAGCCGTCTGATTCCCGGATCCGGCGCCGTCCGACCCCGATCCGCTCTCCTCCAGCCTCGATCCAATCTTCTCGACATCGATATACGTGGAAATAGGGTCATCCTCCGACCCGATCTCGTCGGAGTTCCCCGACGCCGCGGGGTCGCCGGAGCCCAGGTGGAGGTCCTCCGGGACCCGGAAGGCCATCTCGGACTGGGCGCGCCGGTGGAGGGGACCGCGGAGGGGGGCGCAAGGGGTGGGATGGGGATCTCCAAAAGCGGACGGCGGCGGCGGCGGCGGCGCGTGCGGCGGAGCACTGGGGCGGGGGAGATTGGGTCTAGGGTAAGGGTTAGGGTTAGGAATTCCGGGGGGATTTAGGGTTTCCATCTGCATTGCTTTCTTCTCCTTGTTCTTCGGGAGGAAGAACGGAGGAGATGGTGGTGGTGGTGATGGTCCGATAATAGATAAGTTCTGTTGGAGGTCAGGGCGGGGAGGGTAAGATGCGAGTCTTATACAAAGAGAACAACCATTTATAAACAAAAAGTGGTATTTGAAAGCTAAATATATGATTAGATTTTCACACGCTTGCACGTAGTATATACGATAGAAAATATGACCGGCTGCAAATTTTTTTATCTGAAAAACAAAAATAACTAGTATTTGATAATTTCAAAGATTTAGGAAGTAAATTTGAAATCATTTTTTTTAAAAAAATTGATCTACTATGGTAGATTTTTTTTTTTTTTTTTTTTGATCGGATAGACTAGACAAAGTCAAACAAGAGTAATATGATCGGACAGCATCATTGATCTACTTATTCTCAATTATTTTATGCTTTGCCACATTTTCTTGAAATTTTAATTAGAAAATTTGCTTTTATATGATATAAGATTTTGGACCCATCATTGAAATACTACACAAATAACTTTCTATATGTGAGATTCACACAGTTATCAAATTCCCGCTTATAGCATCATATATGGATTGTTTCGTGGTTCGGGCCTACTTTTATCGGCAAAATTTGTATGAAACATAGAAAATTTTTATGCAAGTTTCACTTTTTTCTCTGTATTACCTATTATAAGGGCGTGTCATATGGGAGGAGGCTGCTGCATCAGGAGCCAGTACAATCCAGGGATAAGTAGTTTTCTATTCATGGATGAGATTTTATATTATTGACAACCACCATGTTTCAAGATTGTTATATTCTCCAAGCTGTTGCAAAATATTGAACATACCTTCTTAATTGATGCAAGAGCTCCTATGTAGTAGCTTGTTCTGGGCCTAATTGCTCATATGTATTCTAACTAAACTTCTTATCCTGGTCCTGGATTTTAATGATTATATATGCTTAATCTACAACCAAATGTATAGAACAAACGTAGCTTCCATGGAAACAAGCATGGCCATCTGCTAACACTAAGCTAGATCTATGGCATTTCTAAGATTTTTCAACGTCTTCATAGGAAAATTCTTCGCACACGGACAGTGCGCAACCGCATGCACCATCTATAGTGATTGACTTAAGCACAGGACCAAAATGCAGTATGCAAAAAAAATATTTTTTTTTTAATTTCATGCATGAGCCAATCATCGTGGATGATACGGACAGTTACGCACCGCAGTGCACAAAAAATTTTCTTCATATTTAGATTTCTCAAACATAGAAATAGCCCAACAACAATTATGATGTTGAACTGAGTTTATCTATGAACAAAAAAAACATTTAATAGTGTTTATTTTAGAACCGTTTCATTGGCATATTTTACTAAAACAAGTTTACATAGAATATTGATTATTTAAAATGAATTCTGAGTGTCTAAGACCTTTTATGCATGCTTAAATCACTGCAAATAGGTAAATACTCCAAAAATCTTTTGTTTAATGTAAAAATTTCTAAAATAACATGTGGATATGACTCATACATGCATTGGAAATAATCCTAGTTCAGAGTATTTTTGTTTACTACTCTTAATGGTGGAAATTTTTTAGCAACTAATGAGGCTTGGTCTCCATCATTATAACCCCACCATTGTGCAACTCCTCCCACTTTATAGCCCACATCCCCTCCCTTCTTCCCTCTCCCTCTCCTTTCTTTCTTTGCTCGAGGTCACATCCATTGCTGGGCACTATTGGTGAAGGCGATGGCTTTGGGCTTATCCTAATCTTTATATTCATCATCCTTATATCCTAAATAATTTCAAATCCCTCCGACCTACCCCAATTCCCACTTTAGCCACACCCCATCACCTCGATCATGATGGTCATGGTGACGGTAGTAGCTATGATGGTATTGGTGGTCATGATCGTAGTGGTCATCGATATTATTAGTAGTGACGATTATGGTAATAATTATGATATTGATGGTCGTGATAGTAGTGATAGTTGTGATAACGATAATGGTATCACTAATGGTAGGAGTGATGTTCGTGATATTGGTTATGGTATTAGTAATGATGATGATTTTGTTGATAGCAATGAAGGTGGTGTTTATTTTGGTGGTATTAGTTGTACTAATGATGGCAACAATGGGGATGATGCATCGTGATTTAGACTAGCTTGAATGGAGTAGCAAGATAGAAGAACTAAAGAATTGTCAAATAAAAAAAATATAGTTTTAAAAATTTTTTATTCATCTAAATGATTAAAATTATAAAATTTTATGAATTTCATGGAATATTTGCATGACACATCACTTCACTTTACTATGGGAGAAAATTTATTTTCTAGAATTCTTTTTGCAGTATCTAAAGGAACCTTATATTTGTCCAATTTAGCTTTTCTTTTTCAAAACATCTCCCACGTACCCACATAAATCGCACCAAAACATCAAATCTAGCCCTGATGCCGTTACACTTAATAAATCCAGCTAGGGTTTCCATAAAGTGGGGAACTCATACGCAGACACTCACGGATCTTCTCGTCACGGTGCTAAAATGGTGCCCATGTTTTCCTACGTAGATCTCAACCACCCACAAGTAGTGCGTCGCGTCCACAGCGCAAGAGTCGACACATTTTCTTTAATTAGTGTGGATGATGTACCTAAAATGCTATGACGACAAGCTTGTCACGACGTCCCGCAGGCATAAAAAATTCCAGAGTACCATATCACCTTCATTCCATAAACTGGTGTTTGTAGCGCCGAGTTCTGTATGCAATTTCGTTTTTTATTCTTTGCTTCTTTTTCTTTTGGCTTCAAGAACACGCATACGAAAATTTCCGAGTGTCTGGTGTCATTGTAATCAAGAAATATAGGATTTTTTTATTTTTTTATTTTTGAAATTATCCTTTCTTTCAACTTATTTTCAAAATTATTATCTAAAATTAAAATTTTTTTATTTTTTATTTTTGAAATCATTCTTTCTTTCAATTTATTTTTAAAACTATCATTTAAAATCGCAACTTGAAGTGATGATTTTTTTCGCTAAATAGACAACTGACATGGCATTAAAATTATCATACGAAAAAGATGAGTTCATGAACTCGCCACTTCAAGAAGCGATTCCATGAACTCATCTTTTCGAGTGGCGAGTTCAGCACCTTTTTTTTTATATATATTTTTCTGGATGGACAATGAACCAAATGGAGGGGGGCACGGGGTGGGATGATGGCGGAGTTTGGAGGGGGTGGGGTGGTGTGTGTGTGGGAGGGGGAGAAGGGGGTTGCGGTGATGACGGGGGTTGGAGAGCACGAGGGCAGCCGGTAGGGATCCGATTGGAGGGTGGAGGGCGCGGATGGAGGGGACATGATCGATTGGGGAGTTGGGGGCGTGGGATGGAGGGAGGTTGATCGAGTAGGGTACAGAGGCGGAGGGAAGGAAAGGAACAGTCGAGGGGGAGGAGGTGCAGAGGCCGGTGACCGACGGGGACTTGGCTGGAGGTGAAGGGGGGGTGTGTGGTGGGGGCGACGAGGATTTTTTTTTTTTTTTTTTTGGGCCAACAGAGAGGGAAGGGAGAGGAAGTTTTTTTTAAAAAAAACTTAAAAATAAAAAAAATAAATTAAAATTTTAAAATAATAATAAAATATTATTTTAAGAAAAATATAAATTTAAAAAATATGTGGATAGTATCGAGGAGTGGCGACCGCATAAAGCAGTCGTAGACGAGTCGCGATTAGTGCCAGAGGAGGGTGTAGGTGTTCGCAATGAAAAAAAATTTAAATAATAATAATAAATATTTTTAAAATATAAAAATTTATTTTTAAAATATATTATTATTTTTTGGCATGGTGTGGGGTGGTGGTGGTGCAGGGGCAGAGGGGAGGGAGGCATGGATAGAGGGGTAGGAGGGCACGGGGGTCGGGGGAAGGGAGGAAGGATTTTTTTTAAATACTTCAAAATAAAAAAAAATATAAAATAAATATAATAAATATAATAAAATAAGATGAAAGGAAGTGTTATTTTTTAAATAATTAAAAAAATATAATAAAAAATATATAAAAATAAAATATTTAAAAATATTTAATTAGATTTTAAAAATAATAATAAAATAGTTTTTAAAAATAATATTTTAATATGGGTGGAAGGGAGAGCTTCTTTTAATGCTCCTCCACGTGTACCAATATATTTTTTAAAATTATTTTTTAAATTAAAATAATTTTAAAAAATAAAATAATAATAAAAAATTTATTTTTAAAAAATAATTTAAAATTTATTTAAAATATTATTATTATTATTATTTAAATAATAAAAAATATTTTTTAAAATAAAATTAGAATAATTTTAAAATTATTTATTTTTCTGGTCATCGATTAGTAAGAAATTTAAATAATTTTTTATTTATTTTTTATTTTTTTTATTTTTAAACATTAAAAAAAAAAATCTTTCTTCCTTCCCCATGGCCCCCATCACCATCGCCCCCCGGCCGACATATAGGGGCAGGGGGTGCACGGAGGAAAAGAAAAAACCTAAAAATAATAATAATAATAAAATATTAATTTTAAAAAAATTAAAAAAATGGAAGGAAAAGAAAAATAAAAATAACAAAAATATTAATTTAAAAATAATATTTTTTAAAAATAATTTTTTAAAATATTAATATTTTTAAAAAATATTTTTTAAAAAAAATTATTTTTAAAATATTTAAAATTAATATTTTAAAATTAATTTTAAAAAATATTATTTTTTAAATTAGTATTTTTCTTATTTTTACTTTTTCTTTCACTTTTTTAATTTTTTTTAAAATTAATATTTATTATTATTATTATTATTAGGTTTTTTCCTTCTCCGTTCTGGGGGTCGGTAGTGACAAGGGCCGAGGGGAAGGAAGAAAATTTTTTTTTAATACTTAAAAATAAAAAAAATTATTTAAATTTCTTATTAGCTGGTGACCATAAAAATAAATAATTTTTAAATTATCCTAAATTATTTTTTAAAAAATATTTTTTATTATTTAAATAATAAAATTATTATTATTTTAAATAAATTTAAGTTATTCTAATTATTTTTTAAATAATTATTTTTTATTATTATTTTAATTTTTTAAAATTATTTTAATTTAAAAAATAATTTAAGAAAAATATATGGATACACACGATGGAGCATTAAAAAAATCTTTCTACCTTCTCTGCATTAAAAATATTATTTTTTTTTAATATTTTATTATTATTTTAAAATTATCATTAAATATTCTTAAATATTTTAATTTATTTTATTTTTTATTATTATTGTATTTATTTTTATTTTTTATTTTTTTATTATTTAAAAAAATAATACTCCTTTTTTTTCTTATTTTATTTATTTTATATTTTTATTTTATTTTAAAGTATTTTAAAAAAAAAACCTTCCCCCCCCCCCCCCCCCCTCCCCCCCTTCGTCCGTGCCTCCACCCCCTTTTTTTTGAAACATCCACACCTCCTCCGTCACTACTCACCACTCATCCACGCTTGCTCCATGCAGCCGCCGCTCTCTCTCTCTGATGCTATCACATATTTTTAAATTTATTTTTTTTAAAAAAAATATTTTATTTTTATTTTAAAAATTTTATTTACTTATTTATTTTATTTTAAATATTTTTAAAGGAAAAAACTCCCACCTCCTTCGCTCTCCGTCAGTCCAAAAAAAAAATAAAAGAAAAGAAAAAAAAGGAAAGGAAAAAAAATACCCTCCCCACCCCCACCACATCCCCCTCCACCTCCGGCCGGGTCCCCGCCGGTCACCAGCCCCCCCCACCCCCACCCCCTCGGCTCTCCCTCCCCTCCCCTCCGCCCCCGTACCCCACCGATCACCCCCCCCCCCTTCATCCCGCGCCCCCACCCCCGGTCGGTCACGTCCCCTCCGTCCCGCACCACACCCCTGGTCGGGTCCCGCCAGCCACCCTCCCTCCGTCCCGCGCACTGCGCCCTCCCACCCCCTCCGTCCCGCGCCCCCACTCCCTCCATCACCCATCGCAACCCCTTTCTCCCGCCCCCCCCCCCCCCCCAACACCATTCCCACCCCCGCTCGTCACTCCCGCCCGTCACCCCATCTCGGTGCCCTCTGTCATCCATCCGGAAAAAAAAATAAATACCGAACTCGCCACTCGAAAGGGCGAGTCACGTCAGTTGTCTAAGTTTTAGAATTAAATTGAGAAAAAAAAATGGTTTTCAAATTTTTTTTAAAAAAATCCCGAAATATGAGAAAGATAACATCAGATAAGACACCCAAGCTTGAAGATTCCAGGAAGGTTAGCTTGCTCGTCCTCCTGACACTCCACTTCAAATCGGTGCAGGCCCACCTGCTTTGGATACACTGATCATTCCAAATGATGTGAAAGATGTAAGGACTCTTGACCGGGGAGTCAGCATTGGGAAGGTGAGGAGCAGCTGCGGCACTGGTCGTGCAAGGGACCTTGTTTAGCTTTGTCAAGGAAAGCAATGCCTGGATAACATAGCTAAGGTTGGCATAATATCATTGTTAGTATCCTACCTAAAACCATCTTTTTAAAGAGTCTGATAATTAAGTGATGTTGGGATGCAGCACTAAAAGCTTAAATTTGACTCAATTCAAAGATTTGGAATTTGATTTGAAACCAATGGAACAACTTTGTCCTCGATTCAATTAAAAAAAAAAAAATTCAAAATTAATTCAATCTGACTTGATTAGTAATCGAATCATACTTAAGGGTAGGCTCGGACTTGAAATCAAGATTTGATCATAATTAAAAATATAGTTAAAATAAAATATAACATAATATTATATTTTAAATATTAAATTAATAATATATTATAAATAAAAATATAATATTATGAAAAATAAAAATATTTGACTGAGCTCAAAAGTCCCTGAGCCTAGTATTTCGCTACTCGCCCCACCCCCACCCCTGAAAAGGTATTCAAGTTGTCCAAATTGGACTCGGCTCAGTATTGGAACGCGATGGCAGTCTAATCCAAGAGCTTAGATCCAAATTAAACTCGAGGAGCTCGTGGACTTATTTACACCCTTAAGACGATGGTCTGCAGTGTACTAATTTTGACCTTAATATGATGGTGCATTGTTGGTTGACGGTCATGATGCAAATGAAAGGAGACGAACCCTTGTGATCCCGTCACCTTAACGAGCCAAGATGCATCCAGGTCACAGAATCCTTAGGCAGTCACATGATCTCCCATGGCCCACTTCGATAAACAAGTGGACACAGATGTCAATCCTATGGGACAAACACGACAAAGACCCAGAAGGCTAGAAGAAAATATCAAGCAATAGTACAGCTTAAAAATCAAGTCTAATCCGATCATGTGCGCTTAGAAAAGGACCCAACAGTGACATAAGGGTATGAATTAGTTACCTCTCTTCCCGTGGCAAAGGAAACGATGATTTAATATTAGCAACTTTGATGTAAGATATTGTTAAAAATGTTACACTTGACGCCAGATGAGACACTTAAAGCCCGTCTACCCTGATTCGTTACTTGGATGCAATGACAAGTGTTGGCCGAAATCTGAAAACCAAAACAAAGTGGATTTGGTGCCTAACCCAAACGATGATTAGGTGGGATCCGGTGCGTAAACCAGGGCTCTCGTATAATCCTAGATTTCTTTTCCTTGTTTAAATCAAAACCACAAAGCTAGCTCCCCATATACTCTATTAAAGGAGGAAAAAAAAAAAAAATAAATAAATCATTCGGTAATCAAAAGAAAGAATCCAAACTGAGATATCTACCGTCACTTTTTTCATCCTTCCATGTGTTGTCTATTTCCCCTACCTCATCACTAATTTGCCCAACACATCCATCCAGTGTCATCAAACCAATGAAGTGATACCGAAGTGTACCAAGATATTTCCGGGCCGCCTCCTCTTCCCTCATGGGGGGTAAAGATAAATCCCCCATCCTTAGCTAATTCAGACACCACCAAATCTCGGCACGCCGGCGACGGAAAAAACTCCAACAAGAAGAATTCAGAGGTACGCCGATTAAGTTCAAGCTCTAGCTCTTCTTTCTTCTCACTCTTCTTCCTCTTTTATGTGGAGAGATGCCTATGGATGAATAGTCTCCATCTTCCAAAGAATCCATTACACTAGAGATCGGTAGTTTCGCAACTTCAAAAGTTTATTCGCCCATCGGTCTCACGTCCCACCATCACAATTCCCAAAACGTTAGCTTCCCATCAAGTCCATTAATTCTTAAGAGTTTTTGACGGTTATATAACAGAATCCATGCGTCTGCTCCCCGAGGCGCCACCACCGGGAAATGGGGGGAAGCCGCACGGCAACGGGTATGACGCCGGCGGGGATGCCAACTTCGACACCAACATGGTCATCATCCTGGCTGCGCTGCTCTGCGCTTTAATATGCGCTCTCGGTCTCAACTCCATCGTGCGGTGCGCTCTGCGATGCGGCCGCCGGCTCGCCTTGGAGACCCCCGAGGAGGCTGCCGCCAGGCTCGCCGCAACGGGGCTCAAGAAGCGGGCCCTGCGACGCATCCCGGTGGCGGTCTACGGGCCGGAGGCCAACATACCTGCCACCGACTGCCCGATATGCCTCGGGGAGTTCGCCGACGGCGAGAAGGTCCGGGTCCTGCCCAAGTGTCACCATGGATTCCATGTCCGGTGCATCGACACGTGGCTTGCTTCTCACTCCTCGTGCCCGACCTGCCGGCACTCGCTGCTTGACAAGGGTGACGGCGACGGGGCCGACGCCAGAAATAGGTCGGCGAGTCAGGATGGCGGCGCGGCGGCGGTGTTGGTGAATGAGGTCAGCTGACCCTGGCCAATTGGAGGTCTTTGTTACCTCTAAAAGCTTCCTAGATTTGTTCCTGTATATTGGAGAGTTTTGTGTTATTTTTCTTTCCTTTTATTTTCTTCTGACTGTAAAATTTTAGGCTGAGAAATAGAGGAATCATGAAAGTGGAGATGGCAGGAGAAAAATTGGAAAAATCAGATATTCTTTTTCTTTGTTGATTCCGTGGTTACCTTTCTTGTGGAGTCTTATGGAAATTTATAAAATAATAATAATAATAATAATAAATCATGATAAGCCATCCATGAAGGCTGAAAACGTGTAATAGGCCTCTAAAAATGATCATTTCTTGACACAAATCTACCATAATTAAAAGATTCTAAGATTGATCCTTTTTTTTTTCTTTTTACTTTTTTTTTAAAAAAAAAGTTTTCTGGGCTTTAGGTAGTGGGTACTTTATTAATTTTCTCATCTTTCTATTTTGAAGACAGTATGTGATTAATTACCAAGAAATTCAGAGTTTCAGCAACCAGCACAATAGCATATGTTTTGTCAAAGACTAGCTGTTTATATTTGAGGGAAAATCTCCTGAACATGTCATTTTGTTAGTTTCTCTTCTCCTGAACATCTTTTTTTCTAATTTTATTGCTTATATGATATTTCTTTGAGAGAAAAATAAATGATATTTTTTTCTTATTCAACAGTCATGGGATCATTCTTTTACCTTTTTCTTTCTTTTTTTTTTGTTTTTTGGGCTATGCTGCATCCTCTGCCCTTTAAAAGTCATTTCATTTTTTCTTTTTTTTTTTAATTTTTTTTTTATGCTTTTGCTTTATTGACTTGTATTTGTAGGATTCACTTATATTTCTAACCCCCACCCTTTTTTGTTAACATTAGCTTTTTAAAATAGTTAAAGAAACAATAAATTGAATGGAAGAAAAAAGTCATGAAAATTTTAAGGCACGCTCATACTTTTTAGTTTAGTATAACTGAACGCGCATCAAATGCCGGATTCCTAATTTTATAAACGTAATATCGTGTTTAGATTTTGAAAACCCGAATTATTTCTCTATGATGTTAAAACTTAAACAAGTTTTTACGATGCCCGGAAGAGGCTTAAACCTAAAAACTCTAAGCATTTGTCTCTAATTAGAAGTGAACTAGACAAAAGTACGGTATATAAATGAAAGTTACGCATGCAAAGCAAAAAAGATCTCGGGTCGAATAGATGATTATAGTCAACCATGCTTGCTCTCATATTTGGAGCACAGGTGCCTGCCGTTAGCTTTAATATGGCATAGCCCATAGATAAATCTTAATTAGTTGAGCTTATAGAGGTCAAAATAAGATCTTTTTGGCAGGCTTGGGAACCTACTTGCTTTTAATTTGCGGTGATTTGTGAGCCAGAACGGAGAGAACATGTGCAAGCACATGATTAGACGACATTAGATTCCCTTCTTTTAAATGGTTCCGATCTTTTTCTTCCATTCAATAAAATGTCATGAGTCTGTTTGAACCATGAAAGGGCTAAAGAGGCGTATAAATGCTGGGTCCCCTCACCTTATTGCTCTCTGTCTCTCTATAATTTTGTCCATTCCCTTCATTGTGAGAACAAGAAATGAGCATGACAAGACTGTAAGAGCATATATGGAGAACCAAAGTTTCATGGTTTGGGGAATAGGATCCTTCTCCTCCCTTGTTGGGTTTGATAGCTCCACAAAAGCTTAATCTTGCACTCACCATTCTTCTTGGAGAAGTTGTTTTGTCGCCATTGGAATTCTTTATGTGGTGTGATATTGGAGAAGTGGGAGCCATACTTTAGAACCAAATGGACCACCCTCTTTGCAAGTGAGCTAGAGCAAAATCTTCAAGATTTTCCTGTTTTCAGCTAATGGTGTGGTATCAGACAAAGCCCCTACCATGGATGGTACTCGGCAATCACTTTTTGATATGGTATCAGTTCATGCTCTCGCCACTAGAGGTGCAGTGCGCCGTACAAGGGGCCGGTATCATCCTTGTCACAGGCTTTACAGAATGTTGGGATAAAGTAGGATTCAGGTTGATGCCCAAACAAAAAGTGGAGGTTGCCAGCTTCATTACGAGTATTTACTTTCGATAAAGAAAACATTGTTCGCCGTACGAACATTGCTTTTTTTTTTTTAATTTTTTTTGGGTGGAAACTTTACGATTGCTTTTTAATGATTAATTTCCATTTAAGATTACCTCCGAAAGCAATGCAAGTCTTCTTGATTCATCACTTCACCTCCAAGATGTTGAACTTTATTTCCCATTAGATGGCAAGTGATATAATTGTTGAGTTTTTTTTTTTTTGATGAAAATAGACTGATTAGTATAAGAAGCAAATGATGTCCTCGATCAGACAAAAATCATCACAGCATCACATCCAACGGTTTGAGACCACTAGAACGTTGATGTAATATTGGCTCCTAAATTTCCCTCTGCGTATCGGGTTCAAAAGTTATACTGCTCCTGGTGATGAGTCACCAAGCTCTTCAGGTACACAAGGACCTACTAAATTGCAACAGCTACTACTAAAACCATCACCGAGCCAAACCACATCTACGTATGGATAGAGATGGGAACATGCATGAAAAATTAGAAGAGATATATGGCTCCTCTTTTAGCCTTTCAAAACACTGGATATCATGTCCTATTAACCTAATCTCTGGATGGATTGGGACAAGTATCATCCATATTATAACAGGCACAAAATAAGACACACACGGGCTCGCTCAATCATGTACATACATAACAGAGAAGAAAAGAAAAATGGATGCAAGATTTATGTGATTCGATTATAAAGCTTACGTCTATAAACAAGACGTAAGAGAAAAATTTTACTATGATAAAAAGAGATAGATATAATCATTTAAAATTCTGCAAACCCTAATTTCATTGTGTTTTTCCAAACCTCTCACAACTCTATCTAGATTGGTAGAAAATATAATATTTATGTGGTTTGGCCCGTGCCCTCCGCTGCCACCATAAATCTTACAAAATATTTCATACGGATCGCATCGTGGGCTCTTCGGGTCGGATCATAATTCGGATCCATGAAAAATATCCAAAATTCAAATCACATTAACAATCTAAATTTCTGTATTACCAATAATAAAGACCTTAGAAGAACGGTCATACTAATTCGAAGAGGGGTGGTCTGTTGATGACCAAATTGCTCTTTCCAACCAGTTTTTTAAATGCACAAACAATTATTATATCAGCAAGAGAGAACCAAAAAAGTGAGCACGATGAAATTCTCAAACTCAGAAGTTTGTCTAGATCATTATGAGGTCTCTAATTACTTTATGCCTTTGGTGCCAAATATTGCAATCCTTAGCACTCTTTTTAAGTAATCTTTATAGTTGCCTACTCTTTAAACACCCCTATTGTAAGGATGCAACCAAAATTGTTTAAAAGAACCAATCAAAATGCGAGGAGACAGAAAACAGGATTTTCAATCCAAACCCTAACAAAATAAGAACAAATTTTTACATTCATTGAAGTGGCATTTATTTGCGACCCAAACCAAACTACAAAGTAGAAAGACAAAAATCTACTGCGAAAGGATTGCTCCAAGATTTTCGGCCAAGCTTTTCACTGTAGTTGGAGACACAGATGTGCTCCCCCCCAGGTACCATTTCTGGATCATCTCCACCACATTTGCATTCTCTACCTTGATTTTTGTTTGTTCCTTTCCTTCTGTTACAAATGATATCTGTCCATAAATATAAATTTAGGTTGAAAATGAGGTGGTCCAACATAAGATGAGCGCTCTTAGCTAGCCTAGTGTTTCTCCATTGGCTACTAAGAACTAGATGATAGCCATTGTTCACCATAACACATGACCACAACGAGACCTCGAGGAGTAATTCTTTCACTATAAACTAAATTATTATTCAACTCTAACTTGCTTGTTATGGGCATAAATAAGTAAACTAAGACAAGCATGCAAAATTGGTTACCTCTGCAGTGCGAGGAGTTGCAGGAAAACTAAAGGTGATCACAGAATCCTTCTTAAAATATTTGGTCTGAAAAAATTCAGAAACCTTCTCAAGTGCTTCCTCTTCTTCTTCTTCATATTTATCAATGGCTGCCAATCGATCTCTGACAGCACTCTCCAGTTGCACACCATACTGAGAGCCCTTTATCTCCTTTATCACCACGATTCTGAAAATTTTATCCACAGGAGCTGAACATAAAGTAAAGAAGCAGCAAATCAGTAAATTACCGTAAGAACTTTGCATACTAAAAACACTGCACGATGGTATTATTGGAAAGGAATGATTTGTTCCTTCTTTTTTTTATAAAAAATTTTTAAAAAAATTAAATGGAGGATAACTCGGCGATGATGAATTCTTGTGGAATTTGGCCTAATGGCTTAATATAAAACTTTTTAGTAAATAAACTTCCATGCACAAGGTATAAGCTAGCTCAATAAGGGCAATGGACAGATTAGCTCACCCAAATACAAGCAGAAATTGCACTTAAAGGCTAATCCTACGTGGCCCCATGGAACGGTGTCTTCAAGTAGCTACATTATGCTCACCTGCTGCGAGAGCCTCGAAGAAGAGATCGTCTTCAGCTAACTCAGCTCCCTTTTTTCCTTTCCAATTACCCAAGTGTTCGACGATATTTTTTTCCATGTAAATTCCGATAGCGTTGTACTTTATCTGAAGGAAATGGATCTCAATATCCGTAATACCTGGATACAGGAACACCAAACACATAATAACCAATCTAAATTATACAATTCGAGTAAAAAGAAATCGAATCACTCATATTCTTGGTGGCGTTATTTCTCAAATATTTGACCTAGATAACTATAGTAGATGATGCTTCCAACGTAGTTCTCAATTAAAGAAAAAATCCTTAGTAACAGGATGCACCAATGCATTGGATAAAAGAATAAAAAATCTTATATCCAGAATAAAAAATCATCAATATAAATGAAGGCTTACCACGGCCAAGGAGCGGTAAAGGTTTGGCAATGGTGACCTCAGGAGGGAATGGAACTCCATCCACCATCACCATCTCAGAGCCCACTGCACACATATAAACAATTAGAAAACAAAAATTTAGATACTTGGCAGCAAACTGGGATCGCCTGGTTATGAGTGAAATATTATGGAAGTAGATGGCTAAAATTACTTACTGATGAAAAAGGAAGGGATGGAAAGAGAACCCAATAGCTAGCAGAGCCAGGAGACTGGAGAGCTCAGCAGGTGTGATGGAGGCCAGGTTTTGGAGAAAGGTATGGGGGGGGCTTTAATAAGAGGGCACCGGGTAGGTGGGAGAGTGCTCGTGCCAACTACCTCCTCTTCATCCATTTGTGGGTTGGTGCGAGTAACTTGTGATCGACATTTCCTCAAAAATACCTTGTGATCGACCAAACATTGCACCGGCCGCTCCATACTCATTGAGAGGAGGTTGCCTGAGATTTAGCTCATCAGTCCAACGGTCATTGGCTCGGAAGAAAAAAAAAAAAAAAAATTTCGTGCACCAAGTCTTGCACGTAAGCCGACCACCACGGGCGGTGCACGCGGGTGCGCACGTCGCGCGGTGCACCAAGAATTTTCATGACACCAGGGAAGATGGGCTAAATGTCCAAGGCCATTCGAGCTTTTGGGCTTGATTTGGGGGGCAGCTAAGGTTGGCCATCTTTCACCCGTGATTTTCATTTTCTTAAGAAAATTTACTACGTGCCTCAAAAATAGGGCTAGCAAAATATGATTCAACTTACCAATCCAACTCATGCTCGATACATTATAAATAGATTTGCCCATTCAACCCATTTAATATTTGAATTTAATTTAGATTTCAGATATATGATCCGTTTAATATTTATATCAGATTGAGTCAGATGACATGTTTAACCTATTTAACCTGTTTAATCTGTTTAAGAACTATTTAATCTATTTAAAACCTTATTACCATATTTCTGACTCATTTAACTCGATCTATTTAACCCATTTAATCCACTTAATCTGTTTAATAAATAGATTAAGTAGGTCAGATCGAATTATCTATTTAACAAAAATATTAGATTTGTGTTTAAATTTTTTATTTATTTAATAAATAAGTTGGATTTGAATTGATGACTTTTTGATCCAACCCTGCATTGACCCGTTTCTGATCCACCCAGATCCAATTGCCATCCCCTTTAACCTGGATTTCAATGCTTGCTAATGAAGAAAGATTCTTATTCCCGTCAATCCAAATATGTCAAAATATAAACATGTCCCATGCTCCCCTTAAAGCTGGTTGAATATACCTTTTGCTTCAGTGGCTATCCTCTAACATTTAGATAAGATTTTAAAATAGCCCAAATACTCCTGATAAATGGAAGACAAAGCAATATACTAAGATGATTCTATGATAAGGACAATAGGAACACCTTTTACATCCATTCGCTGGAGATTTCTCCACAACAACCGAAGAAAGCATTTAATACCATAACAGGGGTAGGCATTTTTGGCCTCCATCGTTCCACGTACGTCTTGGAGCTCTCTTATGGACCATTATATAGGTGAGTCCTTCGATACACGTGTCAACTCAGAATATCACTCAAAATCATATATAATATCTGATTTGATGGTTTATATAATTTATATCTTCATTTATTTCCGTATGGTGGACAACGCATTTGGATCGATGTCCATTTAAAATTAATATAAATATAAATTTTAATACCAAATTAATATTATATTTATTTTTATATTTATCAAAAATAAAAAATAAATATGTTATTATCCGATCACTTCTAGTTGGAAGGCAGACGGCATTGATGCTTTCTAGCCTCCACCGCTGAGCAGCTCTTGGAATTTATCTCCCCCCTGGCCAAGCCAAACTGCACGACTTGCACGTTTGGTGATAGACCTTAAAATGGATTGGCATGATATATGCACCAAAAGTACCTAAAACACCAACAAAGAGCTGATATAGGTAGGATGGGTTGTTCTAATGGACTTGAAGGTTGGATTCCATGCACCAGGTCCAAGTGAACTAGGGCAAATCTCGGATGATGGATAGCGTGCAACCGGAGATTGGTGAAATACGAGGGGTAACGTGGCGTGTCGTCCACCATGAGATTTGGCGTGGTCCAATTGCTCCTGGTCCAAGTAAGTGTATAGGCCCAGTTTCAGGCCCTCGCTTAAGGTGGACGTGGATATATTTTTGGTTGGGTTTGTGGGTGTCCTTCATGAGACTCTGGGAAAATTTTTATCTATGAGCTACAAAACTCTCTCCAGCAATTGAGGCTAGTGCAGATTAGCATGGTTTGTGCATAATTTTATGCAATTTGAGTTATGGTAGGATTTCGAAAGGGTAGAGTCCAATGCAATATGACCAAAGTTTTGCATAGGCTGGGCTAGCTAAATGCGGCAAACCTCAAATTCATGGCAGAACTAGCGTGGTTAAGAAAATTTCAAAGAACTATGGATATTTTCCATTAATATCTCTACGCTATGTCACCTCGATCATATTTCTTGGAACTCATTCATCGACATTTGATCCAACCGTCCATAACATGGACGATATCGATGCACGGCCCATGGCTCGACAACACCGATCGAATTACTGCACACCGAGTCAGGATGAAGTGGTTTTATTGACTTCCGTCCATGAGCTTGGATGATGATCGACCTCTGGATCGGGATTTTATCAAAGATAGAGATGAAACCCTATAACCAGTATAGATACAGATGTATATGGGATGACTCCTCGGCCATACGTTGATCTCCGTCCACTCGTCTAGCCACCTGGACGATCAATGGAATCTACCATATATATTTGAGAGATTATCTCTATTATATACATATAATGCTAGAAGGGGATTTGTTGCTGACCGAAAGATCTCAACATCATGCTTAATTTGCACATTTGACAATAAATAGTTGCCATCTCTATTATTTTAATAGAAACTAGGGTTGGATGCATCTAAGCTCCACTCTTTTGGCTCCATTTCCACATGCATTACATGTACAAGATGCTAGTAATGCGTTTATTCGAGCTTTGGGTTATACCAGATCATAACAGAATCATTTAAAAGCTTGACCGATGCCTCATCTGAGCATGCCCCTGGCCACTGTTGCTTGGTTGCTCCTCTATTCTCCCTCCTTTCCTCTATTCTTTTTAACTTCCTGTTACTGCCTATTTTGTTCTGTCAAAAAAAAAAAAAAAAAAGGAGGAAGAAAAAGAGTTGACTCCTGGTTTGGCTGCCAAAATCAAGCCTAACCCTATTGACTCATTCCACCATGAATGAGCAAACTTGATTCGAGCCAAATTGAGTCAGACCTATCATGGCTCAACTCATCTTATATTTAACTACGCTACAATGATTCATAGAGAACTAAACTACCAGATCAAATTGATAAACAAACATTAAAAAGTTATAAGCATGCTGAATGGCACAGCCAAACTTAATGGATTCCTACAAGCCGGCTCAAGTCAAATCTCTGGCATGCACCTAACCCGTTAACATATAGGCCGAAAAGTCTGACACGGAACTGACCCGACCAAAACTAAGTTCCTTGTAAGAAAATACAACCTAACGGGTCAATTTTCGTCACCCCCAATGCATGCTAAAAGTTGAATCATATAAGGGCAAGTTGAAGAGTTTTGAAGCTAAACTTTCTATATATGAGATAGCATCAGATTTCTACACACGCACTCTCTCTCTCATGCGCAAACATGCACACGTAAGTTGGGGTTATGCTCATCCAACTTTTATTCAAAAAGTTGTAATGAAAGTTATTACAAAGGAATTCTATAGTTATTGTTTCATGCAATAGTAAAAGTCATGGACTGATAAGCGCAATCCTGTAGATAATTAGAGTCTTGGAATAGCCTAAACCTAACAGTCTCCAAGCATCATTGTCATCCCCAATCCATATATACCCACAAAAAAAGCAAAAATCATAGCTAAAATTAAACACCGGCATTGTAAGAGCCCAATGAAACAAAATGTCAAGGCGCAGTACAACGAAGCTGGTTCTTACAACATATATACGCGCATCAAGCTCACTAGCGACCTATTTTCGAATGACGAAGGTGGAGCCGTGGAGGTCTCCTAAAGGTTGTTCCTCGCATGATAACAAAGGGATGCTTACGTCTTCTTTGGATATCCTAGTGGTACAGTTCCCATCTTTCTGGAGAGGCTCCAAGTGCATCATCTTTTCTTTTGTCTTTCGTGTAGATTTGGACATTAATTTGTTTGTCCTTGTATTAGAAGCAGTCTAGGAAGAGCAAACGTGTCTTTGATTGACAAAACTTCTGCCTAAGATTCAAAAGAGAGGTCAATCCAACGACTCTTGTACTCAATCCAATAAGGATGATTCTAGCAAGCCAATCCAATGTTCACACAATGCCAAGCCGCCTCGATAAAGGCGTGTAAAATCTAGACTCTGGAAAAATTGACGACGACAAAGGACGCATAACCATCATTATATATTCTTTGATATATACCAAAGACTACTTGTGGTTTGGATTCAAACCTCAGTCCAAGTTTGACTTAAGTTGATGCAATTTTGTATCGGACCAGTAGAAGATTTGGCAGCTAAACCAACCAAACTCTGGACTACCATCGGAGATAGATAGGTAATCTTTGCTAATTGCTTTTGTTGCATCTCCACCATGGAGGTTGGATGAGGATGATGCATCCGTGATTTGATACTAGATGGTAAATTAATAAATTATTATGACTCTATGAGCATTTCCAAACTTCGGATCCCTTCTAGATGGATATTTCTTAGACAACATATATTTTCTTGGGTTCTTAGTCAATTTTGGACTACACAAAAGGGTTAGCCCTCCCACACCAATGCATTTGAGACTTGGTCTCAATCTAGAACTAAACTAAGTGCCGAAAACCAAATTAGGTAGTAAGTGGTCCTAAAAGCAATGGATAGGAAAATTCTTGTAACCGGAATTGATACCTAAAATCAGTATGCATGATATAGAAAAAAACTGATTACTCTTTCTTGGTGATTAATTTTTTTTTTGTTACCAATTTGTCCATGTTTTTGCATTTCTAATACCATATTTTGGAGAAAACTCTTAAACCTTATAACTATATTGTATTTATAGGTCACTAATGCATATATAATTTACAATGTTTATGAAGGAGGGAAACTGCAAAATGGACGGTAGCCAATTGTGGCGCCGCTCATGTAGTTTGGAAGAACTTTGGGATTTAAATCGCTATAGATGTATCCTAATGTATTGATTAATTTTTGGAGGTAATCTACCCAACACACCCCCACCCACCCAAAAAGAAATACAGTATCAAACAAATTCCATTGGTCAAGTTATCAATTGTTATGGAGCTATCATCATGAACTTTGTTTGTTATTCAAAGTTTGTATGAAGAATAAATTCAAAGTCTATACAAAAATAAGTATAGGGGGATGTAGGGTGGGAGCAATGGAGCTATAAAATAAAGTTTGGAGATATCAAATTGTAAGACCTCCATACAACACCGACTTTACAAGTCATTTAGAATGATATTCTGGTCATGCACATGTTTTTGTTGCCAATATTGCTTATTATTAAATGCCAAACAAATGATATTGGATATATAACTTTCAAAATCAAGTGTATTAGGGGAAAAATCTTGATTTCATCGATGAAAAGTCATTTCTAGTAATAAAATAGCACTAGATTGAAGCCAAATTTCTTTCAAACAAATAGCCATGTAAGAATGATTAAACTTTTAATAATATGGTAGAAAGTTAGCTTGATTTTTCTCTCTCTTTCTAGAATTTTTCTAAATTAACTATCAAAATCACTAGATCAAACTAGATTTTAAACAATATATTGTGGGTAGAAGGTTTTCTCTCAATAAGGATTTTGTAAGTTAAAATTTATCATGTAATTAATCAATGCCACATAGTGCATCAATTGCAGTGAATTTAGAAAATTTAGATGAATACAATACTATGAAAATATATTTCAAACTAATGAAACATCTTTCACATGTACTCTTGAGTTTTCATATCCTTGTTTTGATGCTAGACCAAGATTTTTGCAAAGAATTATAACTAACCATTTAATGATTGCGATGATCATCATAAAGAACATCAACATGAATGTTATATACAAATAATAGTGACAATTATAAGTAAAAAGAAAATAAATCAACAAACTAGGTCAATTAGTGAATGTTTCCAAAGAGTTAGGGTAAGCCTTTGTTAAATACCTCTTGTGATAAACCCCAATTAATTGTCCAATGAAAGTAGACCATCATCTTTGAATTCTCCCCATAATGGTTGGTAAACATCATTACTTTTACACATAGAAAGCATATGTTAATAATAAGTGTGAGCTTGTTGGTCCTTCCTTTCAACTTTAATCATCTGCATGTAGGAGATAATTTGTAATATAATTTAAAAATAGCCAATATATTATTGCAGTCATCTACATACGTTTACAATATTATTATATCTACACCCCTATCTTTTTTCACGTACCAACACCTAAAACCACATTCACCATTCTCTCTTCCTGTAAACTTAGCAAGCCTGAGGAGTTGTTTAGGAATCATTATAACCATTCAAACAATAACTAGGAGTAATAATAAAAGTGTCCATGGATCGTGATGGAAGCATAATTTTAGACCATCTAAGGGATTTTTTTTTTTTTTCAGTCATTGGACTGAAGATAAGAATTTTCCATCCATCCAAACTTGTGGTAAGGTGAGAATCAAGTCACGCATTGTGTCCACACACTACAAAATGTCCAGTCCTAGCACAGGACGTACTCCGTGTGAAATCTATGGCATTCCATGCCAGCCAACCAACAACGTCTATTAGAATAAGAGAGTACGAGGTACATAGAGCGTACTCCGAGGAGAAAAACTACCACCGATTGGACGGCTTTGATCGATGTTCCATCATCGGCGCTAATTACTGGAGTGAGATTAGCTGGAGATCGACAAATTTAGTGATGCTTGCAATTTACCTTGCGGTGCTCATGGCGCCAGCGTGTGTCACGCCGTTTTTTTCTATTATTATTTCTTTATTTTCGGTAAATGCACGCCGTTCTTCTAAGCCCGCTAAAACTGGCTTCCTTGAACGGCCCACCCACCCCAAAAAAAGTGGTCCCATTATGGAGGCCGGGAAATTCGGTACCGTTGATGTCACCGGCCAAAGACGATCTAACGGACGACGAGAGGTCGAAACCCACAAGTCCGTTGCTTTGACCACACCTAGAACGGCTCAGAGAATTAATTTTCCGTCTTTGACTGGTTTGTCGCATCAACCGCGTCATCCCGAATATATGCTGAGGATATCCCTTATGCCCTTCCTATCCTTCTTAATTACAGAAATAAATCACGCCATCCTCGTTTGCTCGTATGAGGTACTCCATTTGCAGCGGAAATCAGAACCGAAGGCCAAAAAAATTCGCAGTGTCTTCGTATGAATTTGATTCATATTTAAAATTAAAATTAAAATTAAATTTTAATTTTTTTTTTCTAAATAGAAATAGAAAGAATTTATTTTTTTAATTTTCATTTCAAAATCTTATTCTCCCCCAAGATACCCTCAAGTCCTTATAATTATTTAAATTAACAAAATATTTTTTTATAAAATAATTTCTTTAGTATCATATGAAAGCAGCATTCTAAATTTCATAAAAAAATGATATGTTATCTTTTATTTTAAATTTTTGATATATTTTTTTATTTTTATTATACTTATAATCATTTGTTTTTTCAATGATTATCCTCAGAGTATCAATAAACTAATAGCTTAAAAAAAAAAATTACTAAAATTTATAACAAGTAATGAAAAAGTATATATATATATATATATATATATATATATATATATATATATATATATATATATATATATATATATGTATGTATGTATGTTCTTTTTAAGTTTTAAACTTTAAAATTTTTATCTTTTAATCTATTTTGAATCTATTCATTGCCTAGACTTAAAAGCAAATGAATTAAAGAACTAACCATTTGATAGTATTTTTTGAAGTAAAACTTAGATGAAAATCTGGCTTTATGACACAGGATCAACGTGATAAAGTTAATAATGGTTATATTAGAGGTTGTTTGGGGTAATCTGACATATGTCAGATTATCATATTTGGTATAAAAAATAAAAAAAAATGATAAAAAAATTGGTGGGCTCTATACTTATTTTTTAAAAAAAGATGATAAAATAAATATCATAAAAAATTGATATTTGATAAATTTTCGAGTGGTGGTAATTTATGTTTAACAAAAATATCTCCAATAAAACTGCATATATAATTATTAATTTTATTTTAATATTTTTTAAATTTTATTTAATAAAAAAATTTTATAAAAAATTAAGATGAAAATGATATTATGAAAAGGATTATATGATTATAGTCATCATATAAAAATTCATTGAAGATGATAATATAATTTTAATATTAAAAAAAATATTTTATATTAAAAAATATATTTATAAATTTTATTATATTTTTATATAGATTTATCATAAATTAAATATAATAATTTTTTTAAATAAATTTTTATCAACTAAATATAATAAAAAATTTATAATTATTTTTTAAAATAAATAATTTTTATAAATTACCAAATTATTTCGTAATCCAATGTATCCAACCAAACTAGGAAAAAAGATGTAGGATATGCGCTGGATGGCATTGTTGGAATTCTGTCCGAGGAACAGGGGCACGTTTTGAGAGGGGCAGGACGGGGAATGCCGTCTGGCCGTAGCCTTCGCAATATCTCCGACCTTTTGACCATTGCCGTTCCGTCACCATCATCTCCCTTTCTCTTTCTTCTTTTTCTTCATTTTCCCCCTTTTTTTAATTTTTTTGCTCTTCCGGGCTACTATTACTATTCTACGACTTGTTTGTTTTATTTTAAATCCCTCTCCTCTCGTTCTCCCCACGCTCCTTCTCTACCTTATTAGGGTTTCTCCGTCTCTCCAACGAACCGGTTGCTCCTGGAACAGCGTCGCTCGGCGAAGCTGGAGGTTTTCCTCCAAGGTTGGATTTTTTATCTTTTCATTTTAACTCCTTTTCGAGGAATTTTGATCGAATTTGGTGAAATCGGGTTTTCGGATGTATAGATTCGTGAAACTTGGAAGGTTTTATTCATCTCTTTATTTTACAAAGATTGAAGCTTCGTCAGGAATTTTGCTTGATTTTTATTTTATCTTTTTTTTTCTGGGATTTGCGGATGGAGTGGTCTTGAATCATTGGTTTTCTGGCGTACGTTTGTGGGGTTTTGGGCGGGCGAAATTGGTGGGGTTAGAATTACAGGATTTCGTTGATCGTTGTTTGGAAATTTGTTCATGGGAAGATATGAATAAATATTTGGAGGCCGTTGGGGCGTCATCCAAATGAAGATGTGGTGACTTGGTTTTGTCAAGTAAATAAGAATTCACAGCAAATTGTCTAATTTTCTTGGAATTCAGTTCATAATGGTACAATTCGGGGGAGGAATTAGTTAAATTGGAGTCTTCTGGTGGATATTAGGTTGTTGTTTGTGGTAGTTCTGCAAAAATTCTGATGATAATAGAAGGGATCATCTTGATGGAATGGTTGATAGGTTCTCCCATTTCTTACAACTCAACTCAACTCGGTTTATGGCTATACTTTCTGAAAGATCTTATATTTTCATATATAACAAAAACAAGGCATTAAAAAGAGGAGATTTTTTAAGATAAACCTAAAATTGTTACAAGTTGAGATGGTTTTGGGGAGGTTCTAACCGAGTTGATTACTTTGAGGATAGAATACCCTCCACGAGGTTGTGGAGCGCTACTTAATTTTGATGAGATGATACTTCTCATTCGAGTTACCCCAATCCTGATTCTAATTTAATTATAAGAGATTGGAGTTCTTGTTGTGACATATGGAGAGGCAGGACAACACTTCAGGTGGCTTGTATCATGCCATTGTCTTTTGATTGTATTAGGTGACGCTCTTGTTAGCAATTGATATTTCAGTTTGCCCAACGTAGCATAATTTGTCCTTAAGTTCAATGAAAACCATGGTTTCGTGTGGCATTAGCATGCAATGATGCTATTAATTCAAACTGTTATTTTGATGCAAACTAGCTGGATTTGTGCTTTATCTTAAATGGGGTAAACAATTTCCAGTTCTACTTGAGGTTTTCTCATTGTACTACTATTACTATTTGTTCTCACAGTGCACTTTTTATGCTCTCTACATGCAGGCTAAATCTGTTCCGTAAATATTCAACAAGATGGGCTGCTTTGTCTGGAACTATAAGAAGAAGAAAAGTTGGCAATTTGTTAACAAGAAACCTATTAGTATTAAGGAGAATACAGCTACTACACTTCCTGAACCAGAATCTCATGGCCCATCGCTCCAGTCAGCTCCTCCAAGTTTCAGAAACAGAACCAAATCTGCCCAATCAGCCAGTCGAGTGCCCAACAGCAGAGCCCGAGCATTATCTGATCCTTCTAGCCTTGTCGTGGCAGATCAGGATGCTTTCTCATCAATAGAATTGGATGACCAAGAAGAATTTAGGGGAAGAGGAGGATCAGTAAAAGAACAGCGATTGTCAAATCCCCTACCTCTCCCTTTACCATCACCACAGGGAACCTCTGCTTTGAAGAATATGGGAAGTTTCAAATTGAGCAATGCCAGTGGTCCAATTCTAACTTCTGGTCCTCTGCCTTTGCCTCCATCAGGGGGAGGAGGTCCTCGGAATTTCTCCTTTGAAGAGATTTTGTCTGCTTGCCAGCAGTTCTCTGTTGATCGGTGTGTGTCAGAAGGTATCTCATCCACCGTTTACAAGGCAACCTTGGGTGATGATACTGTGGTTTCCAAGAGGATTGAAGCTACAGTCACTCGTCTGCTGCCTTCCTCTCAGGTAGCATATGCATAGATATCATACCTGTCCATGGTAGGGTGTCGATGCATGCTTTTTATTTTTATTTTTACTTTTATGTATTTATTTTTGTTTATTCTGACATTTTCCCTGAAGGTGCTTCCTTTGAAGTTTTAAAATATGCTATTTCTAATTAATTATGAAGATTCCTGCCTGTTAACTAGGGCAGTAAGATTAAATTACAGTAAAGACAAAACCACATGCTTGAAAAGAGAATCATATAACAACCTGCTTAGCCAACCAAATTGACTCCGACCTTTGTAGAACTTGTACGATATAACACTTGAAAATCCTCCACCTTCTAGATCCAGTTAATAATCATCATAATTGCTCTCTACCATTTCTAACTTTTTTTAGAAATCTAAGACTGTTACTGCAGCTTGTTTAATATCACTATTTGCCACTTGAAGGACATCACATCAATAAACTTTGTGGTATACTTAGATGCCATGCATGTTGATTTTACACTGAGCAGCAGTGTTATCTGGACATCCTGGGTGTTGTAATCTGTGTCAGTGAATCACTTCTGTTTGTATTTTCCAAAATGTGGAACCTAGTAGTATTGCTAATCTTTTTACATGGTTACATATGGTTGACTTGTTACCCTGCCAGCAGTGCATGTGTATGTGAATTACCATGTCTTCTTGTATTATGCTTGAATTCACCTGCCAATGGCATGTTCTTTTTTTAGGCTGAAAGTACTACCTGTAATTAACATCCTTGTGATGTTCTGCACAATTCTGACAATTGCTGTTGTATAAAACTTGAGCAGAGAGTTGGGAGTTGAAGGAAATGACTTGCATTTGTTGTGTGCATATCTGGTCCAAAGCTGTGTTTTTCCTACCTATTGATATATTTATGATTCTGACATTTGATTAATTTGCCTGGTGATATCTTGAATAAGACATATGGTTCAAATCTTTCAGGGGTTGAAGGAATTTGTGAATCAGGTGAACACATTAGCAAACTTACAGCATCCTCAACTTTGTAAACTGCTCGGTTTTCATGCATGCGAGGGCTCTGATGAACGGATGTTGGTATATGAGAGGCTTCGCCATGGAAGCTTAGATCGACTGCTTTATGGGAGATCTGATGGTCCTTCCATTGACTGGAGTACACGGATGAAAGTAGCCTTCTGTGCTGCACGAGGTCTTGCATTTTTGCATGAAGAAGGGCCTTTTCAGGTTACCAAACTTCATCCTGGACCTGTTTCATTGTTGATTTGAACATCATGATTTGAACTTTAGCTACGAGTGCTCTTTTTCCTGTTATACTAATAGCACTCAACAAGAATTGCAGTTTTACTTCCGATGGCTTGCTCGGCAACTTGACCTGTATTAAGAAAATTCCATACATGACATATATGGTTTCCAAAAATCTTTGAAGAGGACTTAATTTTTCCATAATTTGATTACCAGCCTACTCTGGTCTCCAATTTTTCTGGTGTAGTTAGCCATATCATAAGGTGAATTTAACTAGTCATTGAAATTTGAAATTCTTTATGTTTATTAAACATTCAGGTAGCATTCAGAAAATATATTTGGCAAATACATTTACCCTAAAATGTCATAAGTGTTAAATCATATTATCGTCTGAAGGCAGCATCACTGAATTTTCTTCTGATATAATTAATTTTTTATTTAAATATGGTTTTGGATGACCATTTCATTAAGATAGCGGGTTTTTGTGCCCTTAGAAAATTAGGGAATGGTCCGTGAGAATCTAAGGTTGATTTTTCTTAATTTCTGTCATGGGCTGTGGGCATACTTCTGATTGTTATCTGCTAATGCGTTGCTATTTTTTTATAGGCCATGTACAATGAGTTCTCAACATCAAATATACAAATCGATAAAGATTTCAGTGCAAAGCTATCAGGATATGGATGCGTGAGCTGCAGTCCAGAGACAGATATCACGAAGTGCACTGCTGTAAGTACGATTTCTTGATATGATAGCAAAATGACCACATGCACCATTCTATTCTCTAGTAAATTATGGCATGTGCAAATGCAATGTTCATTCGTATTAAGGGCATATTGTGTTTGTAATTGTTTTCATAATTAAAAAATTAATGTTGTCTGCATCAATAGATCAATGTACGTCCCAACCAGTTACTTAGAATTCCTCATCTGCTGATCCCATGGGCACATATCTCAAAAACTTTTGCATAAGGCGGAGCAATTTGTGCAACCACCTCATGCACTTGAATGATCTTCTTGACTCCACGGATTAGCAATTAAATTTTGTTATTAAATTATTATCAAAAAATGTTATCAAATTAGAAATACATTTACCTCTATTGTTTCTCAGAAAAATTGTTATCAACCATTTGTGCTGAACTCTTTCCTGCGGTATGTTATTATGTTATTTTATCTCTCTGTTTGGAGTAAAATAACATGCAACTCCATAGCAACATTGAAATCATTAAAAAGGAGGAGGAGGAGAAGAAGAAGAAGAAGGTCTCCCTGCCATTATGGGTCTGGCGAGGGTTAAAAGTATACAGCCTTAACCCCCGCATGGAGAGAGGCTGTTTTCATGTTCCAAACCCGTTACCTAGGCAGTAATGGAGCAGCCTTAACCTTGCACCAAGGGTTGCCCTCCAACTTTGAAAATCACTGTATAAGAAAATTAAATTAATTAATGATTTTATATGGTTATTGCATGTGTGAATTATCTAGAAATAGTCGATGATGAAAAATTCTCTTACCGCTTGTTGTTGCTTTGTGATTTATAATCTTTGGTAAACCTCCACTCTTCAGGCTACTGCAAATCTATCTGTGGAGACCTTGGAGAAAGGATTGCTTACTCCTAAGAGTAATGTATGGAGTTTCGGCATAGTCCTTCTCGAACTGCTGACCGGCAGGAAGAATCTTGACGCCCGATATCCGAAAGAAGAGAGGAACATCATCAAATGGAGCAGACCCTTTCTCGCTGATGATTGCCTTCTATCCCTTATCATAGACCCCCGCATCAAAGGTCGTTTCCCTCCCAAAGCTGCCCGAACTGTTGCTGATATTGCCCAGAAATGCCTTCAGAAGGACCCTTCGGAGAGGCCTACCATGCGGGTCATCGTGGAATCCCTCAAGAGTGTTCAGGACATGAAATACCCCCGCCGCTATCGCCTGCAAGAACCATCTGCTGTCGCAGGCAAACAGATGCTGAAGTCTCCCAGCCTCAACGGAATCATCACCGCACCACCACGACAATCAAATTTTTCACCTTCACCCCCATCAAGAATCCAACCATCGCTTTCACCGACAACAACATCCGTGACGGTGCCCCTCCCCCCTCAAACTTGTTCTGCTCTTTCGTTGGAAGACTATAGCATGCATGCTGTTAGGAAATCACCTTCAGCCACGCTACGGAGGCCTGGGTTGGAAGGGTTCTAATTGTCCATAGATTTTTTCTCTTATTATTTTTGGTATTTTGATTATTTTCCCTACGTTTTGTAATTTGTTTTTCGATTTGATATATAGAAAATATAAGATTTCTGCTCATCTGCCCATCTACCCCTCAGGAATAGGCATGGGGTTAGAATGACAACCTGTAGATAAAAGAAGAGTGTAATCCTTCTGTTGCGAATGGATTCCAGTTGTTCACAAATGATGAATGTCAGGTGGACCTTGTCCTTATCTTTTTCATTTTCTACTACAATTATTGCCTGGTTTTGCTGGTTTGATAGCTTAGCTCTGAGGATGTTATCTTTAGTCGATACTAAAAATTTCACAACCTTTTTGGAATTGATATTATGCCGAATAGCTCGGCGGCAGATTCTCATTACCGCTGCTCATTTCTGGATTATAACCTTCTTTGTTGGCACCAAATCATCATTCAACGCACCACATGACCATTCAATACGGTTTTACCGAAGGTAGACGGGGTTTTTTCTCTTTTCCTGACTAAAGCTGCGGGAATGGTTCTTAGTTTTCGGCTATCCCCAACGCCCAACCACCGTTGGGTGCCAAGTCCCTTCTGTTGTCCACGGAGCTGTCATTGTTGACCCATGCCCGCCCCTCTGTGCTTACCACTTCCCACTTCTTGGTTTGGGTCCGTCCATGCTCGACAAGAGGCAAACTCCAAGCTTTTCAGTTTCTTAGGGCCCCACCAAGACCTCAAGGCTTTGTATTTTTCGTATCAAACTTTCCCTTCTTCTTGGCTTGGCCGCCTGTTAAGACCCACAACCTCCATGTCTGATCCTTCTCTTCAAATTTCTGACCTCTATCTTGCTTACACTAGTGTTGGCTTTCTTGTCTGGACTTGACTTTGATTTGATTTTTGGTTTTTCTCAAGTGAAGTGCTAGTCTCGATCATCTGAATGGCATTTTATCTTCCAATTTTCTTGTGACAGTGCCACCTACCAGATGGACACAAAGGTTTCTACGTGGTCACTGGATCTGCTGTTAGTATTGCCTTCAGATTTTTATCCAAGCCATACGTGCATTGCACCAGGCTGGCATTTTTTTCCTCTCAAGGATGATGCAATGCATAGGTTGATGGGATAACTTCTCAAAGGTCATCTAGTAGATTTAAACACGCAACTTTCTAAAAGGTGTCATCTTTTAACCAACTCCACTTCTAGTCATCTTACCTGTTTCCAGCTTTATACTTGTTTAGAAGAGAGTTCATAGCTTGATACCTACTTGCTGATGGCATCATGCCTTGGACTAAATTATGTGAGGATGTTCACGCTTCGCTTCATGTTGAACTCTTTAACCGGGTGTTGCAATCATGGTTGTTTTTTTGGGTGCATTCAGACACGCTAGTATGTGTGTTGGCATGCTTCAATTTATGTCACTGAGTTCTAGAGAAGCACATACATGTTCGGCAGATCAAGATAGATGAGTCAAAATCATGGAATTCTTTGGATAACTCAAAAAGAGGAGTGATCAAATAAAGCTTAACAAATCAGGTTGCCTTAATGGTGTCAGGTGATTTGATCATGAACTGAAGGACATACTTTGCAGATTAGTTGTATTCATTACGAAATCACGGTGGACTGTAACCATGATGACATAGACCTTTAATCAAAATCTATGCACCAATTCACTAACCACGTACATGTGAAATTTCAAGCATTAAGATATATGCTAGGTGAACCATTTGATCATTGACGGTCGCATACTAAATGGATGATGAGAGAGTTGCTTTGTAATGCCACAAACACAATAACTCAAACGAGGAATATCAACCTAAATTCTACCGTGTTTGAAAATCGTAAACTTGCAGTGGTTGAGGGTGCATCTATTTAAATGGTTCATTCAAGGTTCCATTGTCATAGTATCTCTCCCTGTCTGTTAATAATGGCATATTGGTAGGCTTAAGTTCCTAAATAGCTGCAGATTTCTTGCGAGTAATTGTTGTATCGCATACATGGAGGACTGCAACAAATCGGATGAACAGTTTTAGAACACATGCAAGCAAAATATCCAGTCCCACATCAATTGTGCATTAAAAAAAAAAAAAATCTTAGATCTTATAATAGACCAATGGTTGGTCCTTTTCGAATAAGATCCTGGACATTACAAATGATATCAAAAAAAATCTGACTTAAGATCCATGTGTAACTAAGAGATGTTATAGTACAGATTTTTTTTGAGATTGACCATCATAATATGTGGTTGGACCCTGATGCAGACCGAGTATGTAACAATTCTATGATAAAAATCAGCCTTTTTAGATAATGTCTTAGGTCGTTACATTTGTTAGTTCATAGAATATTCATGTAAAAAAAATAAATAAATAAATATATAAAAGAAGAGGAAGAAGAAGAAGCAAAAGCCTCAAAGATAGATATTTCGAGGATGATATCATGCTTACAAGTGCAGCATTCCTGAGCTATGGTAGACGGTTCCACTTCCCAACTTTAGGATATTCTCCTTGGCCAAACTTAACCTACAAATACATGCAGCAAGAAAAAGGGGTGTTCTGCTTATAAAAGAAACCAACATGGTACCATGCCCGCTAATTTGGCTCACATGGTGGTCGCTAAACAGTATAAAGAAAGAGGCAAAATTTCATGCAGCATCATTCTGGACTTGGTCAGGTTTGTGATCGCCTTCATCGGCATTGACACTCCCCCACTCCTGACATGGTGAAGAGTGGCTCTCATCGGTGGTCCTACCCTCCCTCTCTCCAGAGACCTGTGGCAATGTTTGGATGTTTGAGCTCGCTTGTTGTTCACATGCCAAGCTTGCAAGCCCATTCTGCTTCAGATATGCATCCAGAGGACGGTTGGCCTCCTGAAGAAGGCTCATCATGCTGACACAGGCCGGATGAGATTGAGTACGGTCCTCATGCCCCGGGTGGCAATTCAGGTCCAGGTATCCCTTGCTCATTTCAGGCTTCTCAGCAGCATTCTCCTGAAAAGGAACATACTTAAAAGAATGTGCTTCAATTTCTTCATTACTGCTCCATAAGAGTCTCTTGTGGGACTCAGCTTCTTCTTGCTCAGACTGGCGTTTCTTCTTTCGCATCATAAGTGTAGCAAAGCGACGCTTGACAGTCATACATACATTGCACATGCATGTGGGCTTGTGCTTGGGGCCCTTGCCACTTGGTGGCTGGATACACACGATACACGTACAGCCAGGACGGTGCCGGGGGTGCTTGGTGGTGGTTCCAGCCAGGGTTCTTGCTTGGTTCCTATTATCTGGAGGGGCTGCACCAATGCCCAGGGTTTCAGAAGTAGATGCCTCAAGATCTGGAGGACTTTGTTTTGAACTTGCAGTAATCCTCTGCCTTCTCATCTCTGAAAAGAATTTCGAGAAGACATGAAGGATTCAGGCCATTACATGTTAAAACATAACTGGGTTGGCAGGTCGGGTGTGGGTTTGTGCTTCTCAACCCAATTATAAATAGGTTCGGTATAAGTCAAGAGTTTTGTTTTGACTTTGTTTTGAACTTGCAGTAATCCTCTGCCTTCTCATCTCTGAAAGAATTTCGAGAAGACATGAAGGATTCAGGCCATTACATGTTAAAACATAACTGGGTTGGCAGGTCGGGTGTGGGTTTGTGCTTCTCAACCCAATTATAAATAGGTTCGGTATAAGTCAAGAGTTTTCTGACCTTCCTTGTATTTGACCCAATCCATTACCACCCCTATTATATATGTATGCGCACACGCACACACCCATTGCCAATTCCCTTTGTGCCCTCAAAATAATCACTGAGAACTTAGCCTCATTTATAATTAATAAGTTTCATAAGAAATGTGAGAGATACAAAAGTAAAACTAATACATTATATACCTAGCAAACATCAAGACTGGATAACTCAACATGCTAACATAATATATGACCAGGCTTGGTTGGATCCAAGTAGGTTAAATTTTTCATACACATTACCTGGTCATGAAAAACTTCATACATCCATCTTTAGGCTCATATTTGACCCATAGGCATATCGGTCTGGTCAGGCCTTAGGAGGATCTGATACGGGTCCGTGGATAATAGTACAGCCCTCTTCATAAGGTTGTAATGATTTTAAAAACTTTTTTCTTGCAAACAGTTAGGACTAAGTTTGCCATTATGATTTTGGTTCTAGTTGTGTTTTGATAACCAAATACCCAGGTTTCTAACACAAATATTGACCACACTTATTCTTTTCATTAAATTGTAAATTAGTCATGCAGTTAATTAGCAACAATGTGTTATTGTTAGGCATTTAATTAAACCAATATCACATTGAATCATTTTCTTCATGCTCTAATTGGGACAAATTTTTACTGTTGCTGGAGTTAAAGAGCTTACTCAATATAACACCACGATGCAATACAACAGCTCCATGTTAATTGAGTAGTCTCCATAATAGAGAGAGCCAAATAGTCCCCAGCACTAGCATGTACTAGAAGTTCATTAAGAATTCATTAAACATTAGCACGGTTGTGTTGACTTTAAATTGAGTTTCTGTGTTAATTTACATCCTAGCCAACTAGTTTTGTTAATTGTTCCAAAAGAGACCACACACCTGCATTCTGCTGGAGAAGATTTTGCATCTCAGTTGGGCTTATTTCATTTGGCACTGAACATGAAGATCTGTGGAAAAATACAGGAAAAAATGGTAAAGAAAACTGAGATCAGTGTAAATTTGAAGAAGGGATAATTGACTAAATTCCTAGTTATAATTAAGTATTTCCCACTACATCAGGAGAACAGAAGGATTTATAAATGGTGCTAAAAATTAGAACATACTACATGACCACCAAATAAGAAAAAGGCAGAAGAATTATTTTTTAAAAAAAAAAATCACACATCAAAAAAATAGTGAGATGATTAAAATCAAGCATCTTAGACCTCTTAGCAGGAAAATTAATTCTAAAGGCTATGATATCAGTTTTATTATTAAAATGGATAATAATACATAAACATATCTTTTTAACAGTACACATCCCTTGTGAAAAATATAATAAAAGAAAATGGGTGTAAATACAATTGCTTGTGATATAAATGAGCCAAACATAAGGCAGCTAAAGCAGGCTTAAGCTCAGCTTGTTCGTCAAACAGGCCAGCTCAATCTCTGCTCAAGCTTGAAATGAGCCATAGAAGCTGAGTTCAAGCTTTGCTCGATTGGACATGCCAGGCTCTTACACACACACACACACACACAGGGAGAGAGAAGGAGGCAAAGAAGCATTCTTGGGGTCCGTGAGCATCTAAGCGAGTGGCCAAAAAAGGTGAATTCACTGATTCGGCCATATTTGGTGATGCCAATGTTGGTTAACTCCAACGTTAGAAATGATGTGTCGAGAAAAAAAGGAAAAAGCTAAAGATGGAGAAGAAAAGATAGTGCCAACAAGGATGGGCCAGTGATGATCAAAATCAGCCACACATCAAATCATGCATTAGAAGGCAGTGGATTTGGGAAACAGGGACATGAATCAAGGAGTTTCCTCAGATAAAATTTGAGAAAGAGAGCGAGGAATGGAGGGGACAGGACATTGAGGGAAGAATGAAGAACAAATGGGGGGTAATTTGCCCAAGGTTCCACAATTTTAGGTTAGTGTCGGTGCTAGAGATCTTAACCCCAAGCTCCATCAAAACCATCAATTCTAAATTTTAAGGCTGAGGTGGTAGCAAAATACAAGAGTTATATTTTAAATGATAAAACAACACAATTCTCGAAAAAGGTCACACTAATGACTTTCTTATTTAGTATTTTTATGCTATTTCAGAACTAATTTATATAATGATTTTCAAAAAGACATATAATAAATTAACTTCTATTTATTTATTTCTTCAATCTGTATCAAGCCAAACACGAGCAACTTACAGCTAGCACATTTTCAGCTTGTAGCTAGTATTCAGCTCATTTCCTAACTGAGCAAGCTCATTTTGGCTAAATTTCGAGCCAAACACAAATTGCTCACAAACAGCCTGTTCACTTGACAGCCCTAGCTTGTGATAATGCCTACATCCTCTCTTCCTTCCTCCTCCATCCATCCATGCTAAGGTCTCTCCTTTTCCAAAGTGATTGTGTGCTAGCATGGAATGGGCTAGACTAGGATTTGGAATAAAGAACACTTTGTTGGCAGAAATATTTCATGCTGACCTTTTTGGATCCCATTTGTTGTCAGTACACATCCACTTTGAGGGAAGAAGAATATCCACAGGCAACCTACGCCATTTGAAACAGTCATCACATTGAACCCATTGATCTTGTCCCCTGAAATTATAATAAACAAACATAAGATCCAAGAAGAAGAGTTTCTTCATTTTGAAAGCAGGGTTTCATCAAGTTACAACTAACTGAACTGAGTAGAATTGGAAAGCAATATCACGTAGATCTACATTTTACGCCATTAAATATTATCTTAACCAGACATTGAATGATTAGGTACAACCAAGTGGCTTACATGGCAATCTTGAAGTCGTAAGTAGTGTATGCATCTGTGTATGCATGCAAGTGTATACGTACCTACTATGTGTTGCAATAACTAATAAAACATATGCTGGTGGGTGGTTGGCGCACTGGCAAAGCTTAAGCTGATTTCAACCTAGTCTCCACTAGATGCCCTTAAAAGTTAAAAGCCAGACATTTATTAAATAAGAGAGAGACCCACCGGGGCAAAAATATTATGGATGAAATATATGGGAGGGAGACCAAGGCTTTCTTTTTTATTTTTTTTTCATTTTTATCGGGTCAGATTCTACAGGATCAACAAACCTAAGGGACTTAAGGAATGATGGAAAGGAATAAAAAGAAAAGAGAGGGAAAGAAAATCGAAGTGAAAAATCTAGAAAATTGCTTACAGCTTTAAGCTTGACATATAAGCTCCTTACTTGTACCAAGTCATTGTTTATCTTAGATAGATAGCATAATAGTAAATACATACATACATACATGCACATGCATGGTAGTGCAATCAGCTAGAAAGGAAAAGAGCATTGGCGTTTTGCATTTGATATGCCATTTTTTAAGTATTAAAATTCAAGAATAGAAACCATTTAAGAGGATCTAGAGCTAGCTCAGAAAGAGGATTGCAATTGTATGAAATACTCAAATATATAGATCATACTGATAAATGGATTCTTCATCACAAAGGAACTTATGCCTTTGGACTGTCTGTGTTACTCACACTTCTACATGAGAACACAACTTGCAAACTTGTGTTTCCATGGTTAATTTAAGAATTACACGATGCAAAATGGAAGGATATCCTCTGTGCTAATAACCTCATCAAACTCCTACTAGTGTTTGAAAAATGAGCGATGAGAAGACAAACTTGCAGCTAATTCTGCGTAACTGTATAATTAAGTGTAATTTTATGATTGTTAATCATGGTAGCATTATCATGACTACCCTGTTTATTTGTCCATAAAAAAAAAGGATGATTCAGTTTATTTTTCTATTTCATAATTACATATGTACAAACACATTCAAGTGAATAAGCTGTTGCTGCCTGAAAACATCATTACCCAGATGCTCGGGCTGTGAAAATAGTTCTCTTTCCAAAAACTGGGGGCTCCTGAATAACAGCAATACAACAGATCAGAGACAGAAATTAGTCACACGTAAAAGTGGCCAGAAAGACTAGATAAATCTGGAGGGGTAAAATCCAAAAATTATCAGCTAAAAACAAATAATGCATAACTTGAATTTGATAACCCACAACTTTGATCATGCACAACATTAAACCAGATCTAGTAGTTCATAATTTATGACAGCACTTCTTGTGTTTTAGAGGATTTGTCATGTATTTTCGTTTGGAGGCATTTGCTAAAATCTTCCCAAAAGAAGCATTCTTTCCAACTTGAGCTTCTCAAATTTAAATTGATGCTTTAAAATACTTTGATTATTAGCAATAAAATGAAAATATGCTTACATTACAGTTACCGGTAGTCAAATAATATAGCAATGTCAAATCCTATTCTCAAGATGGAGAATATGATACCTCTCAGCCTATCCAATATGAACCACCTATCATTATCTAACAAACAAAATAACTGGCCTCTGAAGTAAATCAATCAAAAGTTAACCAATCTCTGCTTTTGAATGAAAAAGTCTATGATATCTAATCAAAGCTCCCATAAATGAATTTCTAGGAAAATTTACTGTTCTAACAAAACTTGTGGAAAGTAAAATGCCGACTCGATTTAGGAAAATAGGCAAAAACAGAAAAAAAAAAAAGGAAAAGAAAAGAAACAAAAGGAAATCTAGCAAATCAAAGGTCATCTGGTTATGCAACAACATGAAAATAGGAAATGGAATCTGTTGCAGAATTAATTTAGTCAGACTAGTTGGATCCAAACAAATATAGCTGATTCAATTCATAGGTTGGTAGCAAAGGAAATGAACTGAAAAGAGAGAGAGCAAATTCATCTTTGTAAAAATGTCATATATAAACAGCACCACAGGGAGCTAGAAAGCATGACACAACAAATGTGCCGAACAAATGCACCAGAGAGCTGGATAATTAACAAACTGATGTTTAAAAAGTATAGCTTACTTCATATTCTTCAAATTCATGTTCCTCAATCATGACAATGCTAGGCTTGACACTCGGAGGTGGACGTAGCAAATCTTGGGCCTCCTTCCATGTAAGTTTCAGCTCCAAAGCATCTTCATTGTCCATAAGGAGCCTCTTGCTTTTGGATCCAATATTCCGGCTTCTTTTCTTCTCAAGAGCTAATAAAGGCTGTAAAGGCAATCCATCATTTGATTGGCCTCCAGGCTTATCTGTCTTATATCAGATAACATACTAGTAAGTTGAATTACATGAGAATATGAAGTGCTGAAATTTGGATCTGTAGTTCCCTTCATTAACTGGAGTTCAGAGTAACCACTTACTATAGGCAGGTTCTCAATAACTCCTGAAAAGAAAACTTCATTGCCAATGGCACCACTAGCGAAGGCAGAAATTTGTGAATCCTGCTTCAATCATTAACAAGAATTCAAGATCAAAGTTCCACTAACAATTTTTTATGCTATTTCCACACAGTGTTACCCTCCAAAATAAGAAATAAATTAATTTGCAAACTGCATAATAGACTCAAGAGACAGACAAAAGGCTAGATTACATTAATGGAAAAACAGTGCATATTCATAGACATGAAGCCTGCATCATGAAGTATCATGATCAAGAAGAACAAATAATAATTCCTAGGAAGCATCTTACCTGCAAGGAAACAGAACTTGTTGCCTTTCGAAATCCCATTACAAGTTTTCCTTCAGGATCTATTCGGCTGAAAATTACTGTTAAACATAAGGAAGGAAGAAGCAAGAAAGTTATATGCCTGGATATCACAGAATAAGTCAGATATTAGATATACCAAAAGATTGAGAAAAATTAAGTGCAAGAGAACCTCATTTATTTAACACAGAATCTTCAGATAAGCTCGATGAGAAAAATACTCCATATTCATGCTAAATCTCATGCAGCATATAAGAGATGGTCAAATAGTTATGAGTAACAATATACTTAAAGCAATATACTTTCCACTTCAAATACCATCTCTTGCTGAAAAGAATGTGCGTGTATGTCTAGGGTGTTATAAGAAAACAAAAGAGGTCAGCATCTGACAGGACAAAACTACATGAAAGAAAATTAGCTGTTAGGAGATATAATTTATCAAAATTTCACTTGTACAAAATAAACTATAAAACAATGTTGCATGACATAGAACTATTGCAGTTTTGTTTATCTTCTCCCCATGTTATTGTTAGGATCTTTATATGTAGCCAATAATTAGAACAATCTACAACAAAAATGGAGCATATAGAGTCATATCATCAAAATAAACAAAATTGAGAAATGACAGACAAAAGGACAATGTTTTGTTAATCAATTTGGATGTTGAAATAGGAACTAGCAGAAACTTGACATATCCCTGAAATGTTACTACAATACTCTCAAAAATGTGTTTGCTCCATTTGTCAATTCACAAAATCAAAACATTGAAAAAAAAAATCCTTATGCAAATACTTCCTCACAATAACTTATGGATATCAACGATATATTGTGAAAGCACATCTTCATCGAACCTATGACAGCATAACTACACTGCAATTGGGTGTGCAGGTAGAGCTACGTGAAACAAAAGCATGAAGAAATTGCTAAGAATCGACTATGGTCATTTTAATAAAAGCAAATTGAGTATTGAACCAAAAAGGTGATAATGCCATTGAAACCAGTCAAAATATTGGACCATTTAAGTGAACCATATGATGTAAGAAGTACTTTAAAGCTCAAGCAAAATGGAGATGTTGTTTTTCATTGTAACTGATGGCTTAATGACATGATACTGAAGCTTGAAAAGTGTTCTTATTGATGGCACACAGGGTGTCCCAAGTTCAAGTCTCAGCACCACATTTTGATAAATATTCTTCTTTTAAGGAATGCAGAACCAACTTATGGTATATGATCCAAGCAGCTCATGTAAACTGTCCGCATCATTGATTCCATTTCTGATTTCTTTGTATGGTTGTCCAAGTCAGACAGCTCATAGGTAGTGTCCTTGCCATCAGGCTAAAAGGCTGGACAGTTCAGTCAGACTTGGTCCAGCATGTTAGAACTATAAATGAATTGAGACATTTGTGAACAATTTTACCCTAGCTTGATAGCCAGGTTCATTTAAGCATGTTCTTAGAAAATAAGTTGAGAACAAATCGCAATTTAAGGCTTAGCTAATACATCAACTGAGCTTGAAAAGTAGCTAGCTCACAACAAAGATATAAGCGTGGCCTCAGCCCAATAGCTAGCACATTCAAGTGTCTCAGGAGCTGAGCTTGGACATGCATATTGATGAGCTCACGTAAAGCCCAAGCTGAGCTTCATATTAACATGCCAACCCCAAAAGTCATGAAGCTAGGCTCAGATCAATTGTAGACCTAAAATCCAGTATAATTTTTTAAAAATTCTTAATCATTACAAGAGTATACCTCCAATTGCCTTGGATAGTATTACCACTTTCACATCTTGGGAGCACTTAACATGAGGAAAGGTAGCCAAGTTTTTGAGAGTCCTTCCAAAGTCTCTTTACTCTATTGAGATGGAAACTGTTTAAGGAAAAAGGTAGCTGGAACTTGATATTAATGCATCCTTTGGCATATATCCATAATCACCTAGCCAAGAACCAATTCTAGCCCATAGAAGCTCATCAAGGATCAACAAGGAAGATGGACCAACTACTCCGTGGTCCTCTTTCATACAATACCAAAACATAATACAATTTATCATCTCTTGTTACATCCCATGTTGTAATCTCCACAAGAGAAGAGAGAAAGGTAGAACACTGAAGTTTCCCCACATCTTCTACCAGCTTTGTGGGAAAATAAATCAAATGAAAAACAATATTATAAACACAAACAAATACTGAAAAAAATGCTGCAAGCACTTAGATTCACACACAAAAAGAGAGAGAGAGAGAGAGAGAGAGAGAGTATGTTTGACTGACTTAGCAAGATGAAATATATGTATGAGGTATTGATAAATGTAAAGGAATATGAATGAAATCTTAAATAGAATCTCAATCATGTCACACCAAATGAAATTGTGCTCTGCAAAGGTAAAATTTTGAGAGTGAAGGAAAGAAATTCTCTGTTTTTTCTAATCCAAATAAAAGATTAGATGCAAAGCTTCTATATGGCTTTAAACTGAATGAGTTGATCGTGTATGGCACTATAACCATATTTTCCCGATATTCAAGTCTGCAAGACACCTTTCTCTGAAGATATCTTGCTTCATAAAGTTGAACTTGAGATAAGGGAGTCAAAAGATACATATGATGTTTCATTTCATGCATGAGATTATATACGCAAAGCCTTTTCAATTTTCCAGTCTGACTTTTCTGCTCTCGCTTGTCACCATAATTTTAGTAAAAAATGAGCTGACAGCACGTGCATAAACTGGTGATGAAATAAACATGATTTTATCAAATGCAACTACATATTCTACCTGTGTCACCAGCTTGTAATTGCATTGACTGTATGCATGGAGTGACACCTTCTAAAACATACATTCTGCTATTGTTATTTGGCCAAAATCTGAATTGAAAGACCCAGTTTTTTCCTTTCACATCTTGAATCTTTAGAGGAAGACCTTCTGGTTGAGAAATAGGAGGAAAATATGCCTGCATAAAGTGCTCATACACAATGATATAATCCTCAAATAAAGAACCTTTTGAAGAAAAGGAGAATTTAGATATAGTATTACAAGCCATGAAACTAGAATATACAGAACAAAAAAAACTGATATAAATAGCTAGTGAAGGCATCTGCATTAAGCGTGCAAGTGAGAACAGACAAATTTCAACTTTTTAGAATGTAATTACGCATATACTTAACCATCGTTTGGTACATCTTGTATGCAAGATGGTCTCATTTAGCGCAAGCAAGAGGTTATCGATGAATCATAGTTCTGCATGCTTTCACAGCAACAGATCAACCAACCCAATGACTCTGCTCTTTTGATATGATGGCTGATGACAATCCATGAAACAGTATTAAATGCACTGACTAGCCAGGAAAGCTACGACCTCTAATGCACTTTCACACATCGTCATAAAGCAGAAGGCAAATCAATCACAGGGGAAAAACAAAAGGCTAAGCTTATTATCAAGTATACAAATGTGAACTAATTTTTAATATCAATATCTTCTTCTGATGCACTCGAAGCCACATAAATGGTTTCGAGCAAACTTGGAGAACTTACTTCTGCGCATGCTTTAGGCAGGACTAAGCGACCAATCCGACCTGCATCACTTGCACTTAGGACCTTCTCGAATAATGGCACAATCGTAGAGTTTGAACTTAGGCAGCGAAGTTAAGGAATGAAATAGTAAAGGTGGTAGAGAAAAAGTGCAAAATAACAAGGATCATCGTACAGGTGGCTTCCAATATCAAACCAATCCACCAGCAAGCAGAAAGATATTTTAGTTCAGATTTAAAGAAAAAAGTTGTGGATACTCTCCAGATATTTGACGTAGTTCTTGGTCAGTGATCCTTGGCCAATAACGTGGAAGCAATTGATTCCGGATCCTTCCTTCAGCAGGTGGCCTCGCAACACTCATACATGAAAGCATTTCTTTTGATGCTTCTGAATCAGCGCCACTGCTTGTCCTCAATGGCATAGGCAGAAGATGGTGGGACCTTTGTGCTTGTTGAAAGGCAGATAGTACTTTATCATGCTGCCTTCCTCCAGTAAGTGTATTAGACAGTGGAAATGTAATCTGCGGATTTTTTGAATTAAGACAAGTGCTCATGTTGCCAGAGTTTGAAGTTCCTAAGCTTATGCTCAAGCATGCATGGGCTAGTGACTCATATATAATTTTATCTGACACAGTATCATTTCTGTCACCTTTATTGATAACCAGGGAAGACCCTATAGGACCATCTTTTTTATTTGTGAAACATGAACTTCCCTTCTCTCCAAGATGAAGAGCAACTTGTTCCCGTTGTATGCGCCCAAATGATCCATTTATGCTCTCTCTTTGGGCTAAGACCAAAATTCTGTGTCCATCACCCTCAGTACTACTTCCCAATTGAATGTCGTTGCCCTTATAATTATCCCTTTCACCATTAGCAGAAATACACTGCAGTTCACCAGCATTAATTGTTAATCTTGCAACAAAATCATTCCCCTCCTTTTCATCCATAGGGCTCATGGAAGATGGAGCAAGAACAAGCCGAGGAGGTTGAGGCAAAAGCTCTTGGGTAACTTCACAAGGAATTTGTGCCTGGTAAATTTTCAATAAGTTAGAGCAATTGATTTGGAGATAAAAATATTTATGTATTTCAACACTTGTAGTTCATAAACATAATCAAATAATTAATGATAAATATGAAAATTCTTCTCAAAAAAAAAAAAGAAAAGAAAGATATGTATGAAAAGGTGAATGTAGCTTAACATTGAGATTGCCCAAATTATGATAATAGAACAAAGTACAAAAGTTGGAGCTTAAAACCAAATTTCTTCAATTATTCACCAGATATTGAATGGCAGGAAGCATTGAATTTGTACTCCCTCCCTCTTACATAACAGGATGCATCAAGTTGACCTTACTAAGTCAAATGTTCCTATAATAAGTAGAGTGGATATGTTGAATGGGTAATGAATAGAACCAAATCCTTCTACCAACATAAATAATTTTTCAATAGTTGAATGTTAAGTGAGACAATGGATAAGCCCTGGAACTAATGGTCATGATCATTAGATCATAGTGGGCTAGACTAGATCATCAACCATTAGATTGTAAGGTACAACATAGGTGGATCCTACATGACAAAGTTTGAAACTGTGAAACACATCTAATAGATTAGACATTGTATGTCTGACCCACTTATTAAACTGTTGATCTGATGATAATAATATATAGTACGTCTCACCCCACTTATTAAGCTGTTGATATGATAATAATATATAGTATGTCTGAACCACTAATTGAACTGTTGATCTGATAATAATACATAGTCAAACAGTACCATGATAGCATTGCGGTGCACATTTTATTTTTAATGGAGAACATTATACCATTTTTACAGTCATAAATATAATTCTATTTATTGTCTCAATTCGCCAATAGCTTCCACCTGCGATTCTAAGAGCCAATATGAATAAGATCCAACAATCTGATGGTAGTGGTGGTGGTGAACAATGGAGCATGGCAATCTGCATCAAGCATAGTTAGCTCAGGTTAATTCATACATGGCCCCACATGCCAAAACTCAAAAGAGCAATGTGGCACAAACATCAAAAGTGTAACCCAACCCATATATGCGAGTCTACAATACAAAGACAGATGATCTTACAGATTCACATTTAGAATTCTTCATGCAGCTAATACATTGTACTCCACCACTGTCAAGTAGATCAAACGATGACTTTGAAGCAATACATCCACAATGCAGCCGCTGCATATACCAGTTTCAACTTTCAATATAACTATCAGACAGCAAGAAGGCGAAAGCCAAAGATAACATGTTTAACCATAAAAAAATAAAATAAAATAAAATAATAATAAAAAAAAAAAAGCAGCCAGCTTACCTTGCCACAGAATCTGCAGTTCCTCCAACCAGTTTCATTTAGGTGAAACTTGTCGCAGAAAACTAGTTGTTCATATGCCATCCTAGATTAAGGGACAATAAAATGTTAAGAACAGAGCAGACTAGCAGTGTGCCATAACGGTAGCTGCAAGCAAGAGCTACATCATGACAATGTAATTAACCTACTTTAAAAAGAAAAACTGTCATATAATAATCATTACATCAACAGCAAATCTACTATCTGATGTAACTATGTTTTAACAACCTAATCAGATACTTGAACATAGAATGACAAGGTGTCTCATTCAATAATCAATTGTCACAAATTAGAAGCCACAATGACCTAGATTTATATTTTCTTCTATTATCAACTGCATAAAGCTAAATGACACATCTCAAGCAACATGCCACACTTTAAAGTTGTAGCATGTAATAGGCTCCAGGTAACTTAAATGAGTTCTCTCACAGTGAAAATGACCATTTTCTTAATGATAAAAATCTAAATGCCTTCTTGAAACTGTATTATGTGACTCTTTCAACTTTTCGGCTCCTCTCACACTCACGATCATTTAGGGTCATGCTCCAAGTCTAATTTCAGAAGTTGATAATCATTTAACCCTTAATAAATTTACTTACCAATACACCAATAACTGAACCCAGAATTTTTAAGCTTCGGCTTATACCTTTAGCTATGAATAACATCAATAGACATAATGTCTTTCCACAGGTTACCAGAACATTAAAAAAAAAATACTTAGCTTGAGAGACAACTTCTCTGCCTCAAATAGACGGGCATGTGATAATGGATTTGGCTTTGTTGAGGCAGCCTTCAGGAAAATGCTTAATATGTTAAAAAAAAAGAGAACAGAAAAGTAATGTAAATGGTAAAAGACTGCAATATGCAGGGAGCTACACTGATGAATCCCATATTTCCTCTAAGTAGTATAAAAGTACACAGCAATGGAAAATTAGTTTAGGCAAGACACATCTGAAGCATTGTTACTTCAATGGGAAACAAGATTGTGAATAATTGTGTATATGTCCTTTCCTTTTTTATTTTTCTTGGTTATAGAAGAGTCATGCAATAACAATTCCTCTAATCTGATCTGACTTGTGAACAATATTTTGGACAAGTATGGCACTTTGATGGAGGAGATGAGGAGCTCTAAAAATTCTGATGAAAGTTTTTATTTATTTATTTATTTATTTATTTTAACAGTACTTCTGGTGAAAGTTGAAGATCCAAATTATGAAAATACGTCTATGCCTTACAAGTGTTAACAAAACTTCCTTATTGTTTTTGACAAGGAAATCTTTTATTTGGCATGACCTTCTTTAGATTCTCCTTACCATTTTACTTACAGAAAGTGATCAGTTCACCACAAAAAGCAAGCATCAACCACAGTATCCTTAATAAAACGTTAATATCTGTTATACTAAACTTCATCATATCGCATATTTCATTTATGAGAACCATATAATATCTTTCATCACTTTCAATTATCATAAAATCAATTTAACACAAACCAGTCCAATTACAGTACAAAATCACGATGTTTTTTCTTTAAAATCAATGGTTTCATCACATATTTCAACCAATGAAACCCGTACAAATAAGAATCAAAAGATTCATGTATCCATAAACAGTCATGGTAAATCTAAGTGACGAACGTATCATTAAACAACAAAAGAAAGAAGACCGGCTAATATTGCACCAAAAACTCAAATTATATGAAATTAGAAATCCATGCAAGTAAAATATTAAAGCAGATTAACATTAAAATATAGTCTTTAAGGACTTTATCAACTAAATGTGCCTAAATAAAACGGAACAGAACGTAAAAAACCATTTTCCTTCTAATAAAAAGGCAAAAATCAAGAACTCAAAAGCACGAACAGAGCATCACAAAAGCAAGATTTCATGCAAACAAGAAACCTGTCCATGATCTCCTAAAAAACATAGCAACGACCCAAAAAAACCGAATTTTACGAGCCAAAAGAACGCCTCAACAGCATCAAGAAGGATGCCTAGAATCATCAAGACAGACAGCAAGGAGGAAAATCAAACAAGACACGCAAACTAAGCACAAAGAATCCAAGAAAACGATATATGAATACCCGCACTTGTCGCAGAGAGTGGCGAATCCGCCCGATTTGAGCCCCCACCCCTTCCTCCACTCCCCCTCCCCGCCCGGCTCAGTCGCGCCGCACCCAGCGTTCATACAGCGCTTCGACCCCATCCCAAACCCTTGAAACCCTCTTTGTTAATAAAATTCCAACAAAAAACCCAAAAAGAACGAACTTCGAACAAGATAGGAACAACCACCTCCTCTTCCTCCTCCTTCTTACTAGAAACCTGAGACTCCTCTCCTCGATCGAGAGAGTCTTCGAAGAGAAGAAGCCATGGAGGGCGGCAAGAGAGATGTATTCGGCGGACCAAACGCCGATATCGGGGTACGAGAGGATTCCAGCGGGCGGAGAGGAGACGACGACGAGGGAGATGAGAAAGCGAGCGGTCGCGTGCGATAGGAGAAGAGGGAGGCGACCACGATATATATAAGGGGAAAAGGGAGGACACTGGGAAAATTTTAAATGCACGCACAGCAGACAGACGACAGGAGCGATAGCTCACTCGACCCTCTCAACCCAACACGGTATCTTGAGCTTGAGCACTCGGAGAGTGAGGGGTTGTGAGTGTTGCTAATATATTTTTTAAAAAAATTAACAAGAAGCAATGATTAAATATTATAGTTAATGCAGCGTGGTAGCGCCTGTCAGTCACGCAAACAGTTTCTGGTCCTACCACCACTGACAGAAAATAGAGAGAGTACTGCGTGCACCAGCTCGGTTACCGCTGAGGTGGTTTAATTATTCAGCAAGCACCAGGTCAGTCTTAACTAGGTAATCTGCATTTATGGTTGGGCAATTCCGCAGATGCCAACTTAATTTGGATGAAAGAGTAAATAAAAGTTAACTTGGATGACAAAAAATTCTGCACTTAGAGAGAGAACCATGCGACAGTTAATATTGCATACTTTTTTGTTTTTTTTGGTTAATTTGATATAAATTAAATCAAAAAAATAAATTATTTTTTTATAAATCTATTTGATATTATTTCTATAAAGGATTATGAGATGTTAGCTATCTCCTATTTTTTTTATAAAAAAAGATTGGAAAGATTGGATTACAGTGAGACCAATTTTGTTAAAAGAATGATCTTGTGGTGTATATAGCTGGTGGCTTACCACCAACAATCCTATTTTAAATAAAAAGATAAACTCATTACATATCCAATGATTTCCATCAATAGAAGTACAATCAACTTATACAATAAGTTGAATACAGGTGCAATTTTTATAAGTTTCATTTTAGATATTACATGAAACTTGTTACATGAAATAATTTTTTCGACATAGATAATGTAATATACAAGAATTGATGTAATTAGCTATCTCATATTTTTTTATAAAAAAAGATTGGATTATAATATGGTCAACTTTGTTAAAAAGATGGCCTCGCAGTATATAATCGGACCACCATTAATTTCAATTTTTATTGAAAAGATGAATTGATAGTATAATGAGTAGTTTCTCACCAATTTAACTATAATTAACTTATATAATAAGTTGAATAGAGATACAATTTTTATAAGCTTTATTTTAGACACCACATAAAACTTGTTGTATGAAATAATTTTTTTGACATAGTTAATGTTGACATAAAATCTGATCATCGTCGGAATCAGCTGGAGCGGAGGTAGATGAGGTCACCACCGGGGCTTGCAAAACAAAGTTTCGTCTGAAGCCGATAGGGGTGGCTTCGACAGGATCCTCCGACGATCAAATCAACTCTGATCAATAAGAATGGAGTGCTCGAAAATGAGTTTCACAGAGCTTAGAGAAGAATAGGAGAGCTTAGATATCAGAGAGATTTTTTAGCATATCTGGAGGATCCTTTTTATAGGCGGAGCTTGATGGTGACAGCTGCAGCTGTCTGGTGGCGGACCGCTCGAGGCTACACCGAGTTTGATGCGGAGAGGGTATCATCAGATCGAAAGCGACAGCCATACCGTCCGATAGTGGTGGGCTGCTCGAGGTTTGACGAAGCCGCTGTAGTGTCGCCTGTAGCAGACTGATGATGACCGTTCGTCCAGCTGTAATAGCCATGGCTCTCAGAAAGCAGGCATTGATTGGTGGACTTCGACATATATCGATCCCAAAGGAGTTCGAACTCCTGAAGAGGAAGCTCGGAAGGAGTTCGGCTCCCATAGGCATCTGGCTGGAGGTGTGCGGCTAAGGCTTGGTCGCTGGAAAGTTCGAAAGGAGCTCGGCCGACCGAAGAGAATGTTTGGGAGGAGTCCGGCTCTTGAAGAAGTCCGACCGAAGGGGATGTCTGGAGGAAGTTCAGCTCTTGCAGGTGTCTGGCTGAAAGGGCGCGGAGAGAGTTCGGCTCTCGCGGGAGTCCGACTGAAGCTTGGCCGTTGAGGGATTCGGCTAAAGCCCGATCGCTAAATAGTTTGGCCGACTGAAGGGGTTCGAAGGAGCTCGACCGTTGGGAGTCCAAAAAAGCTTGGCCACTAAGGAGTTCGGTCGGCTAAAGGGGTTCGGTCCGGCCGCTGAGGAGTTCGACTAAAGCCCGACTGCTGGGAGTCCAAGGAGTTCGGCCGCTAAGTAGTTCGGCCGATGAAAGAGGTTCGGCTAAGACCCATCCGCTGAAGTCCTTCCGCGGCTACTGATTGCATTAGGCTGAGCATCAAACTAGACTTCGGTAGGAGCGAGGTTTATCCCCAATAATAGTCTCTCCCACTCTTGAGTTCGAAACTCGAAGGAAGGGAGTGCAGAAAAGGCGACTGCCGAAGTCTTCTTCTGAGCTCCGTGCTGGTTCAGGTCGAAGCTCGGAAGAGATCTCATCTCCAGCTAAAGTTGATGTTGAAGTTGAAGCCCGAGGGAGATCTCATCTCTAGCTAAAGTTGAAGTAGATCTCATTTCATGCGATCGAGGTCGGAGGTTGAGCTCCTCCGAGGGGCAATATTATCTTCAGCAGCCAAGGCTAAGTCGGGAGAGATCTTCTCTCCTGCAGCCACGGTTAATACAGATGCTCAGGAGAGATCCGATCTCTAGCCGAGGCTTACGCGGTCACTCAGGAGAGATCTTCTCTGATCGAGGTTGTCTCCGATCTTCTCTCTAGTCGAGATTGGCTCGGGCACTCGGGAGAGATCTTATCTCTAGCATGGGTTGTTGCGGACCGAGGTTGTCACGGTCGCTCGGAAGAGATCTTATCTCTGATCGAGGTTGATGCGGTCGCTCGGGGGAGATCTTATCTCCTGCGATCGAGGTTGATGCAGGCGCTCAGGGGAGATCTTATCTCCTACAACCGAGTTTGCCTCGAGAGAGATCTTATCTCCTACTGCTGAAGTTAGCCCGGATCCTCGGGGGAGATCTTATCTCCTATAGCTGAGGTTGCCCCGAGGGAGATCTTATCTCCTGTAATCGAGGTTGATGCGGATGCTCGGGGGAGATCTTATCTTCTGTGGCCGAATTTGCCTCGGAGGAGATCTTATCTCCTACTGCCGAAGTTAGCCCGGACCCTCGGGAGAGATCTTATCTCCTGCAGCCGAGGTTGATGCGGACGCTCGGGGGAGATCTTATCTCTTGCAGCCGAGTTTGCCTCGGGAGAGATCTTATCTCCTGCTGCCAAAGTTAGCCCGGAGGTGGACGAGGTCACCGTCGGGGCCTGCAAAATAAAGTTTCGTTCGGAGCCGGTGAGGGGGTGGCTCCGGCAGGACCCTCCGATGATCAAGTCGGCTCTGGCCAATAGGAATGGAGTGCTCGAAAATGAGTTCCACAGAGCTTAGAGAAGAAGAGGAGAGCTTAGAGCTTAGAAATCAGAGATATTTTTTAGCATATCTGGAGGGTCTATTTTATAGGCGGAGCTTGATGGTGACAGCTGTAGCTGCCTGGTGGTGGGTCGCTCGAGGCTGCACTGAGTTTGATGCGGAGAGGATGTCGTCAGATCGAAAGCGACAACCATACCGTCCGATAGTGATGGGCTGCTCGAGGTTTGGCGAAGCTGCTATAGCGTCGTCAGTGCAGACTGATGGTGATCGTTCGTCCAGCTTTAATAGCCATGGCTCTCAGAAAGCAGGCATTGATTGGTAGATTTTGGCATATATTGATCCCAAAAAAGTTCGGACTCCTGAAGAGGAAGCTCGAAAGGAGTTCGACTTCCGTAGACATCTGGCTGGAGGTGTGTGGCTAAGGCTCGATCGCTGGAAAGTTCGGAAGGAGCTCGACCGACCGAAGGGGATGTCTGAAAGGAGTTCGGCTCCTGAAAAAATCTGACCGAAGGGAATGTCTAGGAGGAGTCCGGCTTTTGAAGAAGTCCGATCGAAGGAGATGTCTGGAGGAAGTTCGGCTCTTGCAGGCGTCTGGCTGGAAGGGCGTGGATAGAGTTCGACTCTCGCGGGAGTCAACTGAAGCTCGACTGTTGAGGGGTTCGGCTAAAGCTCGGCCGCTGGGAGTCCAAGGAGCTCAGCCGCTAAATAGTTCGGTCGGCTGAAGGGGTTCGAAGGAGCTCGACCGCTGGAAGTTCGAAAGAGTTCGACCGTTTAGGAGTTCGATCGGCTGAAGGGGTTCGGTCCGATCGTTGAGGAGTTCGGCTAAAGTTCGACCGCTGAGAGTCCAAGGAGCTCAATCGCTAAATAGTTCGATCGACGTAAGAGGTTCGGCTAAGATTCATCCGTTGAAGCTCTTTCATTGCTATTGGTTGCATTAGACTGAGTATCGAACTAGACTTCGGCAGGAGCAAAATTTATCCCCAATAGTTAATATAATATACAAGAATTAATATAACGTAGATTGGTTTGCCTTGCATGTTATGCAGACCATATGATTCCAATCCATTGGCCCTGAGGTCCAAATGATCTAATGAATTTTATCCTATTATAAATCAACAAAAAGTATAAATTACAAAAGTATTGAATAATATTGACGGAATTAAGAAGCACCACCTCAGTGTTACTTGCCGCTTGTCTACGTGGGGGAATCCGTGTTATTCGCCGGTGCCCCTCTTGTTTGAAAGTTGGTATCGTGTTCGTCTCCATGAATAGCAATCCAACCGTTGGATGGCTGGATGGAAATTGCCAGCCGTACGATCGGTGATTTCTAGTGAATATCGTGGAATCCAGGGTGGCGCCATCGGGCGCCGAACCCGTGGTCAAAATGGCCAGTTTCCAGAGTACGGATTTAACGTTACAGGTGGCGTACGAATTTCTCATATAACGTCCTCATAGAAAACCTATGTGACCATAAGTAGCTGTTTTAACTCCAAGAACAAAGATAAGCAACGGGCCAACGGCTGATATAGGTGCACGTATGAGAAATTGTATGCGGATCTCGTACGAGAGTTGGTTGGGTGACCGTTAGAAGGGAGAGCACCGTCACTGCGAAGCATCGGCCGTAAAGATCCAACGGCTATTTCCGTCTGCTTTGGTTTATATTGGAAGGAATGATGGGGAGGCGGGCCCCGCCAAGGCGTCAAGTGGCGAGTCACATCGCGGGTTTGGTTGTTGGTGCGCTCATATTATCGGAGGGGGGTGTCAGGATTTGGATTGCTACGCTCATGATTGAGACATCGTACCCTTTGTTCTCTCACCACCCCTCCTTTCTTTGCCATTGGGAGTGTAGATTTGTGGTCTCCAATCATTTCAATTTGACGAAGAACAAGTTAGGGATTTCTTGGTGATCTGCAATAATGCCTATTAGTGGAGGAAGCTCTGTTCATGATGAGACCTTGATCAAAGCTATCATGTTATCATTGTAACCAAGATTAAGATATGAGCTTAATGATGTAGTAACCTCCCAATTATGATGCTAATACTAGCAAGCAAGTTGATACGCATGCACTGGTGGAAGCCATGCTACTAATGCATGATATATATATATAATAAATTAAAAAATAAAATAAGAATATAAATAAGTTTTTTTTTTTTTTTTGGGGGGGGGGGGGGGGTGGGTGGTAGAAGTAAGCTTTTCTTTTGCTGTATCAAAATAAGCGAGTTGGTAGGTTTATTTGCTTTTTCTTTATTCTGAATGACAAAATTGGTTATTCTATTAATACTCTCGCTTTCTGATGGATGTAGTGAAACAAGTGATGCATGAACACCGTATACGTGTATTAATTATGTATATAATATTTTTAGCATGGTAGAACAAATTAATACCTAGATACTCCTTTTTATTTTACGTTACGTATGCAGTTTCTGTTATATATTGCAGCAAACTAAGTATAGGCCTTCCAACCACTAGCAGGTGGAGCTGGTCTGAACTGAAGAGAGCACCAAATTTGTACTTAAAAAATAAGAGAGAGAGAGAGAGAGAGAGAGCACCAAATAAAAGAGCCGTATAAGCCTAAAACATATATCGAGAAATCAGTATTCCCAAAAAAAAAACCGCGTAGGTAGCAAAAACGACATCCATGGACACCCTGGTGACTGGTGGCAACGAAGGAGTGAGAATAGACGTCTACGCTGCGGTGAATTGCCGTAAAAGGTTGGAGATGTTGAATGGATGGACCATCCGTGCATCCCACTTCAATCACCCTGGTGGTTGAGGGTAGCCAAAAGGCTGATGTTGGGCTGCACCTGTGTATCAAGTGGCCAAAGCGATTGATGACCCAAACTTATAAGATGAGTGATGATTCAACGATGTAAACTTTTTGCTATTAGAAATCTTTCCTTATAAAGGCCTCTTTGAGTAATCTTACTGGATTCTTATGATTGAAAACATGATTTCTAGTATTACAAATTATGAGGCCTAGCCTAGGCCATATCGGCTAGACCTCTTCCAGCTCATTCTCGCAAGAAGAAAATAACCAAAATTGGCCGGCTCGACCTAACCTCATACTTGAATGGACTTCGGGCTCCAAACCAGAGCTTGGACCCTTATGTTTAATTTAAAAATATAAAAAATGCATGATTAATATTTGAAAAATAAGGAATAGTTAAAGGCCATGAACTTGTGTTTATGGTTGTTACTAAAAAAAGTGCTGCTGCATGAAGAAAAACTATTAATGTTTGTTTGGTCACGAAACCCAATTCCTAAGACATAAATATGTACTGTATTTTTTTTTTTTTGCTTCCAGCTCCGTGCATGAGTCAATCATCATGAGTAATACATGTGGAGCTGCATCACCCACTGTTCATAAAGTATTTCCTTATGTTTTACAAGATTTGAACCAACCTAGCTAAGGCCGTGATGAGGTAATCCAAATTTGGCCGTTTTAACAAGTCGTCTTCGATTTCAAGCCCGATCCGAACCGCCAGACTTAAAATATGGGTCTAGGTGTGTCCGAATACTTCAGGCTCGGACAAGTTCGATCGGATGGGCCGTCCATCCCGTGAATGGGTCTGCTGAGATGTGATCATGATTAGTCTTAGATGTGATAATTAGATTAACACTGATTGAGCTACATTAAATAAGGATTCTCATGAAACTAACGATTTGGATATGTTTAGTGAGCTCTTTTCATGACCTTGCCACCATTTGCTCTCTTCCCCGGATATTTGCTATCTTTTGTATCATGTTGGGTTTCTTTTTTTTTTTCCGAGTGCTGGTGTTTGTAATATTTCATATTTTATGAATAAAGAGAACCTTGTTGTTGGTGTAGAATTTGGTTGACATCGAATTGAGCTAGAGTCGAAGAAGACGAGGTAGCCGTCGATGACCTGCAAAATAAAGTCTCGTCCGGAGTTGATGGTGACTCTGGTAGGATCCTCCGATGGTCAAATTAGCTTTTCTGACCAACAGAAATGGAGTGCTCAGAGAGAAGTTCGGCAGAGTTTCGGAAAGAAAAAGAAAGCTTAGAGAAAACGTATCTGGAAGATCCCTTTTTATAAACGGAGCTTGTTGTAATCGTCCTGATAAATGCCGATCGTGATTATCTTGATAAATATCGATCATGTTGTCTTAATAAATGCCAATCGTGTTGTTTTGATAAATGATAATCATAATTATCGTAATAATTATAACATGTTGGTGCAGAATTTGGTTGACACCGAATCGAGCTGGAGTCGAAGAAGATGAGATCGCCGTCGGTGATCCACAAAATAAAGTTTCGTCTGGAGTTGGTGGTGGTAACTTTAGTAGGACCCTCCGACAGTCAAGTTAGCATTTCTAGCCAACAGAAATGGAGTGCTTAGAGAGGAGTTCGGCAGAGTTTCGAAAAGAAAAAGAAAACTTAAAGAAAACGTATCCAGAGGATCCCTTTTTATAGATGGAGCTTATCGTAACCATCTTGATAAATGCCGACCGTGATTATCTTGATAAATATCGATCGTGATTGTCTTGATAAATACCGATCGTGTTGTCTTAATAAATGACAATTATAATTGTTATGATAATTATAATCGTTCAGTAGTGGGATCGCCTGTAGGAATCCATCGTGTGAGAAACAGTCTGTAAGGAGTTCAGCTTCCATAAAAGTTCGACTGGAGGAGGAGTCCAAAAAGAGTTTGACTCCCATAGGAGCTCGACTGGAGGAGAGTTCGGAAGAAGTTCAGCTCCCGACTGTTGGAGGAGTCCGAAAGGAGTTCGGCTCTCATAAGAGCCCAGTTGCTGGAGAAGTCCGGAAGAAGTTCGGCTTTCGTAGAAGCTCGGCTGTTGGAGAAGTTCGAAAGGAGTTTGACTTCCATAGAAGCTCGACTGCTGGAGAAGTCCGGAAGGAGTTCGGCTTCCGTAGGAGCTCGGTTGCTGGAGGAGTTCGAAAGAAGTTCGACTTTCGTAGAAGCTCGACTATTGGAGGAGTCCGAAAGGAGTTTGGCTTTCGTAGAAGTCCGACTGCTGGAGGAGCTCGACTTCAATAGAAATCCGATTGTTGGAGGAGTCTGAAATAAGTTCGGCCGCTGAGTTTGACCGGGTTTGGCCACTGAGTAGTTCGGTCATTGAATGAGTCCGACTACTAGGGAGAGAATTTTCGATTGAAGCTCTTTCGTGATTACCAGCTGCATTAGGCTAAGTGTTAGATTGAACTTCGACGGAAGCAAAATTTATCTCCAACAATAGTTCTCCCACTCCCGACTTCGAAACTCGAAGGAAGGGAGTACAAAAAGGATGACTGTCGAAGTCCTCTTCAGGGCTCTATACCTTATCTTCAGTCGAGGTTGAAGGTGTAGTTGAAGCTCGGAGGAGATCTTGTCTCCGGCCAAGGTTGAAGTTGTAGTTGAAGCTTGGGAGAGATCGTCTCCTATTGTTGTCAAGCACAATGGAGCCATCTTTGGGGCCTTTTCTCTCATCCCATCTAAAATGACCGAGGCCTTCGACTTTGCTCATGTTAGGATGAGGTTCTCCTTCCATTCCTAATGGGCTGTGGGGGCACATAAGGGCCATTGTCAGGGCCTCTCTCCCCATCTCATCTAAAATGAACGAGGTCTTCGACTTTGCTCACGTTAGGACGAGGTTCTCCTCCTATTTCTAATGGGCTGTGGGGGCACATAAGGGCCGTTGTTAGGGCCTCTCCCTCCATCTCGTCTAAAATGAACAAGATCTTCGATTTTGCTCATATTAGGACGAGGTTCTCCTCCTATTCCTAACGGACTGTGGGGGTACATAAGGACCGTTATCAGGACCTCTCCCTCCATCTCATCTAAAATGAACGAGACCTTCGACTTTGCTCCGTTAGGACGAGGTTCTCCTCCTATTTCTAACAGACTGTGGGGGTACATAAGGGCCGTTGCCAGAGCCTCTCCCTCCATCTCATCTAAAATGAATGAGGTCTTCGACTTTGCTCACGTTAGGATGAGATTCTTCCTATTTCTAACGGACTGTGGGCACATAGCCAATCAGGGCCTCTCCTCTATCTCGTTTGTGAAGAGGTTTTGACTTGCTCATTAGACGGGTCTCCTCTGTTCTAATGTGGGGCACATAAGAGCCTTGTCAGTGTTAGATATATGTGCCCTAGAAGCCAGAATTGGCTGACACTTGTAATACACTTCTAGGGGCAAAATTATAATTTTGACTATAAATCAATAAAATGGGTTATTTTCTATCACACATATGTGTATTTAGTGTCTGTGATACATCCTTTGAGTTAATGGTAATGATAATTCATATTTTCAAGAGTTGAAAATTTAAGACATGAATAATCATTATTAACTCATAAAATGCTTCCCGACCATAGGATCATCACGAGGATGGTGATTGATCCAGAAGGTTGGTGTACAATCGCTTCTCTTTAGTAGATGAGTCTTGAGTCTACGGTGTGGAGACACCGGAGCGAGAGTATAGGTACTCGTTAGAGAACGAGGGCACTGAGCGTGACCACCTCGAGTAGTCATTAGGGAAGTCTACCTTCTCGTCAATGACTGACTCGATGCTGCAGTAGTGTGTCTGGTTCTTTGACCTGAGGTGCATCGGCAGTTCACCTTGAGGGTGTTATAGTTTGACTACACCATTACTCGGTCTCCTAGCCATATGGAACCCTGAGGTGTATGTTGGCTATGACATGTTCATTGTAGGAACTGGATTGCATCAAGATGGAATCTATCTACCTCGGTGGTAGAGGAGCAGCCCTATGATGATCATGAGAATCAAGTCCAGAAGCCCATGGCCATGGCAGAGTGAAATAATAGAAAGAGTTTCTATTTAGATTTTTCACATTGGACTTGAATCGAATGATTACATCATATGACAGAGACTAGGGTTTGACGAGTTCACCTTAACCCTAATCTGATCGGGCTCAAGATAGAAGAACTTAATCACACAGGTAGCTGCACCAAGAGGTTCGCATTCAGCTCTGATGGGTTGCCACCATATACTGCTAGGTGTCACTGGTGGATTTTGGGAGCAATTAGAATGATTTAGATGATCGATCATTCTAGCTGTTCGAATCAGAAGAGTTCTGATCCATCGAAAGGAGTTTCGATGATGTCGATGATAGAGATCATGACATATCCCATTACCATACAGAACTGAACCTAACTGGGTCACACAAACAAGGGTTTGAATCTGGTGATCATCAATTGAACTGATCTAGTTCAATTGATCTGAATGAGATTCAATTAGGTTCAAGGAAAATCGTGCTAGCACTCGATTGAACCTAACGTTCTTCTTTTACTATCATAAATAAGTTGTCCTGACTGAGCCAAAGAAGTTTGTGTGCTCAATCAGAGGCCTTCATATGGTCTGACTGGAGGTTGTCCAAGTCAGAAAAGGTTGTCTTATTTGTAAGACATTACCTGCCATTTTTGGTCACCTGCCATTTCTTGTTCTTTGACTTTGGTCAAAAGTCTACCTTTGACTGGTCAAACGTTGACCATTGACACTTTGACTTTTGACCACATGTCATGCACCTATTGGAGAGCTGGTGGGGGCCTGTCCCCCTGCCAGAACCTGGCAAGGAGAAGGGCACGCCACCCTAGGCGTGTGCCCAAGTTGGAGGCGCCTAGGAGTCCTTGTTGGACAAGGACTCCACCTCCTTTTGGATTCCAATTAGAGTTCTTCTAAGAACCAACTTTGACTGGTCTTAGGCGCCCTCTAAGGAGGAATCCAGGGGTCTCTATTTTCACCAATCAGATTTAGATCTGATTTCACAAAGGGTTGTGATTGGTTGGGAGGAAGAGGAGTTGGATCACGCTTAGTCTATAAATAAGACCCTGCGCCCAACTCAATTAAGAGATTCAATTGAGAATTGAAAACCCCATGCCCCAAGGCTGCCTCTCCCCTCCTCCTCCATGCCAAAGCTTCTTCTCCTTTCTCTCTCACGTCCAAAAGAGTTTTGGACCTTGGTTGGTGCGATCCAGATCAAGAAAGGCGATCAAAAGCTAAGAAGGCTGCACTGCTGCAAAAGGACGACTGCTGATCTTCAAAAGGAGTTTTTGAAGATCCTCCAGATCAGATCCAGATCTGAATTTTTTGGAGGTGTGATAGAGAAGAAGAGGATCTTCCAGATCCAGCCGAGTGGATACCGGTAGAGGCCAGACGCTTGCGTGGCTAGATCCAGAATCTTCGGCTGTAAACAGGATCATCAACAGGGTAATAGGATTACCCAAATTCAGATAAATTAAATTTAATTTAATTTATTCTTATTTTATTTTATTTATTAAAATAATAAGAATCAAATCTGAAATAAATCAAGATCTGATTGAGATCAAGAGAAAAATTTTTGAAATATATCTCTTGATCTGATCAGATCTGAATGAACCTGGTCCGAAAAATCAGGATTTTCCTTCAGTTAGGGCCTCTGCACCCGTTGAGGTTGAAGCTCGAAAAAAATCTTGACTCCAGTCGAGGTTGACTCCGATGCTCGGAAGAGATCCTATCTCTAGCTGAGGTTGACTCGAACGCTCGGAGAAGATCTTGTCTCCAATCAAGGTTGACTCGGACGCTCGGAAGAGATCTTATTCCTAGCCGAGATTGACTCAGACGCTCGAAAGAGATCTTATCTCTAACCAAAGTTAAAGAACTTCGACTTGCTCATGTTAGGACGAGGTTCTCCTCCTGTTCCTAACACAACCACTATTGATTGCTTCTTCTCTGTCATCACATAGCTTTTGCATCAAAAAATAATAATATTGAAAAGAAGAAATTTTATTGAAGAAAAATTACTGGCAGCACGTTTTTGAATTCTTTGCATTTCAGGGTCGTAGGAGCGTTGTTCCTTCGAGTTCCTTCAGGTAATAAGTTTCGAGCCGGACGACCTCCTCTATTTTATACTGGCATTCTCAATTTGAAGCAAATTTCTCTTGGCTTTGAGGTTGAGAGATGATGGCTCGCCGAGGTACCTAGCCCCCCAGGGGTAACGTTGATGACACCAGGAGGCGGCCGACCTCCTTATTATTTTTGACTACGGCAGTGTCCTTGGTCGATCTTCTCCTACTTCAGACTGGCATCGGAGGAATTGACCCAGTCGCCCTTTCTGATGAGCTCCTCAATTTCATCTCAGAGCTGAATGCATTTCTCAGTATCATGGCCGTGGTCATGATGGTAAAGATAGTATTTGCTTCAATTGCGCTTGTTCGAGTGAGACCGTAATTCCTCTGGTCTTGGTAGCTGACTCTTGATTTCCATTAGAACTTGAGTTCAAGGAGCGTTAAGGGGGCGTAGTCGTAGAACCTTCTGAGAGGAGGACTTCTTTGCGCCCTTTTGTCGGAGCTTTCTTGATGACGAGCTTGAGAAGTTCGGGCTCGCTTGCATCCGGGAGGAGTCCGTGAGCGCGGCCAAACTTCACTCGGCCCTCCATCGACGGTGGGTCTATTAGACTCGTCCGCCCACCGCTCTCCTGCGACTTCTTCGTCCGTCAATTTGAAGGCTTCTTCCGCACATGAATATCTCTTGGCTCGGGCTAGCAGATCGGCAAAATTTCTGAAGTACTTTTTCACGAAAAATAGCAAGTCATTCTTCTGAAGGCCGCCCTTGAGTGCGGCCATTGCAACAAACTAGTCTAGATCCCGGACCTCCGATGCCGCAGTGTTAAATCGGATGACATAAGCTCGGATGGATTTTTTTTCTTCTGCTTGACATTCATCAGAGAATCCGAATCTCAGCACGGACGTCGGCTGCTGATGAAGTGAACCACGAACTGATAGCTTATCTGATCAAAAAAAAAAGATCGTACCTGACTTCAATGTCGAGTACCAGTTTCTTGCTGCTCCCTTTAAGATAGATGAAAAAGATCGGCATAATATGACGTCTGGTGCACCATGAAATAGCATCATGGTCCGGAAGGCCTCTAGATGATCAACCGGATCAGAGGTTCCATCGTAACTTTCAAGTTGAGGGAGCTTGAAGTTCGGTGGAATGGGCTCTTACATAATTCGGAGAGAGAAAGAAGGATTAGTGCGGACGTCGTCATGGTGAGCTGGGGCGACATGGTCGAGCTCCTCAATCCATTGGTCCAACTCCCATAGTTTGTGATCGAGGACGTCATCTCGATCGCAGACCTTGAAGGGCTTTCAGCTATAGATGGAGAAGGTCTCCTCCAGAGGAGAACCATGATCCAAAATTGGATCCTCTGCTCTTTGTTTTTTCTTTCCAGCGACGACGGATATGCTAGCCCAAATGCTCTTTCTTAGGATCGATTTTCGACATCCTGATGGCGGGCTTCTTGACGGAGTTGCCATCGGAGGCTGCCACATGGCCTACACCATCTCGGTGAGGCCCTGAACCTGTTGCATCAGTAGGTTAAACTGCTCTGGATCCACTATGACTGCAGGTGGAGCTTAAGTTATCGAAGCTGGAGTGGGAACTGATGTATCTGGATGGGATTTGGCTACAGAAGTTGTTAATCGTCGGATCGAAGCTTTTCTGGAAGGCATTTTTTTCTAGGAAGAACTCTAAAGTGCTACTGAGCACTCCTTTAAGATCAAGGGAATCTCAAGAACAGAGGGCCCTTCCTCTAGCGTCAATTTTGTTGGTGCAGAATTTAGTTGACGCCGGATCGAGCTGGAGTCGAAGAAGACGAGATCGCCGTCGGTGATCTGCAAAACAAAGTTCCGTCCAGAGTTGGTGGTGGTGACTCCGGTAGGACCCTCCGACGGTCAAGTTAGCTTTTCTGACCAATAGAAATGGAGTGCTCAGAGAGGAATTCGGCAGAGTTTTGGAAAAGAAAAGAAAGCTTAGAGAAAATGTATCTGGAAGATCCTTTTTATAGACGGAGCTTGTCGTAACCATTTTGATAAATGCCGATCGTGATTATCTTGATAAATACCAATCGTGTTGTCTTGATAAATGTCGATCGTATTGTCTTGATAAATGACAATCATAATTATCGTGATAATTATAACCTGTTGGTGCAGAATTTGGTTGACACTGGATCGAGCTGGAGTCAAAGAAGATGAGGTCGCCGCCGGTGACCTGCAAAATAAAATCACATCCGGAGTTGATGGTGGTGACTCCGGTAGAACCCTCCCTTTTTCTTTCCAAAACTCTGCCGAACTTCTCTCTAAGCACTCCATTTCTATTGGCCAGAAAAGCTAAATGCCGATCGTGATTGTCTTGATAAATACCAACCGTGTTGTCTTAATAAATGTCGATCGTATTATCTTAATAAATGACAATCATAATTATCGTGATAATTGTAACCGTTCAGTAGTGGGATCGTCTGTAGGAATCCATCATGTGAGGAACTGTCTGTAAGGAGTTCGGCTTCCATAAAAGTCCGACTGGAGGAGTCCGAAAGGAGTTCGGCTCTCGACTGCTGGAGGAGTCCGGAAGGAGTTCGGCTCCCGTAAGAGTCCGGAAGGAGTTCGATTTTCGTAGAAGCTCGGCTATTGGAGGAGTCCGGAAGGAGTCGGCTTTCGTAGAAGCTCGGCTACTGGAGGAGTCCGGAAGGAGTTCGGCTTCCGTAGGAGTCCGGTTGCTGGAAGAGTCCGGAAGATGTTCGGCTTCCATAGAAGCTCGGCTGTTGGAGGAATTCGGAAGGAGTTTGGCTTCCATAGAAGTCTGGCTACTGGAGGAGTTCGGCTTCCGTAGAAGTCCGGTTGCTGGAGGAGTCTGAAATAAGTTCGGCCGTTGAGAAGTTCGGCCGAGTTTAGCCGCTGGATAATTCGGCCACTGAATGAGTTCGGCTACTATGGAGAAAATTTTTGATTGAAGCTCTTCCGTGATTACCAGCTGCATTAGGCTAAACGTCAGATTGGACTTCGGTGGGAGTGGGATTTATCTCCAACACTTATGATTTGCAAATTTTAATCAAGTTTGGTGTCCGTATTGTTCTTAATAGAACTGGATTTAACGTTCATTGCAAATGTGAAGAATGGACGGCAGCTGCGGGAACTCGGCTTCGAAGAAAATTGTAGCAGCATCTCAAAGTTGTGGGACTGCTGAAACTAGAATAGTGATATGGCTCAAAGAATAATCAGTTTCAACCTCGTCTTGGAATAATTTTATCATGTTATCCACTCCCTTCTCCCCCTCCCAATTCTGAAGCCTTCCATCTAATCTCCTGCGTTTGTTCTTTTTTTTTGGCAGCCCTTTCGTCAGGCCTCATTTCCTTTTCTATTAGTTTTCTGTTCTTATTCATGATTTCCCTTTGGAATAAGTTTATCCTGTTATCATGCTTCACAAATTTTTCTACATTGTTTTAATTTTATTCCGTGGTCTAGAAATTGCCCCATTGCAGGGCTTTTATATATATATATATATATATATATATATAAAACCGCTATGAGAGTTGAATAATGGATCTAGATATAAGCATCGAAGCTTTTAACTTATTACAATTCATCTTAGGCGGATAATTCATATGTATGCCTATATGTTTCATAGGATATAGAACTTAACATGCTTGAAATCAGAAAGATCTGTTAACATATTCTGGTTTAAAAGATGCAGTGAAATGTTGGTCTGCAACTAATATTTCTCTTGCTAATCTTCAGCTTCAAATGTAATTTCTAATCCGCGGAAGTCCTCGTTCCTCAACCAGTTCCGAGAAAATTTTGCTTAAAAGAATGCTTCGAGTTCTGAATACCGCATCATGCATGCCATCCATTAGTACGGGCATGGAGAACTGGTTTGCTACATTTAAGATGGTCTTTATCCTGCACAACAGCCAATAGGACTCTTCTTCAGGCAGCGGCCAATCGAGCCGATACCAGTTGGTCTCTTCCAATCTGTCTGGAGAAAATTAAGCTGATATCAGTTTGAAAAACAATGTCCTGTAAAATTTGTTTGAAAAATTCCAATCCAGGGCAAAGTTCAAGACAATGTCTTTGGCCAATTTGAAAATAAATATTGTTGCTTCCATCAGTTAATCAGTTCAATACAAAAATAGTTTGATCTAATGGCCAAATTTTACAAGATTTGCTTGTAAATTCTTTGGGTACAAAAGAGTACATTTTCATACGATCCTATTTCTGGGACACCAAACCACAGAGCACTTGCCAAAAAGACAGCATGCCCGCCTATCTAGGTCACTTGCATGCTTGTACAGAAGTTTGCATGAAATGTGTCTCACCAGCAAAACAGATACGGCCTTAGGATTTCTTAGCAACGGTTCAAATTTGCATCACTCCTCCATCTGTACATCATGGGTTCATAGCCAATTTGGAGCATGAGCTTTATCTGAGATCATGTTTGAGACTTGATCATCCGTAACCTTTGCTAAAGAACGATATTGAAGTTTGACACTCTCTGCATTATCCAATGTCTTCACCACATACCTGTTTATGATGGAAACATGCATGGTATCAGATCCACAAGACTACATATATTGCTACTTCCATGAGAAATGTGTTCTCCTAACACAACCTTGCATGCAATTATGGTACCAATAGACGCCATTGGTGCAATAGATCAACCTAAGTACAGACCATAAGACTCTTACCAAGCAGAGTAACTGAAACTGCAGTACTTCCAATAGCCTGGTGAAAATTTATCCGCATATTACTAAATAAACCAATAAACATATTAGCTTCTTGCTCTTTGAATTTGAAAACAATTTGAAGTTATTAAGATCATAATTAAGTTCAATATGTCACTTCAATGGGGTAATTGCTGATTATGTACAAATTATTTTAAGTAAATTATGTTAGTGCTTTGAATGAATCCTTGTGGTTCATTGATACATAATGCATGGTGAATTGGAATCAGTTGGAACCAATGTGTTTGATTCTAATTTAGGAATTAGATATGAGAGCATTTGCATCGGGATACCATAACAAGAGCAATCACCAAATTTTCCCTTGATCCACACATCTGTTCTTAGATAAATCAAGATTTGACCAACATTAGTATTCGGTCCATCACCCTGGATAGGAGAAGACATCTGTTTAGTCAACCCAGGCTCCATAACGTTTTGCCAACACTGACTCATCTCAGCAGCAGCCAATCTTAAAAGCAGGTGATCAGATTTGGCTGCTTTACATCAATTTTAACAACTTTAGCAGCATTATTACTTTGGTCTAAAGAAGACTCATTTCGAGACAAAATTGGATTGGTTATTTTAAATCCCTCACAAAAAAGGACTTGTTTCATCACATTTCAAGTTGAAACTGAGAACTAACAATCTAATCCACATTTCAGCTTGTGCTCAGGGATGGGAGCGTGGGGAATCAAAGAAAATCTTTTGTAGATAATATCACATTTTCAGTGAAATTTCAAACCATGAGGTGGCCAAAGTGACTTCTAGCAACCACCCTATATCATACCTCAGCAATCCACATATGCCATGAACCTAATGCATGGACCAGCGTTAAGCAAGCTCATCAAGTCATGCAAGCATGCATGCATACTGCATATGTATATACATGTGTATGTTTGCAATATAATGAAAAAAATTGAAAAAAAAAACATAACTCATATTTTACTAAGCCTTAGCTAATCCATATTTCTTCACAAACTAAACATTGTCTTAGACTCAAGTAGCAAGGAGACCTGATCCTTATAGACTGACCCTCTTTCCTTCCTGTCCCTGTCCCTTCTCAAAAAGATAAAAGAGTACTTCTAGATAGAAATAGAGAGAGAGAGAGAGAGAGAGAGAGAGAGAGAGAGAGAGAGAGCAGCAGCAAGCCAAAAAAAAAAGAATTTGCGACATATAGATATATATCTATATATATATATATATATATATAGATTGAGAGAGAGCTAGACTAGAATACATTCGACCGGATTTTGACCTAGATTTGGTCAGGTCAAAACTCTATAATGGGGGTTCTACATCAATGATCTAAGTCGTTAGATGTGATTTACTACCTCAAAACTGCTTGCACACCAAAAATCATATGATTTGAAGATTCCTAGCCTATGCATCAAGTGATCCAAAAATACATCTAATTCAATTTTATTTAGGCTATCCAATTTTTGACTACTTGATGTATAGACTAGAAGTCTTGAAATCATGTGATTTTTTGTGTACAAGTAGTTTTGAGATAGTAGATCACATCCAACGGCTTGGATCATTGATGTAGAACCCAGAGTTTTGACCTAACCAAATCTGGATCCAAAATCGGTCAAATTTATTCTAGTCTGGCTCTCTCTCTCTCTCTCTCTCTCTCTCTCTCTCTCTCTATATATATATATATATATATATATATATATATATATATATATATATATATATATATGTATGTATGTATAGATATGCATAGATATGTATGCATGTATATATGGATGTATCAAGATTTTACATACCGGTACCGGACACCGTGCCAATTGTTGATCGATACGGTATCATACCGTACCGATCCATACCGATAATAAAAATTCAAAAAAATCCTATTCAACGGCCAAAAAGAAAGAAAATCGGATCAGATTGAACCGGACTGTACCATATCGAACTGTACTCAAACCGACAGAACCAAAAAACCGACCGGAACCATCCCGATTCCCCACTGGTCCAACTCGGTTCGCCCTGTACCAGTCGGGTCGGGCCGATACAGTAAACCATGGTATGTATGTATCTGCATACATACATAGAAAGGGAGATAGTTTTTATTATCAAATGGTGACCTCAAAGAAAGTAAAAGTTACAATATATGCATGCAATCTGGCATAAAATTAGGGGAAAAAACTGACCATCCATTTAAGCACTGTGTTGTCACAACTGCAACACGTCCAACAAATCGTTGTGGTGTCCTCTTGTTACCCTAAGAGAGATGGACAATATTTAAAGTATTTGGTGGAAAGGAGTAAAATAAAGCTTAAGAAAATTGTTATTTTACCTTGATTATAACCCGATCAGAAACCGAGAATGGAAACTGAACACCTTTACCCCGAGAAAAATCCATGGGAAAAGGATCATCATAACTACATTTGTCCTTCATATGGAAGAGGATAATTTTAGAATGCCACAATATTGGAGAACATCAAAAGCAAAAAAAAACAAAACAAAACAAAACAAAACAAAAACACTAAATTTTGCAAAGTGCAACATATTGAAAAGGCATACTTGTTCAAACCTATCTCTTCTTCTTTTGGATGCTTTCAAAGATTGTGACTCTACTTCACGGCAGAAAGCCTGAACTGCAGATCGAAGAGCTGAAAAAGTGGAATAAGAAAACAACATAAGATGAAGTTAGTGATCAACTGAAATCATATATTTACTGCCAACAAATTCTTTATAAATAGAAAAAACATAAAGACTAGATTAAGGCTGCATTTGGTGTTACTTCTAATTTTCTTTTTTTAAAAAAAAAATGGAAACAGAAAATCTATTTCCATTTTATTTTCAGATTTTTTACATAGTAAATATGTTTGGTTCTCTTTTTTTTCTAATAACAGAACCACTGAGGCTGAGATAGTGAAAGGTCACAACAGAAGATGGAAGTACCAAACCGAGCAAGTATCGAGAGGGTGGGGAGTGAGGAAGGGGGCACCAGGGACAACACAACGGAAGCCACTAAAATGGAAGTGCACTCAACAAGACCGATGGATGCTAGGAATGGACGGACGTCACCACTCTCGAGGGAATGAACAAACGGCCAGATGCTAGTAACAAAAGTACGGATGCTGGGAACAAATGAATGAATGGACATTGATGGAAGATGGATGCTGGGAACGATCAAACTGATGTCAAGAATGAACCAACAGATGGATGACAATGGAAGATGGACATCGAGAAGAAATGAACGAACAGAAGGACATTGGACCCATTGGACCATGCGCCCAAGGGTAGCTTCATCTTGGCCATTCTCCGCCACTGCTCCACTGCCATTTCCGATCAAAACCCCCACCAACATTGTGCCAAGTAGGAGCTTCTCTCCATTTGTCCTGCATCTAACTCTACGCGCCATAGCTCCAGTTATCTCCTTCGGTGCTCCATCTTCTCTGACCAGCTCCTCCGACACACACAGGTCTCCAAGCACTGGTCGAGGAGGAAGAGATGGCGGGATTGACGAGGATAGTGGCGAGGTGGAAGAGGAAGTCACCAGAGAGGCAGGTGGCGGCAGGGTGGAGGGTGGCAAAGGCCTTAAGTAGGTGGCAGGGCAGCACCGAGATCGCAAGGTTGGGCAAAGGGATGAAAGGAGTGAAAGCCCACTTTAAAAAAAGATGGAAGTGAAAATTTTTCATTTCCACATTTTCTAAAAATATTGAATTTTTTTTTTAAAAAAAAAAGAGAAGCAGGGTTACCAAACATATTTTCTACATTGGATTCCGTATTTCTATTTTAAAAAAAAAAAGTAAATCAGAAAAAAGATACCAAACAAGGCCTAAGATTTGAGAGTTGACCCAAATCAGGAAAGAGAATTGTAGGATTATTACAATGTACATGTTGTTAATAAAGTTACAATGAACATGAAGACAAGAATGTAATTATGATTAAGTACCGTGGAACTTTGTAGACTATAAATTATGAATTTTATAATCGCAAACAGCACCATATATTCAAAAGTCTTGATTCCAATAGATTAAGGTAAATAAAGTTCTATACATTTTGAGGAATTGGGCATAAAGATTTTAAAAACAAAAATAATTCAGCTACTTACTAATGAACATGGACCAGAGCCCTGGACCAAAGAACATGCAAGCCTAATAGTTAGGATATGTAGACCATAACCATGGATTGTCGTACAGCCTGCTACCACTTGGTATGGAGTGTCGTACCATACCAGATGGGAACCAGTATGACACTCAAGTTTGGATTAGTACAAGCCCTATACTGCCCTATTCCACCCCATAACGACGCGTACCTACGTGTGTACCAACTCATACCGAGATGTACCAAGATAAAAAGTGAGATAAATAGTCGGAGAGCCGTTGTGATATAAGTTCCATACCACACCACACCAACCATACCGTACCGAACCGGTTAGGTACTAGTACAGTACTTAGTATCAAAATCGGGGACCTGACCACAACTAATCAGAATTCACATAACTTTAGGCCTTTGAAGTTCACCTTGCTCATATACTAGCTCTTACTTGCTATGTAAATAATTGATGGATATACACCTCCAGACATGAACTGTTATACAGCAAGGTCTGTAACTTTGACACATTCAAATGCTTAGAGAAGTTGAACTGTAATATATCAATGTAAGTGCACTGATTCCCAAGAAAATTTTAAAAAGAAATCCTTCTTCCTAGTCACTTAGTCAGAACCTAAAATTTAACAATCAAACTTAGCTATTCAATTGGTCATCAAAAAGGAGAAGTGATGCTTGGAATGATACCATTCTTCAATACAAAGGCTGTGTTTCATTAGACCATGAATCTTTGTTAGCTTATCATCTGCTATGAAGATAGCTCATTCCAAACAAAAAGTGATGCTTGGAATGATGGCATTAATAAACACAAAGGATGTGTTTCAATAGGGGGAAATAAACAGCACTGATGTCCAACATATAGACTTTTACATGCACATGTCCAGAAGATAGAGTCGTTCATGTATCCTACTCAGCTTGTCACACGACAACTACAACATTAAAGCTAATAACAATTAGATCATTATGATAAAGTAAAAATTGGAACGAAATAAAGCTTTTATCACTGCAAAAAATAGCATAATTATCAAGCCTTTGTCCATCTGTCTTTGTCGGTATATACTACTTAATTACAACCAACAATTGATGTCATACCCAAGTTTGGTTGGACTGAATCTTCTGAAATTGGTTGAGCACATTTGCAACAAGCTTCCTGCACGTATAACACAAGACTTTTTAGTCAGCACCTCCGATCTATTTCACGCTAGCTTGGTCATTCTATTTAATGGTTTAAGCTTTAAAAACTTTTTCTGCTGAATAAGATAATGTTATCAACGTTAATTTATGAGTAGAATTTGTTATATATTGTTTTGTACATATTTTTAGTTATCTTCATTAGCATCAGATGAATATTTTTATTAAACTTAGGGCATCACTTGCTGGGGGTGTCAAACACATCAAAATTCTATAGCACAATTTTTATTACTCAAAAGCAATCCATGTGCTTTCACTGCTACATAGTAGAAGCATACTGGCATGATAGATAGCCAGCTATAATATTTCAATCTGGAGCTCAGGTCTAAATGCTGAGAGATAATCCTGCAAGAAATTTTCAACAAGGTCTTGTATCTTGTTACAAATGTAGATAGTATGTTTCATTAAAACTTGTGATATTGGTCCCCAGAAAGATTTCAAGACAGTGAATATAATCACATAACTTTCTCCATTGCAGCCAGAATTCATTGTAGAAAGCTCAGGCTCAAGAACTTGCACTTATAAATGGCAAATTTGGAAAACAAGCTATTGTACTTAATGCCACAGAAAAAGAAAACAATGACAATCTTCTACATGAACTTACAAAATAGTTACGATAGGAAAAAAAATGTACAGGGTGTAAATGCCTTTAGAACGCACCATTCTATAAACACGCTGCATTCCACTGCTACCAAAAGAATGTCCGCATGATAATATCATTGCATCGTCCATGAGAGCACCTCTTCACATGCAGATTTAGCAAAAGAGTACATGAAAAGGTTAGCACTTAACAAAACAAGAACTTGATTTATGAATACAACTCAAAATACCCTGCACACATGCATAATTTACTTCAATCTGAATGGTTATTCATTCCAATATTATCATAATTTCTAGATAATGGTACTAATGACTATCACATTTCAGGATGAATGGTGCATGCTGCATTTGCATATAACTAATTCTAGAAGTGTAATTATTCCTTTTCGCATCGTTTGAGAAGAGAGACATAAAAATATTGAGATCTTATAAGAATGAATACATACAGATGTTCCTTTTTTGCAGAGTTTGTGGTGCATGCTGCATTTGCAGATAACTAGTTCTACAATTGAAGGTATTCCTTTTTGCATAGTTTAAGAGACATAAAAGATTTGAACATAAAAGACTCGAGTCATAAAAGATTTGAGATCTCTTCAAAGAATGAATATAATAGTGGAGAATGTAAGATGAAGATGATGAACTCAGAAAGTCTAATCAAAGCAGAAATTTGCAAAGATTCAAAGGATGGACCTCATTGTATAAAATCATAAAATACAATCTCAAATAGCATGCAAAATTGCAAAGTTAAAGTAATAAATTATCATGGTTCAGTGGTGTACCTAAGTGAATCCTTAAAATAATGTGTGAAAAAATCTCTATGCATGCTAGAGCTAATGATGGCCAAACAACCAAGCAGAAAAGTATGCATGCCTGCGGTGATGGTCAGGCACAGAACCACTACCTTAGTAGTTACTTCATAAGAAGCCAGTACGCTGGCCTTGAAAGGGATATGTAACCTACCCACTTTTTCCCAAGTAAAAGTTGCCCATTATTTGATAGCCAACTAGTGGCATTCTGACAAGTTTACACCCTTGACAGAAAAGATTGAGAAAGAATCCACTAGCTAGCTCCAAACAGATCGTGCAAAGTTCATTGAACTAGGTTTTCACATTTTTCCTAGGACTTGCAATTACTTCCAATTACCTGCAAACTTAGAACAACCAACAAACGCACAGATTCAGCAATACACACAGAATGCTTCCAGGCATTTGGGTACAGAGATCCACCATCCACCTCTCCACTCTTCTTAACAGATCATGTGGAGTTTCTATAATACAACAAGCATCGACAGAGCTCGTATAGAATTATAAAGATAGATCACAAACTCACGTTATTGGATCCGAGAGGTGCATCCTCAAGGACTCCCAGTAACCAGCTGTTGACCCGATCTCCCTTCTACCACTGAACCCACATCCATTCTCTCCTGCAACCTCCTTCTGGGCAGAAGTTGATCCCTCTCCCCCATGTATTGCATGGGTGTAGTATGGTTCAGGATCCATGACAGCAATAGCATTTTCGTAACTATCCATCGGATCATGCTGGCATTGCTGCTCCCCCAAATTGCCTGTTCCTTCACTCCCATCCTTCTCCACCACTCTCATCAACCCTAACACAACAATTAACATAAATTCACTCAGAATTATAGCTTAAAGAACCAAAAACACATAAAAGGATGACTTTTTTTTTTTTTTTTTTTGTACCAGAAGACGATTGATGCTCCTGTGATTTTGCAGCGTCCTGAATTTTCTCCGAACTACTCTGTACGCTACCGCTGCTATTGTTGTTAGCCTTGTTATTGCCGTCCTCCACTGACACCAAGCCATCCCCCTCATCGACATCCTCGTCATCGTCGTTGCTGTCATCCTCGCCGTCGTCTTCTTCTTCCCCGTCCGATCCGTCACCACTGGGCGAATCCCCGTCCCTCACGGCACCCCAGGTCTGGTTCGAAAAGAATCGCGTGTCTCGATCGCTGGGAAACATCTTATCGCCAACGACGGCGAATCCGGGCGCCGGGGCGCCAACGGCCCTCGGCTTCCGCGCGCCGGCATGGTCTCCGTCGCCGCGGGAGAAGGGAAAGGCCTCGCCTTGGAACACCATGCGCGAGCCCAACCCGTTCTCCGCCCGCCTGGACTGGACCAAATCCAGCTCCTCCGACGCCATGATCGTCTCCTTAAACCCTATGCTACAGTGCCTCAATTCCCATCGGAAAACCACAAAGCGCTCATATTTAGGGAGCTCTCGACATCAAGAAGGAGGGTTTGGTCGATGAATCGAAGAATAGCGGGGGATGAAACTGGATTTCCCATCGGCGAATCATCTACGAGGGCCTTAACGTTCGGGGAATGGAATGGACCCTAGGATGCAGACGGGGTGGGTGGAGGAGGATCGTAGGTCTCGTCCATCAAGGTGGAAGCTGCTTCGAGATTCGCGCATCAGGGGAATTGATCTTGGTTTTTTTGACCTTTTGTCCCTGCAGCATAAGGACAACATGGTGCTGACCAAATAGGTGCGTCTTCCTGACGAGTCTCTCCTGGTCCGAGTGGTTTCTACCATCCGTACCATCCCCGTGAGAAGATCTGTGGGAACAATGGTTCCGCCGTCCAGTTTTTCCAAATTGCATCGGGTTCCAGTATGGACGGCAGATCAAACGTCCGCATATAATTTATTCAAAGTATAAATGGTGAATAAAATAGAACGTAGCGCAGAGACACCGAAAGGACTGGCGTCTGACTTCGCCTGCATCACCTATTTGACTTCCTGGTCCGACGCGATGTGGGACCACCACAGCCACAACAATTTTAATCACGACCGCTCATTCTATGGTCCACATGAATCCAATTCCGCGATGCAAGTACAAATAAATAAACTCCCATTTTCCAGCATGCACTCCCCCATTGCCCATATCCCTGAGCCGAGTGTATTTAGTAAAAATAGGAGTATCTATATGAATTCCGCGGTTGCCGATTTTATGTGCCTCATTTTCTGATATTGCACTCCCCTTGTTTCCATTTCCAGGGCAAAGATTATCTGAAGCGGAGTATATTTAGTTGAAACGGGAGTACCTATACGAAGTTGTCAGGACTTGCCGACTTCAGCATCTCCCATCCAAGGGGTAGGGGAATGGCCTTCCTCCATCTCGGTTCCACCAGCCCCCTCCGCGCCTCCCCATCTCTCCTTGGAAGCCGTCGCATTTGCCCATGAGGGCTCGGATTCTTCCTGCAATATCGGGTGTGAGGCGACTCTGTACAAGGTGATGATGACCGCTCTTTTGCATTGAACCAGTTGCAGAAGCTTTTATACGCTTGGCAACCTCTCATCACAGTTCTAGAATCTGGGAGAATAGCTTGCGATTTTTCATGCAGAAGGTTCAAAGCCGGGTTTTTTTATAAAATATTATTTTTTAAAAAATTAATTTTAAAAATATTATTTTTTAAATATATTTTTGAAATTATGGTAAAGTGGTTAACTTGAAGGAGTGATTTTAGATTTAAAATTGCAATTTTAAACTGGGATGATATTTTAAAAAAATAAAATTATAGATAATTATAGATGAAATAGCATCTTCAACTTGAGTTTTTTTTTTTTTTTTTTTTTTTTTAATCTTGTGTGCATCATGCGGCTTTTTTTTTTTTTCGATCCGCTCCATCCACAAGCGATCGAGGGTGCGGAGGCGGAGCACGAAGGGTGCGGACGGGGGCGCAACAACAGAGCATGAAAGGTGCGGACGGCAGGGGTGCGTGGTGGAGGACGGAGGGGGGGCACTGGATGAATTTTTTTTTTCCCTTCATTCACTAAGGCCAAGGAAGGAAAGGGGAGGGGACGGGGACGACGACTGCGCCGTGGGGGATGGGGGATCGGGGGGGGCGGGGGGCGAGTGGGGTGTTGCAGGAGCAAGGAAAGAAAAAGGAAAAGAATGAAAAAAAGAAAAAAAAATATTTTTTAAAAAAATTAAAAAAATATTATTTATAAAATAATATATTATTTAAAAAAAAATATTTTTCAAAAAATTAATAATAAAATATTGTTTTTTAAAAAATTATTATTTTTAAAAATTATTTTTTTCATAACAAAAAAATATTATTATTTTAATCTATATTATTATTTTAGTAACTTCACTTACGGAATCAATCTAGAATTTTTTAAATATTTTTCTAAAAATAATATTTTTATTAATAATTTAAAAAATACTATATGCATAATAACAAATTATTTTTAAAAATTTTATTTTAAAGAAATTAATAATAAATTTTATTTCAAAAAATAATAAAATATGTTATTTATTTTTATTAATAAATATATTATTTATTTGTATTAATTTTATTAATAATAAAATATGTTATTATTATTAATAATGAAATTATTATTATTTTAATCTATATTATTATTTTAGTAACTTACTGAATTAATTTAGAATTTTTTAAGTATTTTATTAAAAATATTTTTTAATTACTTAAAAATACTATTATTATAATAACATAAAATGTTTAAAAATAATATGTTATTATGATAATAATAATAAAGATATAATAATATATTATTATAATAATATGTTATTATAATAATAATATTATTATTAAAATAATAAAATTTTAATAATTTTATGTTATTTATTTTTATTTTAAAAAATATTATTTTTATTAATAATAATGATAGAGATGGTAGATACGACAGTACAACATGAATAATAACAATGTTGGGTGCGACGTAGATGACGATGGGGCATAATATATTATTATTAATGATATAATAAATAATATATTTTTATTATTTTTAAAATAAAATTTATTATTAAAATAATATTTTATTATTAATTCCTTTAAAATAAAATTTTTAAAAATAATTTATTGTTATGTGTATGATATTTTTAAATTATTAATATAAATATTATTTTTTAAAAAATATTTAAAAAATTATAGATTGATTTCGTAAGTGAAATTACTAAATTAATAATATAGATTAAAATAATAATATTTTTTTATTATGAAATAAATAATTTTAAAAAATAATATTTTTAAAAATAATATTTTATTATTAATTTTTTTAAAAATAAATTTTTTAAAATAATATATTATTATATAAATAATATTTTTAATTTTTTTTTTAAAAAAAATTTCTTGCTCTCATAGCAACCCCCCACCCCTCGCGACCCCCATCCCCTGCGGCGCAGCCGCTGCCGCCCTCCCCTCCCCATCGTCCCCATCCTAACCTCTTGGTATCGCCGCCACCACCGTCCCCTCCCCTACCTCGCAGGGATCAACGAAGTCCGCATCCTGCAGCTCCGAGCAACCACCCCTTCATCCTCTATTGTCGCCCCCTTCGTCCCCCCTTCGTCTGCACCCTCCATGCTCCACTGCACCCTCGATCGCTTGCGAATGGAGTGGATTGAAAAAAAAAAACAACCATGCGATGCATGTAGGAAAAAGAGAGAAAGAAAATACAGATTGAAAATACAATTTCATTTAAAATCAAATTTTCTAGCTATAATTTTATTTTTTATTTTATCTTTTTTATAAAATATTATCTCAATCTAAAATTATATGTTTAATATGCGAGTTCGCTGCATCATCATAATTAGAATAGTTTCAAAAATATATTTAAAAAATAATATTTTTAAAATTAAATTTTTAAAAATAATATTTTAAAAAAATCCATCAAAAATTGGCAAAACCTAACGTGGGTTCTGCTGTGAATGTACTATTATTTGTGAATGCTGGTGAAGAGATGCTGGTGGCCTTTGGACGCTTGATGCAGTTTATATATATATATATATATATTGGATTTCAATTGATCAGAATTTAGCCTATATCCAATTAGATCTTAAATCATTTGATTCGCATATATCTTAGAACGTGTCTGAAATGGCACTCTAGCCAAAAAAAAAAAAAAAAAAAAAAAAAAAAAAAAAAGCACATGTGCACCTAAAAAAAATTTAGAAAAAAAAAACCCTACTACCTGAAACCTGAAAAAAAAATCAAAAAAAAATTAAAAAAAAGATATTAAAAAATTTAGGAAAAAATCTAATTTTTTTTTAAAAAAATAGAAAAAAAAATGAAAAAAAAGATATCCTGAAGACACCTACATTTTCAGACATCTTTTTTTTTTATTTTTTATATTTTTTTAATTAAAAAACAAGCTGTGCTAGGAAGAACAAAAGAAAGACATCGAAAGGCTTTTTTTTATAGTTTTTATTTATTTTATTTATATTTTTTTAAAATGTTCTGATGTCTAAAAGAATCTGAATTTTTTTAAGATGCAACGTCTATTAAAAAAATCTAAATTTTTTTTTAGATGCAGTGCATGTCTATTTTTTTTTAGACACATGAGTCCAATCTATCTATATATATGTTGTGGAATGGGACTGGTGTGGTCTCGGCCTATTTAGGATCGATCGCCGACCTATCTCAATGGATCATCTGAGCGGAATGATGCGATACTTCATTCACGGTTAGCTATAGGAAGATCGCCTCCTAGCAAAATAAGGTAGGCTTTCATACCTCGTCCTCGTCGGGTTCAAATTGACCGTCGAGCTACATGAATAGGCTCATAGCTCGTCAATGATCTATCTACAACCATCCATGCTGAAACTGCACCCTATTCGAATCGAAAAACTTGGATAAAAGGAGAATGTTTCGCAATTTCATCTCCCAAAAAGAAAAAAAATATTCCGAATCAATATAGAACGATAAACTCGGAAAGCCGTTAGAGTTCGAAATGGATACGACTCCAATTTCTTTCCTATAAATAAAGAGGCTCCGGGATCCTTCAGATAGGTCATTCAGTTCGATGCTTTCTCTCCTCATTATTTTCTAATCTCCTAACTTGAGCGTTGGAAGATTTTTACCGAAGAATACTCTAGTGAGGATTTTATTGTAGATAAACGGACGAAGCTCCAGCGAAAGTTCATTCTTGATCTCATATTCTTCGGTGGTCGAGCTCCTCCATCATCATCGACCGACCTCGAGCGAGGAGATCCAGGAGCAATAATATATATATTATTTATGAATGCTGATGAAGAGATGCTACTGGCATTTGAAAGCTTTCACCATTTGAAGCAGCTCTGCTCCAAAGGATAATGCGTACATAACTTTTTCCATGTACATCACACATACAAATATTTTATCACTCATACTCTTAATTAACCTTTTGAATTACATGTACACACACATGTGATATACAGAAAGAGTTCTGAAATTGATTTGAATGCCATCAACATAACTAAAAGCTGATGAAACCAACAACATAATGTCCATAAATATATCTTGACTCACATTTCCAATCGAAAAACTGTTGACACATCAAAAAACTAAAAGGAATAAAATATGATAATTAAAATTTTTGGTGGACCCAAGTCTAAGCCGGAAAAGCCCGAGTCTCCCTTAGTTTAGCTCCTTCCTTCCTACGAGCCCTCCCACCTTCAAAGACCCGACCCAACCACCTCCGCATAGCCTGGGACAACCTCAAAGGCCTCCGGCCCGGTTCTGGTGCTGGGCCAATGGCCGAGGCGATCTGGCGAACCTGCCCGGCCTCGGAGCGGCGTAGCTCCTTCTGAGAATGGTCCGGTTCAACTGGATCTCGAAGGTGAGCCGCTCGAACTCGTCAAGCAGCGTGGTGTGGTGATCCCCCAATAAGACGTTAAGGCCTCCTCCTCTTCCTTCCTCCATGGCAACAGAAGAAAAGGAAGAGAGTTTATTTATTTAGATTCATTCTCCTGAAGGGATCTGAGCTTGAAATAAAAGTGTGCATCTAATGCTTTGCGTGCTCTTTAATGCCGTATTTATTGACGCTTTCACGTAGTTGGGAGGTTAGGCAACAGAGAGCCCGACGTAGAGCGTTCATCAGTTCATGGGGTGGAGCGGGGCCTGCAGCAAATGTGTGGGTTGGTTGCGTTGCGTCTTGGGTCGGGTATGAACCAGATTCGGCAGTAGACGTTGACGATGAGTTAAAATAGGTTGGTCTGCTTGACTCATACGTGCCCAAGATAGAGTCCGACAAAACTCATGTTGTTGTCTAACGTCCAGGCTCCGATGTTGAACGGGTCAATTAGAACATCTGTTTTATATCAGGTCCTGCAACATTTGTTTAATAAAAAAAAAAAAAAACTTGCACCATAGGTATAAACGTTGAGAATCCATTTGGATGTCTGCACCCAAAATTTCATAAACTTTATAGATTTGATCCAGATAACCGTACTGAATTAGGCTTATAATTATAAAAATTCACAAAATCAAGGGAGCGGGCCGGCCCGAATATAATAAGAGAGAAAAAAAAAAAATCTAAGCAAGATTAAGTCAAATATACGCATGACCGGCCTGGATCCTATGAGATAAAAAAAATGACATGCTTCTTATTATTTTCACTTCAATTCATTCCCGTAGAATGAAAATGATGAGTCCTAAGAAGAAAAAGTAGTTGCCTTTTGAGCGTGAAGGGAGTGTTATGCAATCTTCAAATCATTGTTTCATTTATCATTATTTTCATTTTTTACTTTTAGGAGAAATAAAAATAGATGTCTCTCGTTTCAATCATTTGGTTGAAAGAAATCTTATTTGGATTTCGATTATACGATGAAAGGGAATGGTCCGATCTTTCTAAAACTAAATTCTGACTCTCTTTTAAAGATTCAAATTTTTATTCTAATTCTGATTTCAATCATAAATTAAATACTTTAGAAATATAATTATTTTGATTTTTATTTTAATTCATAGCGATTCTAATTTGGATCACGAAACAAACATCTTTGAGTTTCTATTTTTGAGTGATCAAAAGATGTCAAAGAAGTTCCATAATTATCTTAATATATACCTCAAAAAATTATTTTATTTTATTTTATTTTCATATGCATGTATAATAACATAAGGTTCATCACATTGGCTCCTACAATATTTAATAAAGCATCCATATGAATCATTATCATTAGCTCCCTAGATTATTTAAACATCATTATCTTTAAATTAGCCACCAATTTGCCAATTGACCGGCTAATCATTTACCATGCACCTAGTTCTCATCTAATTGTAGCAGTTGTAAAGCTCTTTGGATCTGCCAATCACTTTGCTCATCAACCTTCTCTAACTATATATGAAAAAGACTTACACGAGATCGATACAATAGTACTGGTCACATGTAACATGTGTGAGCAAAATGTATTCTCATCGTAACGTGGGAGGAAAGCATGACAAACGGATGAAATCCCACACTTAACTACTACGTCTCTTCATCATTGAGCTCTTTTTATTGTGTTCTCACTCCTGGCTTCTTCTACAAGGATACCTTTCCTTGAGATTAGCATGACATAAAAAAAATAAATTTTATATTAAATTATTATATTAAATATAAAAAATAGATAAGAAGAGATAATAAAAAATTGATGAATATAATATTTATTTTTTAGAAAAAAAGTAAAATACATACCATAAAAAATTAATATTTTATAAATTCTCAAATAATGATAATACATACTTAGATAAAAATATTTCTAATAGATCATATGTATTGAATGAGACATCGATAATAACGAAAATACTAGAAAGGATAAAGCTCAGAAAATAGAATATATATATAATTATTAAATTTATTTAAATATCTTTTAAAATTTATTTAATAATTTTTTTTATAAAAAATAAAATATAGATAGTATTATATAAAGAATTATATAATCATAGCTATTATATAAAAAATAATTGAAGATAATGCTTATTCTGATATTCAAAAAAATATTTTATATTGATGAATATATTTATAAATTTTACTATATTTTTATATAAAATTATCTTTAATTAAATATAATGATCTTATTTTAATATTATTTTTTAAAATAATTTTTTTATCAATCATATATAATAAAAATTATTTTTTTATAATTATTTTTTTTAGATGAATAATTTACAGAAATCATTACTAGTTTTCTTATGTAGAAGTTTGCTTTGTCATATATTTCTATTACAGCTTTGGCCCTTTGTCTTACCCAAAAAAAATAAATGATAAAATTTTAATATTTGCTATCCTAACCGAGATTCGAACCACCTTTTTTTTCTTTTGGGCAGGGTGCTCCCATCCGCGCGTCGATTAAGTGGTCCCCTCCATTTTTTTAATTTTTAATTTTTATTCTTTTGCTTTAACGGCCGCGTCAACCTGCCCAGTGCCCAGCGTGAAAGATCAACATACACCATCGGCCCTCCTTCCTAGTCTTCGTAAAAGCATCGGCAAATTTGAACTGTTTCCTTCGCCCTACCCCACCTTCCTTAAGCCTTCGTCTTCGTCATCGTCTCCGCTAAATCCATCCTCAAATCCAAGCGAGGAACCAGTATCGAAACCCTAACCCTAGCTATCAATCCAAGATCTCTTGTTTATGGCGCTATCGTAGCACTTCACCGTTGATTCCCTTGCCAATGAATAGGACTGTCGAGTTTAATCGATCTCAACGCCTTAGATCTTTTTCATTACTCCGATTTGTTCCCCCTTTTTGTCTTCTCCGATCGAGTGTCGGAATCCTATCACGGAACCCTGCAACAAGATCTCAGTGATGAGGTTTTTGGTTCGTCTTTGTTCCGATCTCTGGATTGCAGCTGTCTGCTATCTCTCTCATTCGAAAGGGTGGATCCTTATGTATTGAAGAAGGCTCTGATAGCTGCTGATGGAGAGGATTGGATTTCTGGCGGTGATCGTTTTGTTTTTGGTTGTGGCGCGAGTGTCCGATGCTTCATGTCGAGTTCTAATGGCTGATGGCAAGGGAGACGACAAGCGCAACTCGGAAAAGGTAAGAACTTGGCTTCTTTACCATTGTTCTTGTATTGGGGTTCTGGGAGTGGCCTCATGTGCAGCAAATCTTGGGCTTTGGGAATGTATTCAGGTGTCTCCGTCTCCTACTCCGGATCCTTCACCGAAAAACAATGGTTCTGAGTCGAGCCAGAAATCTCCACCGAAGAAATCACTCCGATCCCCTCCACCTGCCGCGAATTCCACTACAAAAAGTCTTAAAATTCCACCACCATCGGGTAATACAACCAATTTAGCGCCTCCCAGTGGACCAAAGAATGACAAGAATGGTAAAAATTCTCAAAAAAGTGAGGGTCCTCCTAAGTCGGGAAGCCCTTCGAATAGAAGTCAGGAAAATGCATGTCATGCATCAGCTGCAAAATGCCATACTGATGAATTGGTTGCTTGTCTTCAACATCTTGGAGATGGTAAGATGGATGTTTCTTTGTTCTTGGCTTGTTTAATGTGCAATATGACATTATGTAGTTGTTTGTTCAAATTTTTTTACTGCCTGTCTAATTTTGCCGTCTAGATACTTTTCTATAGTAGTTTCAGTTTAATATTTTTGCTCGCTAAGAATTCTTAGTAACTGTGCATTCTGGATATGGTGGGCTTTGTGATGGAATCTTATTTTGTGTACTTTTGATTAAGTGTTGCTGTTTGTTGCTTGAGGAATTATACATTTCATGTGAAAGTTCTCTACATTTATGGCAAGCCATGTTACCTAGTTACTTACTTCCAGCTCCAAGACTCCATGTTGAAATTGTATCTGAATTGGATATATGTCATGTTATTCATTCCAGTCACAAGTTGAATATGCTTCTTTGCTTTTATAAGGATCCATGAAGAATCTTTTTTCCCCATCCATGTTTATTGTTTCATAAAGGTCTCATCCTTTTTATGCTCTCTTCTCTTCCTCTGCAGATTCCAAGGAATTATCCCTTTTCATCCAGAACACAGGGGAGGGTGCTCTGATTGTGAAAATTAAAGTAACACCTCCTGTAGAAATTAATGGTGAGAAGAAAAAAATAGCCAAAGGGAAAAATGAAACGGTTTGTGCCTTATCTTTGCATTTATTTTTTTGACAATGAAAATTGAATATTTACATTTTTTTTCATGGTCCGTGAATTTCTGAGTTGGGCAATGATCCATTGCATCTGCAGGTTATATCTTAAGAAGTCAAAATTTCTTTCAACTTCTGAATAAACAATTAAGCTTATTGTGCCACAACGCAAGAGATTTTTTTTTTTTAAATTTATTTTTTATTTCAAATATTTATTTTTTAGATATCAGAATATCTTACAATCTTTTCAAACTAAGAAAGAAGTGCTTACCAAGTAGATTATCTAAGGCAAAGCTCTGGTTATATCTACTGTTTCTTGTTAGTGGATGAATTTTGATTTTATTGATGTGAAGCCACATACAAATTTCTTTTAGCATCACGAACCCATAGTCAAAGCAAATATGCCTTTGGCTGCATAGCATGAGGTAATTGAGTCTATGTACTAATGATGCATGGTATGAACTAGCAAATGCAATAAAGAAAGGTGGATTAAGGTTATTATTTGTATGACTTATATATTAATAGAATGACTTGTTTATGGTTGTATTGTGCATTGAAAAATCATACTATATAATCATGAATTATAAAGGATGTTGGAAGTGAGATATTATGACTCATTTAATTGTACATATTAGGTAATTGTCTGACCATCTCATTGTTGCATTATTGCACTTACCCAACACTTGTTCAGCAGGGTATCAAAGCCTCAAACCATTTTCTCAAACCCATCATTATAGCATTGGAGACTCACCATGTGAAACTGGTCAATTTGTCATTTTAGAAAAATCAGAGCAATCCATCCTTTTGTGTGGTGGTTTTCTGTTTTATCTGAATAGTTCATCATTCATGTGGTGGCAGCTATAGTTGCAAATCATATCAAGATTCAGACTGTTGTCAGATATGGCCATGTGGCTGCTATTGGCCAAAGTAATATCACTAAGTCCAACAAGGCAAAATCTGCTGTTTGATATCCACCGAGGACCACAAATTAGAGGTCTTACTATATTTCAGTTGTTGATTTTATTGCTTTCCCCTTGTTGCTGATTGATGAATATTTATTTGGTTGCCTTATTGAGAGGTTGTGATTATAGTTTTGGATGATTGGCATGATCTTTGTTAAGTTCACCTGATCCTATATATCTGACCTCAGAACAATGATTATGTTGACTTGGCCAAACTTAGAGTGGACTCAGCATTTCTTATCCTTCTCCAGAAGCCTCAGTTCCTTGATACCCTTCTAAATCTATATGCTTGTTACCTCACCTATCTTTTCTTGATATAATGGATTATGGAAACTAGTTTGGATTCATTTCAAGGTCGTAAATATTTTTTGTCCATCTATGTTTATATAATTTCTTGCAACTAGCTGATACTTTTAATTTTATCACCTTGCTGTGCATGAAGTAATTATATTTCAGTCTTTTAGCTTTACAAATGGCCCATTCCTACTGCTTATGTTCATAGTCACTCTATAAATTTTCTTTACTTTGAACATTTTTTGTGCTTAACCTCTTGACTGTGATCTTTTGACTGCCTATGCTCACCATGACTTTCTTGCTGTAAACATTTTGGTTGCTAGTGTAAGTATTCTTAGGTTGTATTTGCCTACAAACCTTGAAGATGGTAGATAGGCTTAACCTGATGGATTAGATCTAAAGCTTGGGTCTTTACTGCAATATTTCATGCTCGCCTTTTGAGGTATTATTGTCTCGTTCTTGTTATCATTTGATTTGTATTGGATTCATATTAGTTCTAATGACATCAAACAAGTTCTGCTGTTTCCTTTTGTTGCTTATCAAGATACCCAGATGTAATTGTCAAAGTGTTTTGTGCTAGGTTACTGCACTTCCACTTGACATTTCTGGCAATCTAGCCATTATATATATAGCATGGCTAGTCTTGGGACCTTTAGGTCATGAAGTCTAGTTCTTTAATGGATCAAAAAGTGGATTGAATCGGTGGTTATCTGAGTCTGATCGATTAAGCGATTGAAAAAAAAAAGAAGAAGAAAGATAACAAAGGAAATCTGCCTAATCTGATAGCTTATGAAGCCTAGGTCTATAAAAGATCAGGTTTAGATTATATAGGTGATTATTGAAGTCCAATATGTTCTGGGAGGAGGATGGGGAAGAAAAGCTTCTTCATCCACCGTAGAAATCTGAATGTTGACCTTTAGTTCAAGTCTGAAATTAGCTGGAGTCAGATGCCTGAGCTTATTATCAAATCAAACCCAATTTGGTCAAAGACCAAGGTTTGGGACCTTTGGGTTTTGAGAGCAAGGAGGACAAAAGGTGAAGGTCCTGAGCAATGTGCTAGGCCAATTGACCCTACCAACCTGTATTGGTGGCTGATTCACATGTCCATGGTTCAATCATCTGAAATTTCTCAAAAACTTCCCTGCTTTGTATACCATGGTTTATCCTCTCAATGCCTCAGTTCCACCTATCTTTTGATGTTCATGCCCACTTTCTCCTTTAACCTTGTGCCCATGTCACCATTACCATCCATTCCCTCCTTCTCAGCCCGTAATTCATCAGCCACTATTGCCTTCAATTGCAGCTGTATTTTCATTCATCCATTCATTTATGACCTCCAACTCAGATGCCCTTCTCTGTAACTGCACCGCCTTTGATGTCAGGTAACTTCATCACCATCCTATCGTTGTCTATCTTTTCTCATGTAAACAACCATCTTATTTCGATCTAACCTTATTGTTGGCGGGCATCTCAGAAACAAGCTAGTCCTAGTGTTCCTCATGACAACACCACCTACAATTTGCTCCATCTCTCAGCCATTCTAGTCAGACTTATGCTTGTTTCCATCCAGCGTCATCATGCTATGTAGAGAATCTATATTGGCACCTTTATCTCCATCAATGTTGTTAAGCTTGAGATTGAGTTGTAGGTTGTAAAAGGGGTTAGAGGTTAGATTTGATCATATTATGAATTGGATTGCAGACCATAAGATTTTTCCAATTTATATCAATATTTTTTTCAAAAATAAAAGAAATGAATTAATTGAATAAATGAGTCGATTATACTATAGACTAATGGAGGAACAAAGGCCATGCATGTAAGAAGTCTGGATCTATTAAGCCTATATATAGCATGTTTGGTGAAGCAAACATTATGTCCAGTTATTCAAGATATTTGTAAACTGCCTACTAATTCAATTATCCTTTTAGGTAAAAGAATGACATATGGGTGCAAAAATATGAAATTAACCTCCTACTTTTAACTCCATGAACTCCAAATAATGGTCTTCTTATTCTTATTGATCCAGACTTAATGGTGGTAAGTAATTTTAAATGCCATATAGTTAAATAAGTTACTAAAAATGGACTTCAACATGATTCAATAATATAATTAACATGATCAATTTTGATCTTATTATCCAAGGGACTATGTAACCGTTAATACAGATCAAGATCCTATTATCCCAAACTGATCATTATCATAAGATGGGATCCACCGCTTTTTTTTGAAGTAAAGATGGGATCCACCTCATTCAGGGTCATTTTGTTAGACATCATAAAATCCAGATCAAGTATCAACAACAATGATTGCAACAGCCTTCTGTTTTAAATGTTAATTTGCTACTCTCTTTGGTATCTTCACATATCTGACCAGAAATCTTTAGTTTGTGCACTAACCAGAATTTATTTTCCGTTTAGTGTGTGGGAATTATTCTCTTAGATTGATTATTATCAATGCTTCTTTCAGATTCACATGACTGCTAAGAGCGGACTAGAAATAGTTCTAAATGCTGGAAAAGGGAATTGCATTCTTCACACCAATACTTCTTTTTCTGACTGGAATCCTTTCTGGTTTCCTTCTTATGCGACCCATCTGACACCTATTTATGTTGCCTACTTTTTGTTTGTTACCATGGTAATCGCTGGAGGTACATGGGCCTGTTGCAAGTGTAGGAGGGGAAGGAGAGCTGATACTGGCATACCATATCAGCAACTTGAGATGGGAGCACAAACACAGTCGAGTTCGGCAGTTATTGACTCAAACACAGCCTATGGTTGGGATGAGGGCTGGGATGAGGAATGGGATGAGGAAGAAGCAGTGCCACAGGCTTCAGAAAAGCATCCCACTGGAAGTGTTTCAGCTAATGGCCTCACTTCAAGATCTCCCAGAAAAGATGGGTGGGATGTTGATTGGGATGAGTAGGTTCTCAACAAGGTGGAAAGTGAGTGAATGGTCCTTTATTTTTCCAGGAGAGAAAATAGTCAGAAGCTATTCCCAGAAGAAAGTTATATATACACTGTGGCTTTGCTAGGCAAAAGCTGCATATCATCGTGCCAAGAAAAGATAGTCATGTTTAGGATATCCAGCCTATTTGTGAGGAGAAGAAAACAGCTTCATAAAGAAATTATGTATGATTATTTTTTTTCCTAATTGCTGTTTTTGAATGATAGGTTTGTTAGTTGAATTGGAAACCCTTTGCAGGGCTGTATCTACTTAGATTTTCACAGGGGCTTCTGAGTTGAAGAACCTTCCATGGAGACATCAGATAGGATCTGCCTGGCTGCCACCTGCCCATCCTCGAAGTTGTGTTTGAATCCAACCTGGATAGCTCTAATACTCTCAGTACTCTACCCAGCTGCTAAGTCGATAAAGCTATTACAAGTCTCCTACAAGCAAGAGTACACAGTGAAGCACCAATATGGGACTAATAAACTATCTCATGATCTATACTTTGGAAAAAAAAATAAGCAGAACAATGTGGATCTAGGAGATGTTGCTGTGTTGGAATCTATATCGGGGTTGCCCTAATGTCTGTTTGAAGTGTCAAAATTATGTATTGTGATGAGGATTCTTTCATTTGATTGTTTGCTTGAAAATGCTGCTGATTTAATCCAAATAAGCAATTAGATGGAAAAAGATTGTCTTTTGTGTGTTTGAAACAGCCTATGTCTTAGAGTGATTACGATCCTATTGCTTTTTATTCTTGGTTGTTTGGCTTAAGCTGCCTCTGGTTTTAGAGTAGATTTAGCTGCAGGTTGTTGTCTTATGGATCATTCAGTCTTTGTAAACATAGTATCTGAAGGTCATCAAGCCATGGTTTTTCTTTTTCTGATCTTTGCTAGATTTTGCAAATAAAATCCTACAAAAGAATATTTTTTTTTTTTTGGCAGTAGAAATGCTGCACTCTTCTTGTTTTTGTCTTAAAAGATACTCAGTATCGTGTAATTTTTGGGTTTCTTACGGTTCATTTTTCAATGTTATTCTGAATTTTTTCTTACAATTCATTTTTCAATGCTATTCTGAAATTTTCTTTTGACCCAAAATATGAGATTCTGGTACATTGATGCGTCATGAATTTAATACTCACCGGTTACAAGTTTGTGGTTATATTTATGATTGTATGAAATTTTATGATTCATAATTTGCAGTCTTCTTTTTGTAGTTCCTAATGTTTTTCAAAGAAATTTTTGATTCTTCTTGGTGAAATGTCTAAAGAATGCCTGAGATTATCTAAACCACAAAACATGTCATCTGGTTGAAACCCTAAAGTGGGATTTATCAGTAGGTTGCTTGCGGTTCCTCCGAGTCTTATCATAGCATGTCACACCTAACTATTGTAAATTATTTTTGGAAAATTATAACTACGAGGGATAAGATTCCTATAGAGCAAGAAGCCAAGGAAACTTGGAAGCTTATAATTTCACCCTTGTAGCTCCAGCATTATTGGATCATGCAGCAAACCCTTGAGAATTGAGAGGTGTCATCCCAGTTGGCTTCAATAAAACCACCCAGTACTGTGAAATTTCCCAGCCAGAGATTATTCAACAGTGGCTTAGCCAAAGATCCGAAAACAAGGATGGTCTTTTCTATCTGGAACTTGTCTGCAAAATCCATCTGCTTAGGTTTTGCATTGAAACATGAATTTTTGGATTTCCCAACGGATACATGGAGATCTTCTTCTGAAAATGGAAAATATTCTCCTACTTAAGTGGATACGCTCTTCTGATGACCATCTTCAGACTACATAACAGTCAAAAACAACAAGGCAGGTGCAAATTTATATGATGTTTAATTTGTGTGAGATATGAATACTTGGTTTTCTGAATGACCACCTTTTGATGACCATCTCTACACAAATCTATAATAGCCGAAAACAGAGTACATCCTGGAAATTAGGGTCCACACAACAGCCTAGGCGCGAGCCAAGCATGCGTCACTACTGTTGCAATAAAGAAATCTACAGGTTTCAATAGCACCCATCATTAGCCATACAAACTTCTCTTTGAGAAATGCTTTGTGCACCGTGAGCAATACACCTTGCTCACTATCCACAGTGATTGAATCATGCATGGGGCAGAGTATGGCATCCAAATTTTTTTTTTTCTTTCAGTCTCATGTATGAGTCAATCACCGCGAACGGTGCAAACGATGCGCACGAAGGTGCACTGCCTATGGTGCACAAAGAATTTCTCCTTCTCTTTATATAATCCAAAAACCATCGTTTCCATAGGCAATGCCTAGGAGATGTTTTTAATCCAACCCATGTTTGTTTTGCATGGCAACAAGAGGTGAAACATCTTTGATCCATCTTGTGGACAAAAAAGATCTTATAATGTTCTTTTGAAAAGTTTGTGCCATCTTAGGTAAATTTTAGTTTATTGATTTTCTAAATTATGAAGATCATTATGAGCATAGGATAAATGAGTTTTGTAGCTTAATAGTACAGCGGTTAAATGTCCTTGTGAGGTTTGAGGTTCAAGTCCGCTCGGGCATAGGATTCGTGTGAAGATCTAAAAATTTAATGTAACAATAGGATGATATCGTCTTTTTTCATCTTTCTTGTCCAGAACTTGCATACCCGTGTGTTTCACCTCATTGATGGAAAAATAAATTAAAAAATAAAAGAAAAAGTTGTGCACAAAAGAACACCTACTGATCCGGTTAATATAGGATGGATCTTTCTATAAAAAAAATTATTAAAAATAAATTCTGCTCCCATCGAAGTTCAATCTGATGTTTAGCCTAATACAACTGGTAATCACAGAAGAGTTTTGACTGAAAATTTTTTCTCTAGCGATCGAATCCCAACCAAACTTTTTCAGCTGTCGAATCCCTCTCGGACTCCCTCCAGCGGTCGAACCCCAGTCAAACTCCTTCCGAACTTCTCCTTCAGTCGGATTCCTCTAGGAGCCGAACTCCTTCGGAACTTCTTCTTCAGTCGGTTTCCTCCAGAAGCCAAACTTCTTCCGGATTTCTCCTTCAGTTAAATTCCTTCGGAAGCCGAACTTCTTTGAAACTTCTCCTTCAATCGGATTTCTTCAGGAGCAGAACTCCTTCCGAACTTCTTCTTTAGTCGGATTCCTCCAGTGGATTACTTTCAGATTTCAGCTAGCATTCCTCCCGAATGATCTCCTGTAGTCGTATTTTCTTTAGGAATCCGAACTCCTCTGAAATTGATATATATCAAAGTTCTTCACCAACCAACGCCTGCTTTCTTCGAACTTCGGCTATTAAATCTCGACGAATAGACACATCACTATCAATCTGGCGATACCTCTCTTCGTAGCAAATTTCATGCGGCCTACCACCAGACGGTTATGGCTGTCATTATCAGTCTGACAATACATCTCTCTCCGTAGCAAATCCCATGCGGCTTCGAGCGGCCCATTATTGGACGGTTATGGCTGCCACTATCAGTCTGACGACATCTCTTTCTTTATAGTAAATCTCATACAGCCCCGAGCGATCCACTACCGAACGGTTATGGCTGTCACTATCAGTCAGACTCCATTTATGAAAAGGAACCCTTAGATACGTTTTCTCTAAGCTCTCTTTTTCTTCTCCAAACTCTGCTGATCTCTTTTCTGAGCACTCCATTTCTGTTAGCCAGAAGAGTTGACTTGATCATCGGAGGATCTTGCCGGAGCCACCATCACCGACTCCGAGCGGAACTTTATTTTGTAGATCATCGACGGCGACCTCTTTCTTAGCTCCAGCTCGTTCCAACGTCAATCAAATTCTGCACCAACAAAAATGATCCCCATCCAATGATGACGTGAGCTCTAGGCCATGATCATACAAAGCTAAGCATCCCAAACTTGAATCATCATCTTTAGTTCAGGTGAGTGGGATGTAGGATGCCCTGTTGGAATGGTTCATTTTCTCCATCCCACGGTCCTCCCAACATCATTTGCTCTCCCAGGGCCATGTGCCTAGTGAAAGTTGTGAAGGACTTGTCATGCTGTCCCTTGTTGAAGTAGTACCAAGCTCTTGCTCTAGGCCTCCATTCCACCAACCCTTCAATAAAACACTTTCCCTGTTCGCCTTTATTTCCCTTTCTTTCCTTTAAATGATGCCTCTCCTCCCTCTCCCTGGCCCTTGGGGCTTCTTTTGCAAACCCAACACACACCCCCTCCACCCTCCTTTGCCGGTCAAAAGGGTTGGTGCTAGGGTTAGGGTAGGGACCATCAACTTTGGTAAATCTTTGAATGAAAAGCGCTTGATTTCATCCATGAGCTGGCAAGCCTGTGACCATACAAGACCTGTGCCCAATAGAATGCTTTGTGACATGCAGGTCATTTCCATTATCCATTACCAATAAAAATGCCACAAGGATTAGACTTAGGCTTGCATATGTGTGTGCGTGTGTGTAATTAATCTCTCATTTGGTAAGAAATTCAACTCTCATGAGCTTGAAGCAACCCTCCCTCAATCAAGGCCTAAGAAAAATTCCAGAATAAGAAGGGGGATTCAGCCTATGCAAACATCTGGAGTCCAAAGTCTCATTCTCAAGTCGTTAGCCTGGAAACATTAAGAGGGTCGGAAGTTTTATTCTCAGATTGCATCAGCATCAATACGTATTCCACTAAGTATGCTCACTATTTTATTTTAAGCAGAAGCAAGATGGAAGAGATGCCCTCTCTTTTGCAATGGTGAAGAAGAAGAAAGAAAGAAGCACCAAATACTCAAATTGCTGGCATGGTAATGGTGTGGCTGGACGCCATGTGACTGACTCGACCCCAGGGAGGATAATCTTGTGATGACTAAGCCCCAGCAAATTAGATGTTGCTAATGTTATTTTGTGATTGAAGACATGAGAGTCCAAAGTTTCATTCTCAAGTCGTTAGCCTGGGTCGGAAAATTTATTCTAAGATTGCATCAGCATCGATATGTATCCCACAAAGTATGGTCACTATAGTTTAAACAAAAGCAAGATGACAAAGATGGTGAGGAGGAAGAAGAAGGAAAGAAGCACCTAATACTCAGATTGCTGGCATGATAATGGTGTGGCTGACTTGACCCCAGGGAGGATAATCTTGTGATCACAAAGTTCCAGCAAATTAGATGTTGCCAATGTTATATTGTGAGAGTGGAGCAGTCATGCTTGAAAACAAAATTGTTCATTCTAAATATCGAGGAATCAAGTATGGACAAACAAATGGAGAATCATATTCACCAACTACACCATATGGAATTTCCAGTGAATGTTAAACATCTCTCTCCAGGTCATTGCCATAATCAGCAAGTTGTTCCCCAATTATCTGGTAATGGTTCCTTACATCTTCTATACCATTCATTAGCTTGAGTCACGTTTCAACTTTCAACTAAAAGGAATTTCTCTACTTCAGTTTATCCAATTATAATCATTTTCATCTCAAATATGCTAAAGACTTGTTTATACTCACCCATCATCACTCCATTTCCAATTCATACCGTGTTACTTTTTTCTCTTTTCCAGGAAAATGGCTACAAAGGTAACCCATCACTTTCATTAAAATATTAAGATAGCACAAAGAAGTAGGTCAGCATACGGAACAAAAATGTTACAAGTTTTGTTATTGTCAATTATTTCTCCCATATTAAACACATATTAATTATATTATTTTATAAAACTATCTACTTTCTCTACCGCATTTACGTGCAGCTAAACCGAGCACATAAGAATAACTACTTAAAAGCATGAAAATTACTGATGTAAATATGCAGATGATGAAGGTGAATATATCTCATTTCGGAGGAAATGAAATGAAGCATATATCCAAAACCTCAAGATAAAAAATTAAAGGTTGGGACGGCCACAGACAGCTAATACCTTCAAGATGTCAATATTTTTCTCCCAAACTAGAATGGACGCGCTGCATGTGCGAGGCCTCATAAATATATGTTTTAAAGTTTACAGCCACTCCTTACCTTTTGGACGAACTTGGTAAAACTCACTCCCTTCTATTACGTTAACATGGCAAAGTTATAAAAAGTGAAGTCCCAGAACCCGGCCAGCCCTCACAAACTTTTTTAAAGGAAAATGCTCGATGTACCAGTAGCGTATCCTGATATTTAAAGATGAATATGACTAAAGAAACACTTTTTGATGTAGTGGATCTCACTTGGACCCCTGCCATAGATATTGTTGGGAGGGAGGTGATGCTTCGGAAATAATAATTAAAGAAAAGACATATACCATTAGACCACATCAAAGCACTGCACGATTCTCTCTCCACCGCTGCATTAGCCTGTTATGCACTAAATATATATTTTTCTGCAGCTCATGTTACCTCTATTTCTTTATTGTTTCTGTCTCACCCTCAGTTTACTTCTACCACAAGTGTGGGAAATCTCAACTCGGGTCCCTTCGGTTCTTACTCGCCTCTGACTTTAGGAGAAGTTGTTAGCCTTGAATTTTAAAAACGGGACGTAATCGTACTGGTCGAGAATCCAGGTTCATGTATGTATTTAAACTTGAAGCACGCCTTCACCTATAAAGAAGAAAAAGAAGGGCTATGATGCTCAGAACCACATGCAAGCTAGGGGATGATGGTAGAGTGGAGTCACGTTCACTCAACTCCTATTTTTTACACTTTTCTTACAGCCTATTGATGGCCAGGGTCCAGTTTCTGAATGGACCTCTAGTTTTTTATCCCCAGATTAACTTTAGACAACAGAGGGATGGTTGTGAGGTTGAAGGCGTCGCAAGCAAAATGTGAATAAGAGTAGCATCCTACCAACTCCTGAAACCACCGAAAGTTGAGTCAGTTCTTGAAACAAACGAGTGAAACCAAAAATTATGTACTTGCTTGTGAATTATGATAGGAAGAAATAGATTTGCTTTGCAGAAAGCAAAGGTGACATAGGTAAACTCCGCCTTCTTCTTTTTTTTTCCTTTTTTTTTTTTAATTTAATACAAGCAGATGGACACACCAATTTAGTGAAGATCAATCAATATATAAAACCATCAAGATACAAGACCAGCGGACAATCCTCACCCTATCTCCATATCTAATTTTCAGAATGCTTTGCAACAAATATCACTGTCCAATCGTGTTCGCCTTCCAATAGATATATATCAGGCTCAGGCTCTAACTACAATGATTCTCGAATTGCCCGACTCCTCCTTGAATCTAAAAGATGATAGTGGCAGAATTATCTTTCAAAAAAATTCTCTCCAATCCAACTACTTTTCTCCTTTGAAGTGGAGTTTCGCAAAGGTGACATGGCCAACCATTTGATGATTAAAGTGCTTAGAACGTAACTTCAAATATACCATCATTATAATGCTGTACTTTTCAGTAACAACTTACCAACACCAACATTTATAGCATTTATCCACTTGATGGGTAGCCGATCTGTTTCGTTTAGAGCAGAGAAGCACAACATCACAAGGTCGCATACAAAGCATCATGTTCGTATGGTTATCATGAATGTCACAACGGTGAAGATTTTTAAGGTTATTGTATATCCAACAAGCCAACAAAATATTCCACCACCACCCTCTCTGTCCAATCTCAGATCAATGCTGCCACATAGAAACACGTCCGAATCAGATATACTAACAAACAAAATGTTTAGGGTCCGACAATCTAACTGCCCGGTGAAAGGGAATCCGGTCAACACAAACACTAGCACCCACTTGGCGAGCAGGAAAAAAACAGCACCTTCCCTCTCGAACTAAAAAATGCAACCTCTCACCAGTTCCTTCTCCAAGCATCCTCCTCATTCTAAACAGGCAAACCGGATTCCTCTTCGCCGTAAAAACCCTATGCTTCTCTCTCTCTTCATGTCTTAGATTTCAAGTAACAAAAAGAAAAAAGCAAGAGCAGCTTCAAGGGAACTCAACTCAATTCCTCTTCTGAACTATCCTGGGGGCACCTGATGAGCTGCAAAATTTTCACCACCTCTGGCATATCTGGCCGGTTCGATGGCACCTGCGATGTACAAATCAGCCCCAGCTTCATCACTGGCACAGCTTCCTCCACCGGGAACTTCCCACCAAGCTTCCCATCCACGCACTCCTCGACCCTCCCTTCTTCCAATGCCCCCTTCACCACATCACATAACACCACCACATCATCCTCCATGTACTCCACCGGCCGCCTCCCCGTCACGATCTCCAGTACCAACACTCCAAATCCATAAACATCGCATTTCTCGGTGATCTTCACCGTCCTGCAGGCGAACTCTGGTGCCATGTATCCAAGCGCGCTTTGAATTTTGCTGCTAAGAACATAGCGGTCCAGCATCGGTAATAGTTTTGCCAATCCGTAGTCCCCTACCTTGGCCTCGCCTGAGCCATCGATCAGAATGTTGCTCGATTTGAGATTGTAGTGAATTATGTTGAGCCGGTGGAGGTGGGCTAAACTTCTTGCAATCCCAAGAAATATATCGAACCTCTCTTGCCACGAGAGCAAGTTCGAGGCAGAGCTTTCATGGAGGTGTCTGTATAGATTCCCACCAGACACGAACTCATATATGAGGAGCTGCAAGGATGGAGTCCAGTAGTAACCTTCGAGGGCTACAAGATTGGGGTGTCTAACTTTCCCCAGCTTCCTGATCTCCCTCTCAAAATCTTCTTGGGACTTCACTAGGCTTGAGACCGTAAGCTTCTTGATGGCCACAGGCCGGCCATCTCCTAGGATAGTCTTGTATACGGTACCATATCCCCCACGGCCCAGCTCACAGTCCTTATTAAGGATGGCATGTGCCCCAGCACTGAAGTCAGGGTCGTTTCCAGAGAACATCACAAGCTTGCCAGAGTTTGCTTCAGTCCCAGGAGAGTGGCTATGGTAGTCATCAGAGAGGGCCAAGGCTGCAGCAGATTGGGAGGCGGCTGAGGAGCGGACCCTGATGTTTAGTACAGTGATGGTGATAACACCAAGTGCGATCACAGCAGCAGCTCCAATGGCAATGAGAGTGGAAATGCTTAGGATGATCCTCTTGTGGCGGAGGTTGCCAGGGGAGAAGGCTGAATCAGAAGAGCGGTTGCGCGAGGAGGAGTTGGGATTGAGGACAATGGGCTTGGGGAGGACTGCACGGCAGGAGCGATTGACGACGGAACCACAGAGGCCAGGGTTGTCGGAGATGGAGGAGGGAGGGATGGTGTCGAAGAAGTTACCAGCGGGGAGATCTCCAGAGAAGAGGTTGTGGGAGATGTTGAAGGAGATGAGGTGGGGAAGGTTGGAGAGCTGCTTTGGGAGGGTGCCCGTAAGCCTGTTGTGGGAGAGGTCTATGGTTTGGAGGTTGGTGAGGTTGGCTAAGGTTGGAGGTATTGGGCCTGTGAGATTGTTCTGTGATAATATCCTACATGAACAATTCAAACAAAAGAAACAATAGAATCATTTAGATAAATGCATTAAACTAACAAAAACAACAAATTAAAAGATCTTATATGATTATAAAGGCAGACACGATGAAAATTTTAGAAATTCAGGTTTATCACCGAGCCTGCACCATGTTTATAGACGTAAATAAAAGAAGATTCTAATGATAATGGGAAGGAAAATGGTCAGCAAACTTCGAGTGCATGGGTAATCACCCAAAGAAGGCGTGTAATAAAGGGCAAAGTTATCGAGCTGAAAACCAAATGGATGATCCAAAAAGGCTGTGATAGGCATAAAAGGGAGGTCCAACAACCTCAAAACAGTGACAGAGACAAAAACCACAATCCCAGAATGGCCGGTGTAAAGATGGGAAGAATCATCAAATCTATCTAGAAAAACCAATGAAATCCAGATGAAAGTAGATCAGAAGCAATTAAATGGAAGACGTCAAGAATGGAAAAGGCATGGAGAGAGAACTTACAAAGATGTGAGGGATGAGCAGTTCGCAATCTGAGTTGGTATTCCTCCAGTAAGTGAATTCTTCTGCAGCCTCAGCTCATTCAGAGAGACTGCTCCCCCGATCTCCGGTAGGATACTCCCATTGAGCCGGTTTCCACTTAGATCAAGGACCTGCATTGACTTCAACTCCCCAATGCTCGTCGGGATAGAACCCGAAAGCAAATTCCAGGATAGGTTCAGGAACTGCAAGCCATAAATGTTCCTGATATCAACCGGAATTCCACCGGAGAATCCATTACTGGATAAATCCAATACCTTCAGGGTCTCATCAGTACTAATAGGGATTCGTATGGAGCCACTCATTTTATTCCCTGAAATTGAAATACTCTGCAAACCCGATTCAAAAATCCATGTTGGGAGATTACCCGTTAAGGAGTTGTGGCTGAAATCCACCTCCGAAAGGCTTTTGCAAGTGCCTATCGATTCCGGCAAGCTCCCTGTAAGACCATTATGGGAGAAATCCAATCTTTTCACTAGCTGAAGTTTGCCAATGGAATCTGGAATCTGGCCAGAAAACCCATTGCTTGACAAATCCAACGTCTCTAAACTTTTCATTTCTCCGATCCACACCGGAACTTCACCGGAAATACAATTAGAGCCCAAGCTCAAGTAGCTACACATGGAAAGGTTCCGCATTGTTTCAGGGAGGTCACCAGTGAGCAAATTGCCACTGAGGTCGAGCGATTTCAACAGCAAACACCCTCCAATGTCATCCGGCAACCGGCCGGAAAGGCGGTTACCATGCAAGCCGATCGCCCTCAGATTGTAGAGCCGATTGATTCCCATTGGTATATCACCAGACAGAGAATTACCAGAGAGGTCAAGTGATCTGAGACCATACAAAGACCAGAGCCCACTCGGCAAACGACCGGAAAGCCGGTTCGAGGAGAGGTTCAGCGCTGCCAGCGTCGAGCAGGAGCCCACGCTCGGCGGAATCTCCCCCGAGAAGTCATTATTGGCCAAAGAGATGGACCTCAGAGACCTGCATTCCCGGAAAAACACGTCAGGTATCGGGCCGGAGAGATTGTTCTCGCTGAGATCCACGCTCCAGAGGTTTTCAAGCTGGGAGAGATTGGGATTGAGACTGCCCGAGAAATTGTTCCCCGAGAGGGATAGCTTCCGGAGGGATTGGAGCTGGAGGAGACCACGACCAATCTTTCCAGAGAGGGAGAACCCATCGAGATTGAGCTCGGTGACCCTGTTGGTTCTCGGGCTACACTTGACGCCGATCCAGCCACAGGGGTCGTCGTCATCCTCGTTCCAAGACGCGAGCTTGGAGGCGGGGTCTTGGAGATCGGCCTTGAAGACGATCAGGCCGAGGACGTCGTCGTTGAGAGCGCCGGATGTGGCCAAAAGAGGAAAGTAAACTAGAAAGAAAACACAGTAGAGCAGTAGATTTCTCATCTCCTATCAAATTTCTTCCTCTTTTTCTTACGATTTTTTTTTTTTTCCTCCTCTCTTTCCTTCTCTGAAGTGCTAGTTCGCCGGTAGAAGATCTGAAGCCAAGCCCGACGATTTCATTTTTTCTACTGGTCTCCAATCGACTCCAAGACCTCGATTTTTTTTAGCTAGCACGAGAGATTGGAAGACGAGGAGAGCTAAAAAGGGCGGATTTTTTCAAGAAAAAAACAAAAGAGCACGAAGAAAACACCCACATTGGTCAACAGAAGCAATGCGATTTCTTTTGAAAGGGAAACGAAAGGAACAAGCCCTAGAAAAAGGAATCCAAAGAACCGAACCTGCCGCTCTGGAACGAAGGCAGGAAGGAAACAAGAACAAGTACAAGAAAAATAAAGCAAAAGGCGAAATGCTTCAGAGGTCGAAAAATGGAGGAGACGAAGGAGGAGGAAAAGAAGGCATTCTTCGCCGGACCGGCGACGAGAGGACGGCGGCGGGGCTGATCTAAGAGCAGCCACGGAGAAAGGGCTCTGGGTTGCGCCGGAAAGCGGAGCACTTCTCGCCGGAATACAGCCGGCCGCCGGAAACAAGAAGCTCTCCGGCCATGAGAGAGGGGACTGTTTCTTCTCTTCTGCTGGGTCTCTTGTCTGAACTCTGAACGCTAACAGCTTTTTTATCGATAGAGAGAAGGTTTGGGCGGGGTGGGTGTTGGAGGTCGCTGGCTCTTTATTAGGGGGTTGTGCACGTGGCGATGCTCAATGGCTTCCCACGCGGACGACACGTGGCTCGCCAGCTCTGCTGGGAAATTTATGAATTTATTAGTTCACCATGAATAGATTAGCACTCACAACGTCACCTCAATGAATAACATGTGGGACCCAAGTCTTAGGGCAGAGGAGTCAAAATCGAGTTTAGGTTTGTTGTGTTCACGAACAAGCATAATAACTAGTAAACCATATCCCCTAATGCCTGTGCTGGAAAGGTCTTCCTCTAATTTAGGTCCCAATCTTCATAGGTAGGCAATTGGGTGGTCCTTGCCTTTAATTTTGGCTTTTCTTTATTTTGGTAAAGCTTAGAATTTGGGACAAATATACTTTAATTTTCTTTTTTATTTTAATGATGATGACTCCGTAGGGTTGACATCATTATTTGTTTTGAAAAATGAAAATAATCATCATACATCCATGCGACATTCTGTTGGATCTTCGTGAAATATAATGATGACTAGTATAGCAAAAATATAACTAAACTAAAACATATTAATAAAGAATTTCACATATTAAGTTAAAGAAACATTAATAATATTTCTAACCCACATCTCATGGTCATTATGATGGATGAATAATAAATAGCATACAAGTGCTAATTATGTCAACATAGAGCACAACACAAGGCCTCAAAAACAATTTGTAACCTTCGTTATCAACAACGCATTAACCAAGACTAGGATCGTAATGAAATAGATTAAATTTTCACACCCCAACCAAATGGATCAAAAGAGGCAGGAGACTAAATTACTTACAATGTTTGGCTTCTGTTGAAGCCATGAGCACCCATGATGGCCTTAAACATGGTTAATCTAAGCAATGTCGCAAGTTACTGTTTTCATCCTTTGATGTGAACTTTTTTCTCAAGGTTCTTGTTCTAGATGGCTGTAATATTTTTACCTCAAGGTTCTTTCTCTAGATTGCTGAAATCTTGACCGTGCTTTCAAAATTCTCTCTTTGGGCCACCACCTCCGCTGCTCTGCAGTGCAATGAATACCATTGAATGGGATGTCGTTCCCTCATTTAATTACACCCATCTTCTCTGACGTACCGCAAGAGACAGCCGAGGGCCCAAGGTTGAAGCAGAGAAGGGTGCCATCATCTGCGACTGGAGCTGCTTATGGCGCCACGTGGCCGTTTCCTGTAACATGCTAGCATGGCGAGGTCTCCGTACGTATTGGCCTCTTTGAGTAATTAAGCGTACTGCAGTGCTCCTTTGGCGTACTTTGTTGTTTGTTCTAAGATCAAGTTAATGCTATTGTTTGTTTTCTTGAAAAGAAAATTAATGCCATCGTTCGTGTCAGGAGTGGTGGACGTTGAACGTGTCGTAATATTTCCCGTCGGCAGAACCACGTATTTGGCTTGATGGATAAAACGCAGGCAAAAAATAAGAGAATATGTCGGAGAGAAAGAATAATTCTTAAAGTTTTTAGAGAAAAATAGATAATACTTCAACAACGCATTTAATTTACAAAAATCAAAATCAAAATATATTAAAATAAGATTCAAATAGCCATATCCATAGATATATTTTATTTATAATCTATTATATATATAATAATATTCTATAAAAAAATATTATGGTATTTCCATTTCAGCATCTCAGATCATATGAATTATTATTTTATTATTTATAATAATTTAAATATTATTTTTTAATAATAATAAAATAATATTTTAAAAATTAAAAAATAATATTTTAAAAATAAAAATAAGAAAAGAATAAAAGATTAAAAAATATTTTTAAAAAATTATTATTATTTAAAAATAAAATATTATAAAAATAATAATAAACTTTTTAATAATACTCTATAGATGAGTATTATGGTGTTACCACTTTAGCATCTCAGATGATTTTAGTTATACCACGTGGATTATTATTTTATTATTTATAATAATTTAAATATTATTTTTAAATAATAATAAAATATTATTTTTAAAAAATAAAAAAAATATTTAAAAAAATAAAAAATAAAAGATAAAAATATTTTTAAAAATTATTATTTAAAAAAAATATTATAAAAATAGTAATAATATTTTAAAAATATTAATTTATTATTATTTTAAAAAATATATCATATCATTTTTAAATTTTAAAAATAATAATATTTTAATTTATTTTTTAAAAAATAAAATATTTTGATATCTGAATCGATCCATCGGATCAGATCTGATCAAATCTAATAAATTATCCACAAAGAAAGCACAGTACTCCATCGATTTGAAAGCTATTTAATAGTCTCCGAAAGTTTGGAGAAGCTATGAGAAGAAAGGATGGGGGTGCGATCGGGATCGACGTTTGCTATATAGCACCAACGAACGTGGAGAAGATATGAGAATAGGAAGAAAGAAGAAAAAAATAAAATATTTTTTATAAAAAAAATAAAAAAAATGAAGAAAAGAAAAGAAGAGAGTTTTTTCTTCCTTTAGTGGTGGCACTGGGGGCGGCGGTGCTGATAGAAATGTCGAGAAGTACGATCGGGATCGATATTTATCGAGAAAGAAGGAGAGCGATGGTAGAGCGACACCGACAGGTGCGGAGAAGATATGAAAAAAAGATGGAATGGATATGCGATCGGGATCGACGTTTGCCAAGAGAGAAGAAAAGCCATGGTGGTTTGTCGAGAGAGAAAAAAAAGCCATGGTGGGATGATAGGAATGTAGTGGTACGACGGACGGGTGGAAGATATGATCAAAAAGAAAAAATAAAAAATAAAAATTTATTTTATAAAATAAAATATATATTATGTAATAAATAAATAAATAAAATATTTAAAAAAATAAAAAGTATTTATTATTAAAAAAATTTAATAATTATAGACCGTGGTTATCTATTCCGTGTAATGTACGGGTCTTCGATTAGTTAAAATTAAAATTGGACATGGAATGAAACTTGAGCACCAGAAGAAAGTAAAGATTAGATTTTGAAAGATTAAAGCATTATCATTCTTCCTTGAAATTATAATAGGAATGAAACTACTTCCAATTAAATTGTTAAAATGAGAGCCGCTCTTTCGTTTGTTTTACTCGGAATCTAATTTTTTCCAACCAAACATGCATCAAAAGATGGGACGGGCTTTATGTTTAACAATATCAGTCTGTTACCATATAAGAATCCAGCTGCAACCTCTTTCTTTGCTTCAAAAACCTTCATTATAACTCAAGTTTGCAATGCTCCTGATGGGTGGTCACGAGGAGTGAGTTTTATGGTTGTTTGTTGGTTTTTTTTTCCTTTTTTTCTTCGAAAAATATGATAAAAATGCCATAGCTGGAGTTCAAATTGCGGACATATTCCAAACAGAGAGAAATGCCAACTAGGTGCGGTTGGATTTATTGGTTACTTGTTCATGATTGCATGTAGTGCTAATTTTGAATCATTCTGATGATGAACAGCTCATTAAAAGGGTTGCCCATCTAGTTGTAAATATTGTTCACCCTCGCTAATAAAAACTGTATGGCTATTGTATTGCCTCTTCGTTCACCCATCCACACACACACACACACACACACAATAACATATTCAAAATAAAGCGCACCTGCTCTAAATATCTGCACCAAATATCTAATCTTATTGGCCTTGCACACAAAGAGAATATCGTCATTGAAATATAGAAAAAATTGTGTGAAAATTCAAGTCACTCTCATCATTTCAAGAGACCACAAAAAGTTCCAAGCTCAAGTCAACATAACATAACAAAGATGCACTTGCAACAATAACCAACATATTCAAATGCAACCACATCAACATTTATCTTACTTTCCGGCAAGATAGAAATGCATGTCCATGCCATAGTTTGCGCCAACAACATTCATCATTGCAATGCTGAGCCATGTGAAATTTAGAGTTGGTTTCCAGTTGCATGCGGTTTTGCCACAAGGTGAACATCTTCTGAGGATTGTTTTTTTACAGATAAAATATTTATCTAAAAAGCTATAATTTTTTAAATAATTATTTTTTAAATAATATTTAAATAAAAAAATAATTTATCTATATTTTTTATTCATGGGCGAGTCATTCCGAAATCTATTATTCATATTCTTTGACATTACTACTTTCCTAGGTAAGTTGTTCAAATTTATTCATATTTTTAATAATATTTTTTTATGCTTTTTAGATTTCAAGAAAGTGGATAACTGAGTTATTGAGCATTAAATGATGAAAATATTGAAAATAAGAATATAATATTTTAGATACAAAATTAAATATCTATTTTACTAACTCATGAGAAAATAATTTAACCACCTCCTATGTGGGTAAAACTTTTCCTCATTTCATAGGTAAATGCTATATAGGAAAAAGTAATTTTTTCATCTTTAAAAATATGAGAACATAGATAAGTTGGTCAATGAAAAAATAAATCTTTTTCGTGATATTTACCACAAAAGAACGAGCCCCGAAGGTCACACATATTTTTGTGGACCATATAAAATAATTCAGGACTTAGGGCTTGTTTAGCCAAGTTGTGAAAATCAGTTTATTTTGAAATGACTTCTTTTCAAATGAAGTTTAAAAAAAAGTGTTGTGAGTTTGTGTTTGGTAAAATTATTTAATAAACACTTCTATTAGTATTTGAGAAGTAGTTTATGTTTGGCAAATCTTTCAAAAAAAAATATTTTTGACCATCAAATTATGAAAAAAAAGGCATGTATAGATTTACTTTACAATTAATATTATATAAATAAATAAATAATTTTAAATATTTATTATGATTAATTTTAATTAATTTTTTTATTTTTATTTAATTAAAATATAAAAAATAATGAGAATATCAGGTAGCGTGAGAATAATGAGAGTATTTAGTGAAAATAAATAGAGATAATTATGATAAATAATGATTTTGAGTAAGGATATTTATATCTTGAAAAAATTAATTTTCTTCTTCTGCTTTGCTTTCAAGAAGAAGCTTCAATTTTCTATTTTCTTTTCATAGTAGAAAAACTACTTCTACTATCATTCAGAAATAAATTATTTTTAAAAATAATTTTAATCAAATATTTTATTTTTTAAAATAAATATATATATATTTTTTAAAGTTTGATCAAATAGGCTCTTAAATTAAGTATGGCCACTCGATAGGTTCAGCCCGTTTTAAGGGGAGAGGACACATATTATTGATACTCTCGCTACTTTACGTTTAAACTTTACTAACATATCCCTCCAAACATCATGTGAAGTAATTAATGCACTGAGGCCATCAACATGAGCAAAGTAAGTTTATAGGGCCATATCCCAGCTTTAGTGTGGGGATAATTTGGTCGGAAGCCACTAAGATTTAATCTCCGTCAGTCGCATTAAAATGCTCTTGGATTAACCGACACCAGAGCCTTTAATTTGATGCGTGAGAGAATCCTACGTCACTGGTATTTAAAGCCCCGTTCCCCTTCGTCCTCCCATGTTCAATGCTACGGTGGTTGATTTCGCTTATGGCATTCCCATGAGTCATCGCACAACTTAAAGTCCAAGCTTTCCTCGAACAAAAAAAAAAAGAGAGAGTCTAATTTAGTATAAATAAACGAGGAGTAATAATTCTGTTGACATTATTTTTTCCAAGGCAGTTTTTGTTCATAGCTTTAATGAGAAAGATTCTGAGGGTTTTTATTTCTTCTCCATTGTCTCGAGCTTCGAAGGCTGTGGGGAAGCTGTAATTTATATGCTTCAAAGTTCATTTATTGCACACCCTATATAACTATATGGATTCTCTCCTGCCGTTCTGTTTCAAAGTTGCTACGAATCGAGCTCCAGCATATGAAGCAAAGGTGGCACACGTGATGCTATTAAGAGACATCATGCGAGGTATTTTGTGAACAAGAAGTATAATTTTTTTTACAAGGCTGAAGTCCAGCAATGTTAATTATCTCCAAGGAAGAGCTCCTTAATTTAGTTTGTAATTATTGCTGGAGGGACCTGATGACTGTATTGCATTAGACATCATTATTATTAAAGGCTCACATCTTAGTTCTTAGTTTTTATTGTTGAGAAAAACGTCTAGAATTTTTTCATATTAAGCATACAGCGAGATTCAGGATGACGAATGGAATCTAACGAGCTTAAGAACACCTCAATCGAAATTCAAATGGCGAAGATATATACGAGAAAGCATGCAAAACGTCGGAAAAAAGTTGGAGTGGGGCTCATAGCCAGCAGGCGACCAGGCCCGGTGCAGGCCAACCGCGTGAACACGGCCCAGTGTGTAGCATGCAAGCCCGGCCCTATGCGGGCGCGGCCTAGCACTGCCTAGCACGGGCGCACACAGGCTCGGCCCTACGCAGGGCCCAGCACAGGCCCCTTACCATGCACAATGCCCGCGGGCTCAGCCTGGGCCTAGGCAAGCACGCACGAGAGCGCGGCCTGGGCCTGGGCGGCCTCGCGACGACACGGCACGCAAACACGTGGATTTTTTCACACGGTCCACATGCACAATGCGCATGGATTGGGCTTTCTTATGGCGTACCAATTTTTTTGACGTAGGTTTGTGCGATCTAGCTGCTAGGAAGAGCTACCGATGTGATCTGACGGCCAGGGGATGTTGTTTGATTTTGAAATGGACCGAGAATCCTACCAAAATGCGGATATAGGCCTTTAAAAGGCCTGAAACAATCCGTGAACATAAAGTGGCTTGGCAGTGATATAAGAGAACCTGAGACGTGATTGAGAACAGAAATAAAGCACCAGCAGACAGCAGAAGCAAGAGCTTCAGACAGACAGCTAGGCAACGGATTGTAGTCATTTTAGAAAATCTCTAAGAGAGAGTTTGGTAAGAGTAACTTCTTATTGAGAGGATTGTATATACGAATTGAGAGTGGATAATCTTCTCTTGTATCTCTTCCTTTTCATAGTAAAGTTTTGCATGTCCTATGAAGGTAAGTCTTTGGGCTGATTCACGTACTTGATGTGTTCTTATTTTATTTTCTTCTTTCTTTTTTTCATAATAATCTGGTATTAGATCCTCATAAGTGGTATTAGAGTAAGCTGATATCCCAATAGATTAGTATCAAAGTCAGAAGGTACTAGAGCGCAGATTACAGTAGTGATGATAAAGATTGAAGAATATAGAGAAGATAAGCATAATCAAGATGGAGATCAACAAGATGAGAAGGGCAATTTCTCCTTATGGTAAGCAATGGTAAAGCATGTCCTCATCCAACATGGATTGATCAACATTCTCTTGTATGACGAGATGCTAGCCACCATTGAGGTGAAGGATTGGAAGCAGATTCAGATGCAGACGGTGAGCACGATCTGCTTATACCTAGCGGATGATGTCTTGATCCATGTACTTGGTGAGACTTTTCCAACGACGTTGTGATCGAAGCTCGAGGAGTTATGTATGGCGAAGTAACTCACCAACATACTATTCCTTTAAAGATAGTTTTACCAGCTATGAATGAACGAAGATCAAAGCATACAGGAGCATCTATGCAACTTTCAGAAGATCCTCATCAACCTCCTCAGCATTGGTGAAAAGGTTGAAGAGAAGACTAGGACATTAGTCTTGCTAGTGTCGCTTTTCCTTCGTATGAGTTCTTGATGACTGCTCTTCTAATGAGAAAGAACACCATCAAAATAGATGAGGTCACTATGATAATTCTCTAGAACGAGGTTCTCAGGAGGGAGAATCCAGCTTCAAACTTAGATGGCGGTAGCTCAGCTTTAGCGATTTTCGAAGGAGTAGAAGGAAGTAGATGGAGCGACAAAGAATAATGAGGAGGGCGATCCAAGTCCAAGATAAGGGACCAAAGCAACATCAGATACTACCGATGCAACGAGTTGGGACATCGAGTCAAGAATTATCCACAACTCAAAGATCGGACAAGGGCTACTATGGCGATTGCCATTAGCGATATAGAAGGCGGTGATGATGTTCTTCTGGTTACTGATGAAGTATCGACTTCTTCCTCCCAGTGAATTATGAATTTGCTTGTTTTCATCATATATGTTGCAAAGAGGAGATATTTAATTCTCTGAAGATTAGTGAGGGCACTATATTTCTATCAGATAAATCGAGTTATGAGATTAAGGTAGTGGGATGGTCAGCATGAATTTTCATGATGGAACAGTGAAGAAGTTGGGTGAGGTCCAATACATACCCAACTTTAAGAAGAATCTAATTTCACTGAGCATCGGATTCGACCAGCTTTAGATTTAAGGTTAATGGAAGAATTCTGAAGGTCATGTGCGACGATAAGATGGTAATAAGAGGAAAAAAGTATGAAGGATATTACCTCATGATAAGGAGCCCAGTGCGAGATGGATCTTCAGGTGGAGATGGATTAGGCATGGGATGAGAGACTTGGAAGAATGACATGTAACGTCGTAAGATGAAGTTTCTATTGCTGTAGAAGGCTATCTTGAGCAAGTCTCAGATCAAGAGGATCATAATAATCGATGGAGGTGGGATCGAGTGGTCTGGCTCGATTTTCATGTTTGTCCATCCATGATCAACAGACGATTGCCCTAGGGTATGGAGGCGCTAGACAAGCTCTCGAATAGGTGGAGATCAAATATTGAGTCGAGATAAAGATTGTTAGAAAAAATACCTCGAATTCTTCTATATTAAGCACACAGCAAGGTCTAGGACAACGAACGGAGTCCAACGAGTCAAAGAATACCCCAATCGAAGTCTAGATGGTAAAGATATGCGCAAAGAAGTATGCGAAGCGTCAAACAGGAAGCTGGAGTGGAGTCCATGACCAGTAGGTGACCAGGCCCAACATAGGTTGGCCGCGTGTGTGCGGCCCAGCACTCAGCATGCGGGCCCAGCCCAGCACTGCCCAGCATGCGAGCGTGGCCTGGGTCTAGGTGGCCTCACGACGGCACGCAGACATGTGGATTTTTTCACGCAATCCACGCGCACAGAACGCATGGACCAAGCTTTCTTGTGGCGTACCAATTTTTTTGATGCAGGTTTGCGCGATCTAGTAATCAGGAATAGTTGCCAATGCAATCTGACGGTCAGGAAATGTTGTTTGACTTTGAAACGATTGGGAATCCTTCCAGGACGTGGACAGAAGCCTTTAAAAGGCTTGGAATAGTCCGTAAACGTAGAGCGGCCTGGTAGTGGTGTGAGAGAATTAGAGACACGATTGAGAGGAGAAATAGAGTGCCAGTAGACAGCAGGAGTAGGAGCTCCGGACAGACAACTAAACAGCGTACTGCGTCATTTCAAAAGATCTTCAAGAGAATTTGGTAAGGATAACTTCTTATTGAGAGAATTGTATATATGAGTTGAGAGTAGATAATCTTCTCTTATATCTCTTCTTTTTATATAGTAAAATTTTGCTTATCTCATGGAGAAGAGTCTTTGGACTGATCCACATATATAGTTATATTTTTTTATTATAATAATTTAATATTAAATTTTTATAAGTAATAACAAAGTAAGCTGTTATTCCAATACTTATGAATTTTCACATAGAGAGGAGATTAAGTAATATAAAGCAAAAACATCAAATAGCATTTTGAATTAAGCAACTGTAGTTGTACTGGACTTGCGTGCAGCCATGAGCAAGGCTGCCATGTAATTGTATGAGATGAATTTAATTATTATCTCCAATAATAAACTGCTTACCATAAAATAATTCATTAGAAAAAGCTTAAGTCTTAAAGAAAATGTTCTGTATTAAAAAAAAAAAAAAAACACGTAAGCACCAGTCCAAAAAAACATCATGCAACTTGGCAAGCGTCCTTATCTCTTCTTTGTTTTTTTTGGTTAGAAAAAAAAAAAAAAAAAAATCTCTTCTTTGGTAGTTAACTTCTCCATGCTCTTGCTCCCCTGACACCCTTCAAAGATGATGCGTATGATGCCTGCCAGGCGCCCCCTCTAGAAGAACGAACCACAGCTCCATCACCGTCGGCTGGTCTCCAGAGTTTGTCGTTTTGCTGTTGGAAGCTTCATGCATCGAGCATGATTAAAAATAATAATAATAATAAATTAAAATTAAAATCTCTCTCCATTTGCGTCGAAATTCTCGGAAACGTGCCGTTAGGGTTTTCATCCAATCGGCGAAGCTACGGGTCACAGCCGGGCTCCATTTGCCAACCATTCTCCTCGATATCCGCGAGATAAAGTAAAAAACACCACTGGCTGCTTTACCGGTTCCCGAGGATGTCGTGCCCCTAGAATCTCCTAAGTCATCGGCAAATAATCGCCGATCGGCTCTGGCAACTCGCCGTGATGTCACGTGAAAAAGAAACACGTGCTGGTGGCCACGAGTACCCGCAGGCCCCTCGATAAGTCGGTGGGCTCGATGGAATACGAGTCTCGATTTCTGGTCCCAATGGAGGTCTTTCTTCGTTCTGGCGATCTAGCGGGGAATTCGATCATATCCGACTTCGGATGTGGACTTTTTTTTGGTGTGATGTGATGTGCAGAGGTCTTCATTAAATGAGCATTTATCTGCGGTCGTTGACGCTCACCCAACTACAAGACAACAGGACACGAGTGCATTAACTCCGAGCTTGAAGCCTTTTGGAGGTCTGGGTGCCCCTCTATGCCATCCACGTGGATTTTTTTTCCTCTTTTCTCTTCATGGAATTGTTTTTGCTGGAATTTTTCTAAAAATATTTTTTAAAAAATTTATTTTTCAATCTAATTTCAAATCCAATTTATTTTCGAAACTATACGGGACACGATGAAATTGCATGTTAAAGGTACGATTACGAACCTGAAATCATGTATTTAACATACGATTGAATTAAAATCACATTTAAAATAAAATAAAAAATAAAATTACATATAAAAATATAATTTTAAAAAATATATCTTTTATATATATATATTTTTTTTCTTTCGCTCATGCTCGATTTTTTTTTTTTTTTTTTTTTTTTCGCTATGGGCACGGATGAAGAAGCACGAGTGGCTGCTAGTGCTCATGCAAATCCACGGGAACTCGGGTTCATTGAAGCTGAAGAAAAAAGAAAAGAGGATAGTGGTGGTGCGAGGCCATAAAGGGTGCAAAAAATAGTCGCACGGGATGCAGAAGACACCTAGAGCCGAAGAGTGGAGGAGAGGAGATGACTCGAGTTTGCTGGAGCCAAAGAATAGGAGGGAAGGGGTTTTAGTGGTTGCACGAAGCCAAAAATGATGAGGATGATAGGTGAAGCGTGGATGACAGCAAGGTGTGAGGGGCAACGACCTGGGTCATATAAGGTGGCATGGATCATCAGGGATATGGGGGGTGGCTGCAAGAGGGAAAAAAGGAAAAAAGGAAAAAAAATATTTTAAAAAATAATATATATATATATATATATATATATATATATATATTATTAATAATAATTTAAATAATAAATTATTATTTTTTTATTAAAAGTAAAATATTATTATTTGATTAATAATAGAATATTATTTTATTATTTGGGGAAGGAAAGGAGAAAAGAAAAAAATAAAATATTTGGGGAAAGAGAGGGAAAAAATAATATTTTTATTATTAATTTAAAAATATTATTTATGTAATAACATATCATTTTTTTTTAAAAAAAAATTTTCAAAAAATTAATAATAAAACATTATTTTTTTTTAAAAAATAAATAATATATTATTATTAATAAAATAATAATAAATAATTATTATTTAACTTATTATTATTAATAAAATAATATTTTTTTCTTTTTTTGCCAGGACGAACTTATGCCCTTTCGTCCTCCGTTGGCACCCCTCCGTCCTCCCATTTGCGCTTGTGCCAATCGGTAGCGCTCTCTCGTTTGCTCGGCTTCGCCACCCGCTCTTTTACTTGCTCATGGTTTCCCTGCCACATCCCCCTGAGAGAGATAGAAAAGTCCATAGATTCTCTATTAATATTTTATTAATATAGATTCTCTGCTTACACATTATCTTTTTATATAATATTTTATTTTTTAAAAAAACTACTTTATTATTATTAAAAAAATAATATTTTATATTATTATTTAAAAATAATAAATTTTAAAATAATATTTTATTATTAATTTTTAAAAATATTTTTAAAATAATATATTATTATATAAATAATATTTTTAAATTATTAATAAAAAATATTATTTTTAAAAAAAATAAAAAAATAGATTTTTTGATGTTGGTAATTATAGTTATGATTTTATTGTACTGCTATGTTAATCAAATAATGCTGATCAGATGGTAGCGTCGATTAAATACGAGATCGGATGCGCAATGTCTTCATTGGATCTACGAAAGTGGCATCTGGTCCGTCTCGATTTGGCATTTGATCTGCAATGTCCCCATCTCCTTCTTCCTTTTCTTTACCAAAAAAATTAAATAATAATTTTTTATTAATATTTAATAAATAATAAAATTTTATTAATAATAAATAATAATATATTATTATTATTTTTAAAATAAAATTTTATTATTTTTATTAAAATAATAATATTTTATTTTATTCCTTTCTTTCCTCTCATAGCTCCATCCTCCCGCCCCTAACAATCAACGGCAACCTCATGAGGTCCAAGCCACGACCCCACCTCACCATCATCTATATCGCACCTACGATCCTCACCGTATCCGACTCCGTGCAACCATCAAATCTCCTTCCTTGACAAATTCGAGACCCTTGGCTCCGACCACCAACCTCCCTCACCTCCTTTCTCCAGCCTCAAGCACCTCCTATGCCTACTGCACCCCAAACGACCATCCTCTACATCCTTCGTAGCCCCACGCTGCCGCCATCCACTCCTCTTCCCTCTCTCGGCCTCAGCAAACTCGAGCCCCTGCGGCTCTATATGCGCATGGACGATCGCCCTCGCCCCTCCGTCCATATTTTTCAATAGTGGAGCGAGAAAAAAAAAAAAAAAAAGAGAAAGGCCAGTCGCGTGATATGCAGGAGAAGCAAAAATAAAAAAAAATAAAAAAAAAAATAAAAAAAATCATGATTTCGTATATACCATCTCAGCTTCAAACCACAGGTTGAATATACGATTTCAAATCGAAAATTACATTGTCAACGTATCATTTCGTCATGTCACCATCAAATCACCGTCACTAAGATAGTTTCGGAAATAAGTTGGGCTCGGGGGTAGATTAAAAAATAAATTTTAAAAAAATATTTTTAAAAAAACCCGTTTTCGCACACAGTTTTTTTTTATTTTTTTTTTTTAAAAAAAAAAAAAAAAAAAAAGCGGATGTGCTTTGGTGGGCGAGGTTCGAAAAATTTTGGTGCGTGGGACTTGGCGCTTGGCAGGAGCCAACAAACTAAATGAAAAGGGACTTAATTACATTACTGCCCAGATGTTGACTTTTGTGCATGATTTTGCCGTTCCGACATGGAGATGAGACGAGAGGTGATTCCGGGACGGGCCTGCCGAAAGGGTCCCGTTGAGCTGCGTTGCAGAAACTGGAGGAAGAAATCTCATCCATCCTCCATGCATCAAGAAACAAAAGAGTGAACAAAAGAACCAGACACCCTGCCAACCACGATCCAGACTAGGTCTGTCAATGGGTTGCACCGGCCCTCACCGGGCTTGGTTTCATTTTTCTTTCCTTTTTAAGGATGGAGGTGAAATCTCAAAACTATTAATTTCTTACGAATGGACAACCAGCAATGTTGGCTCTTAGAAGAGAATTTAACTCAGAATGCAGATGTGACCAATGCTGCTTGTTTCCAATCCTATTGCACCTTTATTAGTTTGCCAATTTCTTGGTTACCTTCTCTCAGGATATGTATACTGCCGAAAGTCCCATGTGAAAATAGAAGGGTTGAGGAGCGATCTCTGAATCTAAGTCCCTCGATCCATGTTATGCAGACCTGCTCGAGCCCAATATTCGGTGGACTCAATAGCTAAATGGGTTACCTTTAGACATCCCCATGCTGCTATTCACCGCTCTCTTTTTCCCTGGCAATCCAACTCGCACCACCACTCCAGTGCCAAATGGCAAAACAGATCTGTCCCGTGAGAGGCAGGGGGGCGGTGAACAAGAACAAGTCAAGCTACGAGGGGCCCAGGCCTGGTACCCGCTCCAGGGCTAAGGCAGGCTTGACTCCAACCCCGGCTTATTGAACGGCCAGTTCGGGCCCAGCTTGAATTAACTTTTTACCAGATTAAGTCTTTGGGCCACCATGAAGGCCTGGCCCATTTACAGCCTAATAACACGGATGGATGGGACGAGGACGATCCAATCATCATGTTCCAGCCTTAGTTACATGTTATTTCGAGGATACTATGCATTTCAGGATGAGACCCACTTCAATTTAAATGTCTACATCTATATGGTTTACAGTCTTGGTATACAAGGTTTAATTGGAAGTGATGATATATTACCCTTAAATTATACCTCTAGCTAGTTTAATTTAGTTTCACCCTGACAATAACAACAATTTATTTATTCAAATACTAGGAACCGTATTGAGAGGGGTTTTGACCTTTTTCGAAACCATACTGCTAAGACCTGCGAAGCATATGCTTATGAATTGGTGTGGGTCCTAAAAGAAACCAATTATGATCTTTTGGATTTGAATCCGAGACAACTAAAATAAACTCGATTGAAGACCAACCCAACACAATCAATATTTAAGTATTCCGCACTTGACCTATCCACACCCAATAATTTGTCTAATATATATTACAATTTATATTTTTATTCCTCATATTTCTTATAAAATTTATTAGCTATATATTGTATTTATATCATCGGTCAATATTTTTTTAGGGTACGAAGGAAATTGAACTTAAAGTCAACTTAAAATGGAGAGACCAGGCCTGTTCCCGACCCAACATAGATGGTTAGGGTGCGGTGTGGATTTAACATGATCCTCTTTATGGATCAGCTTGGACCCAATCCAATAGCACCCGGAAGAAGGTTTCTCGCATCTCTTCACGGCTTGGCTTCAGGGGGTTACTTGCGTGCGTCACACACGAGCGCAGGGTTTTGCCCCCCAACCTCAGCACCGCAGTGGCCATCCGCCATTCGAGAGCGATAGATGACTGCGGCGATGGAGTCGAAGGGTTCTGTTGGCGGAGACGGCGCTTCCAATCGGAACAAAGCGATTCTTCACGCTCTCTCCAAGCGCCTCTCGTTCGATCCAGTGAGTTCTTCATCCAATTAACAAAACCCTATGCCTGAAACTTGGATTCTTTCCAGAAACTGGCACTTTTCGATTCCGAGAATGGTTGATCCTTCCAAGCACACGAATGTTTCACTTCGCTTTTTCTTTCGATAGCTCCTGTTGGATCTTGGTTAAAAAAATTGCTATCTTGATGTGGATTCTATGGCTTTTGATCGTTATTGTTGTTTTATGTGCTTGTTTTTACCTGTGGGTTGGTGTTTTGTACTTTTTGTGTGGTAAAGTTTGATTATGGAATGGGGTTTTGAAGAGAAATGGTATTGCGGGTGGAGATAGAGAGAGGTTTGTGGGGGTCCTTGACTACATAGTGGTTATGGATGCTAGTTACCGAGTAAAGTTCGAATTAACATCGATCTAGAGCACGTGGGAGGAATTCTTGTTGGTACCATGATTGATGTCAATGCTTTATTAGCTATTTTGATCCACGACTGTGCCAAATTGAATTTTTAGTGTCTATAGAGATCTGTTGACGTTTATTAATGCGGACATTAGTCATCAGTTTTTTTACAGATGTGTTCAAATTAAAGCACAAGTTAGTTCACGCCATTATTATTGGCTGTCTCAAGAGCACTTCTTTAATGATCTCAATTATAGTCTTGCATCTCCAACGTTGTTTCAACTAAGAATACAGTTTGATCAGTCCATATCGATCCATAAGACTGTTTTTTCTTGTTTGTTTTTGTTCTTTTTTGTGAAAATGTGGTGACATGCTTATATTTCTAACTTGATGAATTGAGTCCTTTCTTGTTAATCTTGATACGTTTTGCATATTGGTTGCTGACGTTGTCTTTTGCTAAACAGATAGGGTTATGAGCAAGCTTTTTCATAATCTTTATGTTGCATATCAGAGTGTTGGGTTCATAAAGAGAAGAAAAATAGAAGAGGGAATATTTTGACAATTTTTGTGGGTCCTATTTTTGGTTAAGTCAGAGTTAATAGTCCTATTTATTTTCATCATAGGATTAAATAGCCCTCTAACACCATTTTCATATGGATCCAAATTTATAACCAAAATACTAATTTAGTTTAGGATCTCTCAACATCTCTGTTGTCTTTGTTCTTGCTGTTGTTATTATTGTTGATATCATGGCTATCATGCATCTGCAGTTTCACCCTTAAGGAGTAAATTCTTTCCTTTTAAGTTTATTTCCTTCTTGTATCAAGAATTTCTTAAATAAAGGTATATGCAACCTCACTTTGAACTATATACTAAAAGGTCCTTGTCATTTCAGGAGAAGGGTTACTTTTACTTTCATATTTATCCTTGTTTTTCTCTTTAGGAATATAGCTTCCTTTTTTCCTGTAGGTGTCCCTAAAGCTACTTTTGTTGTTAGGAACCTATATGATCAACATCTATGAGAACCTTTGAAATAAATTTAAGAGTTTTCCTTCATTCTCTGTAGTGATGTTTCCTTCAGTCTAGGTGCTGATTTCTTATCTGTATGTGCCAACACTTTATAGTTTTCTTTTCCCCCCTTTTTTGCTAGATAGCATCCTGTCTTCTTCCCTAAATTCACACTCAAAATTTGCAAAACCATAATCTGTTGCCAGGTATCTAAACCAAGCCCTTATTTCATCATTCTTAGGGATTAATAAAGCCTTCTAATATAATCCCCCATCAAGGTTCCAGAACTTTCGTTGTTTGGTTTGCTTTTTGTTTGGATCTTATAGGAATTTCAATAGACTCACAATTTCACTTTTTTTGGAAAGTATATATTTCTTATTTTGAATTCCATCACCTGGCATCTACTAACGAATCAAGCTCTAGATCATCCTTTTCTATCCCTACTTTTCATTAAAGATTGAAAGAAGGATACAAAAAGGTTGTGGTGATGCATTTGATGTCTTTGCAACTTAGACTATTACTATGGACTTCTTTTATGCTTGGGAAAAACTATACCACTTGAATAATACAGGAGCTTGCGTGAGTTCTTTAGAAAATTTTTGCTTTAAGTTTCGGGCATCCAAATACTTTTTGTCATCATTTTGCCTGATGTTTGAACTACTTCTGATCTCTTACAAGCTTTCCATGGCATAGAAGCCACACCATTGATGTTGATTTCCCTTCCACTTTAGTCAACTTCTTTCCAATAAAAGCAAGGGAAACCAAATGATTGTGGTTTGAGACTAGACCTGTTCACAAGCAGGTGGCCTGCTTGGCTTGCTTGAGCCTGAAGCCTTTTGGACAGGCTTGGGCTAAAGGTTTTAGGCCTGAAGGCCAGGGCGGGCCCTCTCGGCTCGAATAATTTCTTGTGTTATTTATTTATAATTGATTTATTTTTAGACTTAATTAATAATTGTTGTTCATATGTAATTTAATGAGTTAATAGATATGTTGTTGCTTATTGACACTATTTAATTATTCATATTTAGTTTTTTTTAAGAATATTTTAATGCATATTTAGTATTTTCTTGAATATTTAAAAATGGTCATGAAGCCCCAGGCTTTGTCTGGAAGACCAAAACCCCAATAAGGGCCAGGCCATCCCGGGCCTAAGCAATTTGTGTTTATCTTTGGGCAAAGCCTGTCCCGAGCCGTGCCTAGCCCTATCCATGAACAGATTCAATACAAAATGCATCTAATAGAACCTCACTTCTTAGGAACACATTTCCATTAATTCTTGTTGTTGCTGTTGCATTAAAACAACCACATCCTTTGTGGATTTAATGGGAGTTGCCCGTCATACGTCACTACTTTGCAGCTTTATGGAGGAAAGCCATTCTGCCTAGTGCATGTATTCTTAGAATGTATGGTATGGCTCAAGCACACACCATAACTTTAAAAGGCTTCCATATCATGTACCGGATGACTATTGTTGTATAGGGATACAGGATGGAAATGGTAACTTGATAACTGACTAATGATATTGAATTTCACAGACGAAATTTCCAAGTGAAAGCATTGGAGGATACGACATTATGAGCCTGTTCTCAAACATATTGCAGCTATCAGCAAGTGGGGTTCCTTTGCAGAATCCTGATGAGGTACAAGTTAAATTTACGCAATTATAGGTTTGTTTCATTTTGGGTTTTATTGTCTTGATCATCTGTAGAGCATCACATCTTAATATTTTGGTTCTACTCTCAGATTATGAAATGGGTAACATTTGCAAGTAACTTTCCCAGTGAAGCTGATGCTTGCCATGCAACACTCAAAGGTCTGAATGAAGATTTGACCCAGAGGGCTGTTTTATTGGGTGATGGACTTAAACCCTCAGTGGCTGATATTCTTGTGTTTTCAGCACTACATCATTTTGTGGTATGTGCTCATATATTAATTCTTGTAAGTCTTTACAATGATTTTTGATGTTCTTTTTATCGGTACATTCTTTCTACTGGAGTGCAGCTTGGTTATGGTTATCTGTTGTCAGTATTTCATATCTAGCTAAAGCCGACATCTACACTAGTTAACAGCAATTTTCAATTTAATCTTAGTGAGGTCTGCAAAGACATGATTCTCCAGCTTTTATGTATCTGCCCTTTATGTAATTCGTGTGCATGCAAGTGTGTCTTCACATTCATGAATATGTTAGGTATGAATTTGTGTTATCTCAGTGTCTTTCCCTGCATCTGTGAAGGCAGGCAGGCATTGTATCTTGAAATGTGGGTCTTACAAGTACTTAGAAGAAGGAACCATGTGATGTATACTCTATATGGTTCCTTTCTTTGGAGTTGTTGTTGTTGTTCCAGACTGTATGCAAGACAGATACAACTTGAGATGTTGTTTCTTTTCTTTGTTTTCTTATACTTTATAGTTTCTGAGTGCAGTTACTGCTGCTACAAGGTTAACAAACTATAACTTAAACTAGATTAAATATTCTTTTCATTCTAATTGTTTTGCATGGTGATTATGTCAGAGCCAACTTACTGCCTCAGATATGCAAAAGTTTTCAAATGTGATGAGGTGGATGGACTACATTCAGGTAGTTTGCTTGTGTTCTCTTATTCATTTTTCAAATTTTGTCGTTTCTTTCTTAACATTGTGTTTTGGTCTCTCAAAGAACTCATCATATAAGATTGCAGCATAGATGTTTTTCTTTGTGAAGTTGAATCTTAGATGCCCATTACCCATAGAGCTTGCAATATAAAAAGAGAACTCTAGAGCATCCATCATATGTCAATAGGGTATTCCATGGTTCTCTCTCATGTAAGCATGTAAAGAGCGAATGTAATCCTCTTTATTAGAGTCCTCAGCATCACAGTTTTAAATTTGTGAGAATCCTTTTTATGTCTACATAGATAATTGTATTTGTAGTTTACTTTTGCATGGACTCTTTGAGAATCCCTGGAAATATGGTTGTCATGCAAAATCTCCTAACTCCCCATGGTAGAAAGAAGAGAGGGCATCTCAACTGCCTCTCTTTTTCTCTTCTATATCTCTTTCAAAGCCCATATTTTCCAAAATAAATAAAAAAAACTTAATCACAGCCATCCACATGCATTACATGTGTCAAAATCTGGTATTATTAACTGTATGATTATGTAAAATATTGTTAACTTAATCTGTACATTTATAATGTGTTAATTTGAAAATTGTTAATTTTAACTTTGTACATCTGTAAGTGGTAATGCTGTATGCATCATGTTTTAAATGCTGTGCCATCTTTCCTTTCTATGGCATGGGAAAAAAATGCTGCCATTATGCATTAGGTGCCAGTGGCATAGGCTAGGGTTGGGTTTTGCTTAGATTTTGTACTATTGTTTGTGATAACGGCATATTTGTACTTTTTATTCGTTTATGCTTACGATATTTTGGTGACTATATTATTATTGATCATTGAAGTACACATATTAGGCGATTTTGTTCCATTTTAGATGACATGCACCATTTCATCTTTCAAAGGCTTAGTCTTGAAGTATCCTTGATTGGCTTTTGTATGTCACTTCTAGGGAATTTTATGTGTAAGGTTTCATTTTTGGAATGTCATAGGGGTATTAAGCAACAATCTTACCTTATTTTGGCACCTTTTTCATTTTAGTTTTAAGGAAATTGGGATTTCTCCTCATCCACATAGCCACTTTCATTAACATTTGTTGTTTATCATTGTTAACTCAGCAAAACATTTCTTCATAAAGATATATGCAAGGAGTTGATGCATAGCATCCTTCCAACCTGATGTTCCTTAGCATGTCCATTATCTTTGTTGTGCCTCATATTATTTCAGGTACCTCTTACATGATTTGGGAACTTGGGCATTGCAGTGACTAGGTTCTCCATAATGAACAGAATATGGAATGTATTTCTATGCACTGGCTCATCGTTTTGTGACTTTCCTATTAAATGGATGACATGATAGCCCTTAATAGGATTTTGTGGCAAATTTGACTCATAAAGCAACTCTATCTATTGAGACAAGGCTCAATAGTTGTACTTTTGATGTGTATTCCTCTGCTTATTGTAATTTGTCTGTAGCATTGATTGGATGCAAGTGATTTGCTGATCTCACTGTCATTGACTTATTGGTAGTTGTGCTATACCATCATTTCTGAGCTTAGCATTGCTCAAATCATCTACATGTTCTGCCAATTAATTGCCTTGTTATGCCCTGTTCCATTATGTTTTCTATTTGTTGCATCAATTGCTACTTTATGGCACCATCTGGAGTGCACTCCTGCCATCCTCTGCTCCACTGTTCATCATTTGATTCTAATTCATCATTTGATTCTGATTGGGTGGGTGATGTTCTAGTTGTCACTGGGCACCACTTTTCCTATCTTGGAGATCTATATGTTGCATGTAAGGCTACTTGCTTAAGGCCATGCTCTAATATAACACCATTTACACTGGGCCAAGACTTGGATTAAATAAGTGGGCATTAAAGTCAAGCTAATCACAAAAGGCATGTGATTCTATGAAGCAGATCCAAATTTGATACTTGCGAATGTCAGGGTATCCTGAAATAGGCATGCTTCATGGTTATGGTTATAGCTAAATAGTAATGCTTGTGAGGATTCATAAGCCGATTCCCGAATGGCAGGGACAAGGCATGATAGTATTATGGTCATTGCTATGGTTTACTTTCTCAAATCATAGGCCTCCTTTGAGGTACAACTATTTGTATGCTCTTTCCATCCTTTCCTCTTCAACTCAATTTTAAGCCTATTCTAGATTTTTGATGTTGATTGGATCAATAATATCATTTATTATTGTTTCATCGCAATGCGATGTCATCCTAAAAAAATTCTATCATCTTGTGGATGGCTGAGGAGCATAACTCTAGTTTGCATTGATTTTTTTAAGTTCTTGTGAGCCTTGGGAATACTGTTGCCACTAGTTTCCTCATATTCATTGACAACCATAAGACTTCCCATTTATCTTCTTTATCATATCTCTTTTTTTTTGGCCAAGTTCTTTTATTTGTCAACTCGATGACTAGGTTGCAAAGAAGATCTTGGTTTCGAATTTATCTCTTATGATTCCTCTAATTGTTGGATGCAGAACAAGGAAGATTTTGGTGGAGAGCTTAAAATGATTGTCGTTAAGAAGCCTGTATTCGAACCTCTTGTGAGTAATCTCTATGCATGTTATTTTGATTGGTCTTTCTTGATTACTGAAGAGGTTATGTTTGATTACTCATAATATGTTGATCCAGTCTTCCTTGATTACTGAAGAGGTCATGTTTGATTACTGAAGAGGTTATGTTGTTTCGTGTTTGCTCTTATTCTCTGATATTCATTGCTTCTGTTTCTCAAACATCCCTCGGTTGCTAATCTGCACTAATTGTGTGCTGTATTATTGCAGCTGCATATTATTTTTTACTGTTAAATACCAACATCATCTCTTTCTTTATCAATGGACGAAACTGTTCTTGATTTCACTTGACTGTCTTTTGTGCCATGATGGAAACAGGATGACAAACATGGTTTGGGAGTATTTATAGATGCCTTGAGAATTTTAGTTTAATGGTTGGAAAATAAACTTTGCACTGATAGTCATGCATTTTTATATTCTGCCCATGCATTTGAACAGTGGGGAATGATTATGACTTTTTCTTTGGTTCACTTTGCAGTGCTTAAAGAAAACAGATAAGACAGATGCTGATCTGACTTCAAAAAAAGTTACTCAGGGTCCAAAGAATGTAGACACGCCTGGAGGAAATATTGATCCAAAGAAAGGTGCTGCTGAGGTAATTGTTGCTCTATATACTGCTGTTGTGCTTTGTATTGAGCTTATTGACCTTGATGGAAATGCTGTCCGTCAGCAACTGTGTGCTTGTTGGCCATGTCTCGGGGGTGCTCATGACAAAGTTTTGTTACCATGTAGTGACTGCATATTATTCTTTGTTGATAATGTTATGCTTTTGCTTACTGGTATTAGGCATATAAAAGCTTATAAATAGACATGTAAAGTCATCTCCAGAGATGAAACAATGCAATATCTTATACTATTTTTATATTGGTTTGCTGATCTCTGTTTGTTATAGCATTCTTATCCTTTTTCACATTTTCATTGAGTTGGTGACATCATTAATTGTTTGATCAAAAATTTCAAGAAAAAGGCTTCTGGAGATGATAAAGCTACCAAGGCATCAACAAGAAATACTAAAACCACCGTGGAAAAAAAGAAAGCTTCCGAAAAAGAATCTGCTGAGAAGGAAGCAGAATGCAGTATTACTATTCTTAATATACAGGTTGGTGTTATTCGCAAGGCATGGAAGCATCCATCTGCTGACAGGTAGTTCTGCTTTTTTTAAGCATTTATCTTAAATTTTGTCAAGAACCTCATGGTTTTTAATTCATTCTACAGTTTATTGGTTGAGGAGATAGATTTGGGAGATGGCAACTTACGCCAGGTAGTTAGTGGTCTTGCTAAGTTCTGTAGCCTGGATGATCTATTAGTAAGTACAGATTACAGAATGACTGCAGTTGGTTTTAATTTTGTTTGCTTGTATTCATTAAATATGTAAATTGTGTTAGTTGTCACTGCATGTTCTTATGCATGCCTTGATTTATCATTTCAGAATCGCCATGTAGTGCTTATTACAAATGTGAAGCCGGGAAAGCTGCGGGATGTAATGTCTGCTGGACTGGTATGTCTCATTCTGTTCTAATCTTCTACTTGGGACTTATAGTTGTTTTTTGAGATACCACCTCTGGAAGTTTTATCAAGACTCTTCCAAATCAAGGTTTCAATTGTCATGGTAATACATCAATGGTTTTACTTTTGCATGTTAAGATGATCCTTGTGTCATGAGGTCAGTAAGTTGTGCATTTTCCAGTACAGAAACTTGAAGCCATTGTTTGTTTTAAATTTGACCTAATCTGGTAAACAATAGTTTAATGGCCAGATGTACTTCAGCAAATAATTTTATATCATATAAGCTTTGCTAACAAAGTTCTATAATGGTTACTGTTCTCTGTATGGTTTGTTTTAGATTTTATGATCTTCTGTACCATAGACTGGGCGACTATGGGGCTAGGCGGCCATGGTTTGAACACCTGAGCTAGTATACATACCAGAAACTTCATTTTTTTATCCTGGCTTGCACCTATCTTATGTTAGGTTCCAAGGATGGAGAAATCCCATACATATTGACATTTTATTCCCAATTTTTAGCTTGGATTGATAATGCAGCTAAGCCTCATTGCTCGTTAATGCAGCTAAGCCTCATTGCTCATCCTTGGGCATTTTCATTACATCTAGGCCAAAATGCTTTTAGGCCATGTCTGGGCCATTTACTGTGTGATGGGAGGCTTATGCCATGTATTGTATCTTTTTAAGCTGTTCCTGTTAGAGTTTTGGTGTTTTTGTTATTGATGTTACCTTCGGTTTTCCTGTAAATTAAGCTTATCTCTCTGGTTTGATGGGTATCATTCTGATGTCACATGCACGAATCTTCAGTTCAAGCCTGGCTAATTTCAATTTGGAAACCCAAGGTTTGTCTTGGCTTCCCATCAGACCTATAAGTTGGTTCGTAGCCTAATGGCCTGCCAGTCCGGTAGAGCCAATTGGCATGCATGTATTTGATCTGTTCAACATTGGAAGATCATTGAAGAAATATGAAAATTTGCAAAGTGATGCAAAAGAAGCATGCCTTAATTTCATTGTGTATGTAAGTGATACAACAGCCAGTTTATTTTTTCTTTTCTTTCATCATGTGCACTGGCCTTCTCTACTTTGGAATGTGTGCAAAGTCTACTTAAGTAGCCAATTAAACAAATTGAAAAGCAAGCTTGAGATGTCTTAAAGGAAGCCTCACTACTGCCACTGGAACTTCCATATAATTATTCTAGAAACTGTGAGAGTCAAGTCTTAAAGGCTTTAACGGTTTTTCTACCTGTGTGATGTAATATCACTGGAGTAGTGGTATCCTGTTTGATGCTGCATTCTCTGGCTTTTTGCTTTTTGGAGGTGCAGCCTCCAGTTAGGAGCATGTAAATTTAACCATGGACTCCATAGTTGGCTTTTGCCCCCCGTGACCTTGTCTTCTTTTAAGCATCAATCTTTGTTAGCAAGTCCAAATCTTCTCTATTATATGTGGAGAAAAAAGGAAAATCTTGCTTAGTATTTGAGTCCGCATTTTACAGGTGTTATGTGCTTCTGGTCAAGATCATACGGTTGTGGAGCCTTTGATTCCTCCGGAAGGAGCCAAACTTGGAGAACGTGTTTCATTTTCAGGGTAAGTAGTATTCTGATGTAACAAAACCTGAGAAGTCATGTAGTTTCAGCCTGTGAACAAAAAATATAGTTTTAAATTTTGCTGCTTTTATTGCTGGGTTGCTAAGTAACTAATTTCTTACCATAATCATAATTTATATGCAAAGGCTTTTTTCTATTTAAAATCAGTTACTGTGAATTATATATCGAACACACTTGCACATGTGCATGTGTGTATGTGTTGGTGAATAGGTGAGAACTGATACAATGTCTTGTTTTGTGCAGATAGAATTGATGTGTTTTCATGTGCATTTTTATATTTTTCCAGAACTCTGTTTTTCTTTTTTTCTGCTATTAGTAATTTGGCAAATATCTCTGCTATGCTTGTTGATCTTCTCTCACTTAGTGACTAAGTTGAGATTTGCTCTATGGGTATAGTATTGTTTAACTTTGCAAACCAAGTATCTATACTCAAGGTCCAAAGATTTCACTAAGGGGATGTCAATGTCATATTATATAGCAATCAGTTATCACTTCATCTTTGGTGTGTAAATGGAGGATTTGGATCATCTGTCTGCATGATCATATTTATATCTCCTCTCAAAATACCAATATGGATGTGACTTGGATAATGCAATTATGATCCATAAGAAACATACAGGGATATGAACAAAAAAATTGCCTTGGATAACAATAATGTGGGCTCCTGAAGGGATAAGGTTAGGAGTTCTGACCCATGGTGCATCCATGATTCTAGATATGTGCCTTGATGCCTTTTGGACGGCTCTTACAATAGGGCCTGTTGAATCTAGTCTGGACGGTTAAAAAGGTAGGGCTAAGGATTGGTTAAAAGAGCAGGTTCTTGTTATTGAAACTAGATTAGTGCATGTTAACTTATTTTTGAAATATTGATTCAGATATTATTGTGGCTGTATTTATTAGTTTATTTTTTTTAAAATGAAGTCATTGAAGGAATATATAAAAAAAATATTTTTAGGTAAATTTAATTTTTAAGGCAAATATGGCCTAGGTAATCAAAGTTTTAATTATCTTCTTTTAAAATGCCTCCATGATGGAAGTCTGATGTGGCAAGGTATCAGATTTAGCCCTTTTTTGTTTTTGTGGTAGCATAATTAATCATGCCCTTAGTTTTGTTGGAAATTGAATATAAATAATTCTTGTCATCATGTTGTTGCTGTTAATTAGAATGAGTTAGTATCTCTTCCTTTGTGTACTCGCCCCTTGTGAATGTTGCAGGTATGAGGGAAAGCCAGAAGATATCCTAAATCCAAAGAAAAAACAGTTGGAGAAGATCACCCCGGTATGCTTTATTTCCTGCTGCACTTTATTTTCTCTCTGATTCATTTACAAGGATCATTTACCATTGATCCATGATACATCCATTCACTCTCCTCGATATGACATGCCCATTCACATATCTGACTAATCTTGTGGTGTGACTGAATTTAGCGCCTAAGTAGTCCACATTTGGGATGAATAGCCTCATGCCTATGTGATATGCCCCTCGATGTTCAGAATTCCTATTGGTGGAAAATGCAACTTGTGTTTTTGCATTGCTCTGTCATTTTTGTATGATGGAGGCTGCAAAGACCTTGTTTGACAATGCAATCTGGAAACTGAACTCACAAATCATTTTCCTAAAATGCCGTCTATATCTACTTGTTAGATAAAAACTGCCTCCTTTTTTTTAAAAAGAAAAAAAATATTACAACTTGTGTGATTATTATTATTATTTTTTGTAATGCATGAATTTCTTCTGGATTTGAAATTTTTGCGCTTTTGTCAGACTACCTACTTAAAGAACTGGTTCATTCCTTGTATTTTTTGGTTATGCTGAGTGCAGTGCTAGTTAGTCAACACAAGTTCATATCAGCCCTTGTGTTGCTAGTTTCTGGTCTTTCCTGGGCTTGGCTGACCTACGGATATAGTTCTGTGATGCATTTCCTGTCAATGTTGTGCTGATGTTCTCATCTTTGCTTTCTATCAGGATTATTCATTTTAGCTGTTTTCTTTATGTTATTGTTCTTCTTAGCATCAGGAAGGATCATGCGTGAATGCTGAAACTAATTGGTTATATGTGACTCGGTGTGAGGATTTCATGTGTGCACCCTAAATAATTGATTTTTCTGATGTTTTGGTGGATTCAGCATCTATATACTGATGACAAAGGTGTGGCAACATACAAAGGAACACCATTCATGACATCTGCTGGCCCATGCACATCATCCATTTTCAATGCAAGCATCAAGTGAGCGGCTCATCCTTACCGTCAACGACATTCTACATCCCATTGTACCCATAAATGTTCCCTCTTGCTTTATGTCCTCAAGGGCGAAAACATTGCGTGAAGGTGTCAATCCTTGAGTGCCTTTATACCGGCTGATTTGTAGGTCACGTCTCTTGTCATCCACAAAAGATGTGATTTCTTTAAAGCATGCATTGAAAAAATGGAAGCGCACCAATTGATTGTAAGATATCTGAATTATATTATAAATTTTGATACTAGAAAATTGTCCTCGTTAGTTATCTTCATTGAACAAGGAACTGTTTTGTTGCATTTGTCACGGACATTGCCTTTGGTGTTGCGAAGAGAATGGCACAAGAACTTCCATGCGGTTGGGAACTCGCAGTGACCCATTTCGATTTGCAGAGCTGCAATTTTTTTGCTGCAAGAAAAGGAGCGTTTTTTCTTTCGTGCCTGCTGTTTATGAGCACATGTGCTTTGCTTTACTACAGAGATGGGTGTGTCCATGAAGAAGCATCTGTTCTTTTCTTGTCCTCGGTAGGTTGCCCACCTTTGCCTCCAGGGCATCTCACCGTTGGAAAATGAAAAACAATCGAGTCACCGATGCTGTGTTGCTGTCGAGCAAATATTGAAGCCGTTGAGTGTAGATGGTTGGGTTCTTATGGAGGGAGTTTAAATTTGATTGACGGACGGCTATAGTTACGCTGAGGACCGAAAGAACATATCGATCAACAATGTTGCTGCTGTACGATGTCGTGCTGAGTTTAAGCTTACCCCCTTCAAATGAGAGGCTATTGAGATGGATGAGGATCCCATGTTAAAGAGAGTGGGAACATCGCACTGATCCCACCATGCAATGTCCCAGGATTTTATCTACAAAGAGTGAGCAGAAGATATTATTTAAATTTTTTAATGAATGCGAAGTTAAATACATAACGGGTCTCCCATACTTCACAATCAAAACCATGAGATCTTCATCAGTTTGATGGTCCGAATCTGATCAAATTAATTATGAGCATCATGAATTTATGATCGGCTTGTGATTAGCTTCAAAAGGATTCATGTGGTAGCATCCCGTAGGTTACAGAGATTAAAGACTAGATTTATCATTCAGAATATTATTTTTACAACTCATAAATTTTATCTAAAGTGGACTACCGAAAAAAGAAAAAGAAAACAAATCTTATTTAAAGTGACCGGTTGGAACATGCTATTTTGATTTCCGTGTTAATGTTCAGAATGAATCATCTCTCCCACAAGCATCCGAGAACTTTTGTACACGTGGCTGTCTCACGATTTGTTTGATTTAGCAAAATTACACTTTAAGTTGGTGGCAGCTCGCCGTGCGCAAAGAAGGCCTGCCTACGTGTATAAAAACCCGGTAAACCCCCTTAAAATCCCCAATTCTTGATGCTCTCCGCCATTTCCTTTCCAAAGCTAAGCTTTCGCTCTTTCGTCGCAGTCCGCCATGGTTGCCTCTCTTGAGAGCTTCGCCACGCTCCGAAACCCTAACCCTAGGCCCAATCTCTGTCGCAGCAGGGTGCCGCAGGCTTTCTGCCGCCTTTCTTTCTCTTCCTTCTTACAGCCCGAAGCCGTTCCTCGTGGCTTGGGTCTGGCTCAATCCTCCCTCTCGAAGAGAAGCCCCGGGTTTCGTCTCATCGCGGTGGAACGATGGGCCTCGGGGCCTGTCCCCTTCGCTGCTTCGAATGAGGAATCGGTGAGCCATTCTTGGGAGATCTCCCTCGCTGTTTCTGGAGCTCGCTTTCTCCTCTTTGATCCTGCTTTTCTTGCGTTATTGTTTTCCAATCGGTGGGATTGGTGTCGATTCTTTGGAAAGATTTTCACTGTTTTATGGGTGCTCTCCATTCTTACATTCGATACTGTTCTCCGTTCTACTGTTCTCTGATTTTTGGGATTAGGAAAATGGACCTCTTTTCTATTCCCTTTTTATTAGGATTTTGGTCGAAACTTCTAATAAGAAATTGCTTTCTCATGGGGTAATAATCAGTATTAAAAAGATTAATTTTTTAACAAGTTACTTCCACTTTAGGGGATTTTGAACCAGGAAATGTGGAGCAGAATTTGATTTATGACATAAGAATCATTGGTGGTGGACTTGGAGAAAGCTCGAGAAGTGGGTGAATTGGTGCCAATCATTAGTGATGGGTACAGGAAGAAGATTTCTCGAAGAAAGCCTGGTTTATTTTGTGAGAATACACGGACAATAGATCACATGAGCTAGGTCGACTGAGCTGATTAGACACAATCATTCTATGAGAGAGAACTTTGAAATTGAGTTTTGCAACATTTGCTTGGAATACAGTGGAATTTTTATTGTAGGAAGAAAAAAGAATGTTAATCGGAACTAAAATTTTCATATAAATCATGTGATAAATGATGTTCTTTTTAAGATATGCCACTTGAAATTAACGAGTGCCATGTGTGAGAAGTTTATTTTGAATGAATTTTGGCCTTATCCTACAAAACTTCGTATAAAGGGGGTGCTGGGTCATCATTAAAAGAATGCTATGATTACTATCGCTTGAATTGAACTTTGTTTCATGATGTCTTGAGTGGATCTTATCCTCTTACTATGCTTTTAACTATTGTACCATATTTATTCATTCAGAAGCAGTCAGATATTGAAGTGGAGAAGGACACAGATAATATTGAGAAAAAAACAGACAACTCACTGGAAGCATTGCAGCAGGCACTAGAATATGTTAAAGCAGAAGCCATGAAAGCGAAAGCCATGTCCCAAGAAGCATATGAAGTGTACTCAAAGAAAGCGATCGAGATATTGCTGGAGACATCTGAGAAGCTGAAGATTCACGCAGGGAAAGCACAGAATGATTTGAGTATAATAGCAAAAGAACTCAGTGAAGAAGGAAAAGAATATCTTAATGCAACAGCAAAGAATTACCCTGATTCAGTCAAGGATATTCTGGAAACTTTCACATCATATAGTGAATTGAAGAACATATCTGAGGTCCAAGATTACCACATTGGCATTCCTTATGGTATGTATAGCATACATTCATTTTTATTGAAAGCATTATTCAGGATTACATCTTCCTTTTCTAGATTAACCCATGACTGGTTATATGGTTTGTCACCATCCACATAAATAATGTTTAATTTTACATGCAAAAATTGTTTAATTGGTGCAGGAACTTCTCTTGCGATTGGAGGCTTTCTTCTTTTCATGTTGACTGAAAGCATTCCTGCTATTCGGTTTGGTATCATTCTTGGTGCTGCACTGTTGGCTCTAAGCATATCAAGTTTGAGATCTTGGAAACGTGAACAACCATCTGCACTAAATTTGAAAGGGCAAGCTGGTAAGTCTATTCATTACTATTATCACTGCTGCTGCTGATACTATTAAATGGTAATCGAGTCTTAAAGGCAAGATGCTGGGATACACAAGCCTGATGGACTTCTCTAGGCATCCTACAATTTATAAGCACTCGGCCCAGCCCAAATAGCTCCACAAGACCCCCTGCTTCATGTAATGCATCATGAACACCTACAATAATTTACATGTAATAATATGAACGTGCAATAACTTTTACATAAATGACTGGGTTTCATGTAAAACTATCCATTTGGTGCTACTGCTGTTTGGGAGCAGAGTTATGTTATCTGTTCATTTCCTGCTTACATGATATTTTATTTTCATACAATTTTAAACGTAATGTGCTGCGCACCGTCACACTATATCATTTTTTAATACTTATTGTTGATTTAATATTTTGTATGCCTAAATAGAGAAAAGTTATTTTTTTTAAAATACTATATCAATGCATGTTAGCTGGCGGTACATCATTAAGGCCAAAATTGGGTATCTTTTATCCTTTAACTGTAGTGATTGGAAGCATTAAGCTTCTCCAATTAATAAATGATGAAACAAGGAAGTCACTTATTGAGGTATGAATATATTGGTTTATTGATTTAGTCATGAACAACGGAAATATGCCTTATAGGAAATTATAAAGTATAATTTATGGGGCTTGCTTAGACAGTGAGATTGTGTGACTTAGGAATATGTATGTATTTTATAGGTGATTTAGTTATAACCTGAAAATTTTAGTGAGTGTGACTTATGGATGGCTAGCACAAGAAGTTTCTCACTTTCTGCTGGACACACATTTGTAGGATTTTTAAAGTGGGACCATGTGTTAGGGCAGCATATCTGTATTGGTAAACAAATCTTTTCAAAAATATTAAAAAAAGGAGCCTTTTGGTTCCAAATTCCTAATCAAAGGAAGCAGACATACACATACCAGCCTGAGATACTTGATCAGGATGTCTTATATCAGCTAAGCCGATCAGTCAAAATGACTCTCACTGTGAATTTTGGAGATGATGTCTTGCATTACAGCTTACCATGAAGTGCAGGTGATTATAGGTCTAGCATGGATTTTGGTTTGTGGATCAGGTGAAACTGCTTAGGTAGGTGCAAATGCAAAGTTTCAAGTGGTATGCCCGGTTAAGTGGGTCCTGATAGCTGGAGGTGTAACTTTGAGGACCTTAAAAGAAAGAAAATGTACAACATGATGTTCTGAATTTTCGAGAATGGATCTGGTAGATGGTTCCCCCAATTATGATTCCAATGAAGACTAGTTTGTGTTTTTGTGAGGCTTCAAAATCGTTGTTGGTAAAGAAAATGAGAAATGCTCTAGTCAATTCTTTTCATCTTGTAGCACAAGAGATACATGAAGTATGGGGAAAAAATCACATGAGGTAGGAGGGATCTGAATAGCCTGGTGAATCCTTCAAAAATTAGGAAAATGGCGGTCTTCTAGCTGAAGAGGTGGTTTAGTGGAGATTTTGTGTGTGGATATTTAGCCTTTCTTTGAATTTGAGGATCTCTCTCCCTGATTGAAGATTCGATAAAAGGCATTATTAGGAGATATTCTTGTGCTGTTTTAGAACAGGTTGTGTAAGACTGTAAGATTATTTATGACATTAATATGTTAAAATGTCATACTGCAATGGTAAAACATCTTTATGTTCCACATCATAAAACAACATTTAAAACCTCTAACATGATTCAATACCGAAATGACCCAAATGCCTTGGTGTTTCAGAGCAGTCAGTTGGCCTTAAAAGTTGCTGGTATTGACAGTAGGAAACGATTCGTGTGTACCATGGAGATCATAAGCATTCTCCACTAACATTTCTCATAGCTTCTAAGTTGCAGCTAATCAACTTACAAGTTCCCAAATTTAAGACTTTTGTGTCGGCGGGCTGACAATCTTGTTGCTTTAGGAGAAGAGATAGGGTGAACAAATTGCATAGTAAGGGAAAATGGTCTATTGTATGCTTAAGTTTCAGAAATCACACATAGAAGATGCACCCTCATAAATACAGAGAAATAATGCAAATGCATGTGCCACATATGTGCATAGCACCAGTATTGCTAGCTGTTTTTATGCTTACCAACATATGAGCAAGAAATTAAACCTGTCCTCATAGCTTCGTAGATGGGAAGTAGTATAAAAACTTACTGCCCAAAAGAATGGCTCAAAATAGGAGATCCTTTCTATCCAAGATCATTTCAACTTTAAGACATCATTACACTTTATAAGGTATATTTCAATTCAAGATCATTTCTTATTGTCCAAAATGCATGTCTTATAACAGTTGCTTCGTACATTGTACATGAAGGATTTGGTTGATAGGCTTGCTGTAGACCTGTACAGCATTGGTCGGCAGAAAATAATTTGAAGCTGTATGAAAAAAGATAGGACATGGTTGAAGAAAGAAATTATCAATCTATGTTATCATACTGTTGCAAAATTGGGAACTTCAACTATTAATGTGTTGTATCATTCTTTATTGTTTCCAACATTTTAGATTGTCTTCAATCATAATCTCTAGTAGAAATTTCTATGTAAAAGAAATATTTTACTCATTATCAATTCCTTCTGCATTGTATACAATAGTGGCCTTTAGAATCATGTTTATTGACCTAAACTCTGGTGGTGCAGCAATTGCATCGATTATCAGCATTAGGGTATTGCGGTGGTACTGCCAGGTGAAAATTTTTTCTAGATTCAAAACTTGTAATGGATTTAAGTATATGTAGATTATGTAGGTTTGCTTGAAACAAAGCAGAAAATAAGCTTGATTATAATGATTTAATTCTTGTCTTGCAGGCGCGATCTTTTTCAACTCTTTTAATGGTCATCATTAGGTTGGTATTGTCAAACTTTATGGTTAGTTATGCTATCTGCTGATATGCATTTTTTTTAATCTGACTGAAGAAAGGGGCATCTTTCAACTTTTATGATGGAATTAGGAAATTTTGATGTTTGAGTTGATGGCACAGACTAACACTCTCTGGTTTGTGGAAGCCACCTATGTTTTCACCGCATCCCCCATCATTATTGATAAACAAGATGCTATGATCCTGCTTCTGTAAAATAAATTTCTTTGTTCATTGCTTACCAATGATAAAAGTAGGGCCACCTAACCTTTTGTATGAATTTGAGGTTTAGTATACCTCTTTTAGATTTTAATTTGGTACCATTAGAACCTTATGGGTTTTTCCATATTTAGAAAAGTATGTTTCTTTTGGGCAATTTATTAAATGAATTATGCCAATAGATTCTTGTACTTGGAGCACTACCTACATTCCTATTCAAGGTTAAGGCATCATGTATCAAGCTATTGCGAATCACCGTGAATATGACAACACATTCTTTTGTTTTTATTTGTACCAAGTACTGCCTTAAACAGATGAACATCCCGCCCCATGCAAAACCCTACCTCTGGCCGCCTCCACCACACAAAAAAAAAAAGAAAAAAAAAAAAGTAAGAAAAAAAAATAAAACAGGTGTTTGAGTACTTCACACAATGTGTTTGAATTATTTTTCTATATGTCCATGTTTTTCAAATGATCCGGTAACTACTAAATGACATGTATCTATCACTCAAAACCACATGATTGACTGTGCAAACAAATCTGACTTCCTAAATCATCTAGATCACAATGAAAACTTGACTCATAAATCATCTAGATCACAATGAAAACTTGACTCATCGGATGGATTTTATGTTTTTACCCCCTTCCATGCCCCTTTTTTAAGGTTATTTGTTCCTTTTCACCTGGAGGAATTACTTGTGCTCATCTCTTCCTCTTTTCTTTTTTTTTTTTTTTTTTTTCTGCCGTGTTTCCTTCAGCATGGGAAGTTGTAGTTTGTCTCGTGCTCCTCTTTCTACCTGTTCTCCTATTTTTCACTTTTATGTCTTGATTTGGGTTTTTCCCTTTTCCGTGCTGTATGTTTCTAGGGAAACAATGCCTTCTCTTTTTTGAGGGAAAAAAATCCTTGTATTGAATTTTCGTTATTTGTTTTTGTTGCTTTCACACAAACATCCCTCAAAAAGAAAATCATTAACATGTTTTCCACATACATGCAAGATAGTGCAGTATATGTACAGCCACAGGGGATCATAAATGAAGACGTCAAATAAAAATACTTAATGTCAAACTAATAATTATCATCAAGTCTCATTATCCACCTGTAAAAAGTTTGACATGCAGGCCAACATTTCATTCAGCTGCACGGTTGACTTGGTGGAGCTACATGATATAGTTTATTATAACTAATAAGATAGGAAATGGTCTCACTTCTTACCTCCTTGGTGGCACCAAACTTGACTCTGTATTAGAGGGAGCAGGAACGTCACTTCATATATCTTTTGCGCCTTCTTTTCAATTCTTCCCCGCTTTAAGTCTTGTGGTGTGTGTCAACCATAATGAGAGCTGGATGTGTCCAATGCATTCTAGCAAGCATGGTGATTATGGCAAAGCCTCCTAGCATGCAATGTGACCGGCGTTCTGCCAGTCATGTGCATGCCACTTGTCTTTATCTAGTTAATAGATAAATTTTAATTGCAATTTAACTCTAACAGTACTGTCGGATATTATGGTCAACTGCAGCGGCAGGTTTAACATCTTTCAAGCTTGGAAAAGGGCAATCTTTTTCCTTTTTATTCTTTTTGGCCCTGTGAATGAGGACCAGCCCTGCAAGACCCATGTTTTCTTCTTACTGATTTAAATAATGCATTGTATGGCTCATCAAAAAGTATCATAAGAAGTTCCTGTGAAGTTTTCACATACTTCCATGAAAATTTTAGCAGTATTTTCATTTTGCTAAATTTGCATATTTCTTGCAAGACCAAGCCCCATGTCATTTGTTCCTCAATAACCTATGCTTTTCTATGCACAATTCTTAATATTCTTTTTTTTTGTCCACCTTGTGTTGATTCTGCTTCACTATCTTAATTTGTGAACTGACTATTAAGCTTATGGAGTGCAGTGGAGGAGTGTTAGCTTTCTATGTCTACTTGATCTTAAGGGACAGTCACAATAAAGGTCCAGCTGTGGAACAGACCACAGAGAATTAACGGCCTGGGTAGAGGTTAGTTATTCTGAAATATAGGAATCGTTTCAACTTGTTCTATCTAACAGCTCGTTATCTATCCCTCACTATGTTGTGCTCGTGTTGCTTCAGGAATAAATGAACTTAAGAGTTCAACAGCAGAGTGAGTATTTTTCTCACCATCCTTTGTCCTTTTACTCTTCACTATGGTTCTAAATACTTGATGCTTTTACTGGTCGGCAGAAGAAGCTAGATTTTGGTGGTATGTGGAATGTGCCGTGAGAGGATTTCCTTGAATTGAGAGATGTTTTTTCTCCTTTTCTTCTTGGCATGTAATGTAATTCTAGTAGTTCTAAAGATTCCACTAGAAATGGATGATCTAGGAGAAAAACAGCCGAGATAGTACTTATTGTGTGTCTAAATTCTCATTTATTATTGTATCCAATCATGCGTCCATATACTCAATTTTTTTGTTATCAAGGCTCCGGAGCACCATTTATGGGACGTTTTGTTGGGAGGTATGATTGGGTTGCCTTATTATTTTGACAAGCGTGCGGGCGGCGTTGGAAGCTATTCTTATAGCTCTAATCAAATCTTAACTACTGCTAGCAAACTCCATCATCAGTGGCAGTCGGTAACGTTCGGATGACCCATAAGTAGTGTTGACGCAGAAATTAGTCATCGTCGGAGTCCGCTGGAGTGGAGGCCGATGAAATCGCTGTCGGAGACCTGCAAAATAAAGTCTCATCCGGAGTCGGTGGGGTGGCTCCGGCAGGATCCTCCGACGATCAAATCAGCTCTGGCCAACAGGAATGGAGTGCTTGGAATGAGTTCCGGAGCTTGACAAAGAAGAGGAGAGCTTAGAGATCAGGGAGATTGGAATTAGCGTATCTGGAGGGTTCTTTATAGGCGGAGCTTGGTTGATGGTGACGGCCATACCGCTTGGTAGAGAGCCATTCGGGCCGCATGGAGTTCGGTACGGAAAGGCAGACGTCGTCAGGTGGATGGTGACAGTCATACTGGCAGGTCGTGGGCTGCATGGAGTTGGTTATGGAGAAAGTGGTGTCGCCAGTAGTGGCGGTCATATCGTTCGATCTTATTGTCTGTTGTAGATTGATGGTGACAGTTCGTCCAGAAGAGTTCGAACTTGTAGGAGAGTTCGGCTGAAGAGAAAGCTCGGAAGGAGCTCGGTCGTAGAGGAGTTCGGAGGGGCTCGGTCGGATGAAGGAACGGTCGCTTGGGGAGTTCGGTCGAGGGACGACCGCTGAGGAGTTCGGATGCTGAGGGATTTCGTTAAAGCCCGACCGCTTGGAGTCCAAGGAGCTCGGCGGTTGGGGAGTCCGAAGGAGCTCGGCCGCTAAGTAGTTCGGCCGACCGAACGGGTTCGAAGAAGCTCGACCGCTGGGGGTTCGGCTAAAGCCCATCTGCTGAAGCTCTTCTGCGGCTACTGGTTGCATTAGACTAAGCATCGAACTAGACTTCGACGGGAGCAGGGTTTATCCCCAACACTAGCCCCCCACTTTCGAGTTCGAAAATCGAAGGAAGTGCAGGAAAGGCGACTGTGAAGTCTTCCTCCGAGCTCCGTGCTGGTCCAGGTTGAAGCGTGGGGGAGATCTCATCTTCAGCTAAAGTTGATATTGAAGTTGAAGCCCGGAAAAGATCCTATCTCCAATCGAGGTTGAGGGAGGCTTCGTCCGCTGCGATCGAAATCGGAGGTTAAGCTCCTCGGGGCGACATTGTCTCCTACAGTCGAGGTCGATGCAGGTGCTCGGGAGAGATCTGATATCAGGACGAGGTTGTCTCCGATCTTATCTCTGGTCGAAGTAGAAGTTGAAGCTCTCCAGCCGAGGTTGGTTCGGTCGTTCGGGGGAGATCTTATCTCCTTTGGTCGAGGTTGATGCGGGCGCTCATGTTAGGACGAGGTTCTCCTATTCCTAACTTCGATTTTGCTCATGTAAGGACGATGTTCTCCTCTTGTTCCTAACGGGCTATGGGGGCACATTTGGACCATCGTCCGTCTCCCCCCATCTCGTCTAAGATGAACGAGGCCTTCGACTTTGCTCGCATTAGGATGAGGTCCTCCTCCTGTTCCTAATGGGCTGTGGGGGCACATACGGACCATCGTCCATGCTTCTCCTCCCATCTCGTTCTTTGTGAACGAGGCCTTCGACTTTGCTCATGTTAGGACGAGGTCCTCCTCCTGTTCCTAACGGGCTGTAGGGGCACATACGGACCATCGTCCGCGCCTCTCCCTCCGTCTCATCTTTTGTGAATGAGGCCTTCGACTTTGCTCGCGTTAGGACGAGGTCCTCCTCCTGTTCCTAACGGGCTATGGGGGCACATTCGGACCGTCGTTCGTCTTCCTCCATCTCGTTCTTTGTGAACAAGACCTTCGACCTTGCTCGCATTAGGACGAGGTCCTCCTTCTGCTCCTAACGGGCTGTGGGGGCACATTCGGACCGTCGTCCGTCTTCCCCCGTCTCGTCTAAGGTGAACGAGGCCTTCGAACTTGCTCGCGTTAGAACGAGGTCCTCCTCCTGTTCCTAACGGACCATGGGGGCACATACGGACCGTCGTCCGCGCCTCTCCTCCCGTCTCGTTCTTTGTGAACGAGGCCTTCGACTTTGGAAAGGTCTTATTTTCCGCGGCCGAAGTTGATCCGGGAGAGATCTTGTCTCCTGTAGCCGAGATTGCTGCGGCACTCGGGGGAGATCTTATCTCCTGCAGTCGAGCTTTCCTCAGGGGAGATCTTATCTCCTGCAGTCGAGGTTGTCCACGGTCGCTCGGGAGAGATCTTATCTCTAGCCGAGGTTGTTGCTCGCGTTAGGACGAGGTTCTCCTCCTGTTCCTAACCGAGGTTGACTTGATCGCTCGGGAGAGATCTTATCTCTGGCCGAGGTTGGCCACGATCGCTCGGGAGAGATCTTATCTCTAGTCGAGGTTGTCGCTCGCGTTAGGACGAGGTTCTCCTCCTGTTCCTAACCGAGGTTGATTCGGTCGCTCGGGAGAGATCTTATCTCTAGTCGAGGTTGTTGCTCGCATTAGGACGAGATTCTCCTCCTGTTCCCTAATCGAGGTTGACTCAGTTGCTCGGAAGAGATCTTATCTCTAGTCGAGGTTGAAAACGGTCGTTCGAGAGAGATCTTATCTCTAGCCGAGGTTGTTGCTCGCGTTAGGACGAGGTTCTCCTCCTGTTCCTAACTGAGGTTGACTCGGTCGCTCGGAAGAGATCTTATCTCTAGTCCGAGGTTGTCCACGACCGCTCGACAGAGATCTTATCTCTAGCCAAGGTTGTTGCTCACATTAGGACGAGGTTCTCTCCTGTTCCTAACCGAGGTTGACTCGATCGCTCGGAAGAGATCTTATCTCTAGCCGAAGGTTGTTGCTTGCATTAGGACGAGGTTCTCCTCCTGTTCCTAACCGAGGTTGACTCGGTCGCTCGGGAGAGATCTTATCTCTAGTCCGAGGTTGTCCACGACCGCTCGGGAGAGATCTTATCTCTAGCCGAGGTTGTTGCTCGCGTTAGGACGAGGTTCTCCTCCTGTTCCTAATCGAGGTTGACTCGGTCGCTCGGGAGAGATCTTATCTCTAGCCGAGGTTGTCCACGGTCGCTCGGGAGAGATCTTATCTCTAGCCGAGGTTGATTCGATCGCTCGGGAGAGATCTTATCTCTAGCCGAGGTTGTTGCTCGCGTTAGGACGAGGTTCTCCTTCTGTTCCTAACGGACTGTGGGGGCACATAAGGGCCGCTGTCAGGGCCTCTCCTCTTATCTCGTCCTTTGTGAACGAGGCCTTCACTCGGAAGAGATCTTATCTCTAGCCGAGGTTGTTGCTCGCGTTAGGATGAGGTTCTTCTCCTATTCCTAATGCGGCAATTATTGACTGCTTCTTTCCTGTCATCGCATAGTTTTCACATCCAAAAATAATATTATCGAAGAGAAAGAATTTTATTGAAAGAAAGTTACTAGCAGCACATCCCCAAATTCTGTATTTCAAAGTCGGTCGTGGTAGCGTTGTTCCTCCGCGTTTCTTCGGCAATAAGTCTCGGGGTGGACGACCTCCTCATGCTGGCCTTCTCAATTTGATGCAAGCTCTTGTCACCGGGAGACGACGAATCGCTGATGCACCAAGCTCCTCCCAAGGCAATGTGGATGAGGCCGTAAGGTGGCCGACCTCCTTGCGGTCTCTAGCTATGGCAGTGCCGAGCTCCTTGCCGTCTCTGGCTATGGCAGCACCCTTGGCCGATCTTTTCCTTCTTTAGGCTGGTGCCGGAGGAATTTACCTAGCCGCCCCTTTCTGACGAGCTTCTCAATTTCATCTCGGAGCTGCATGCATTCCTCAGTGTCATGGCCGTGGTTGCGATGGTAGACACAGTACTTGCTTTGATCGCGCTTGTTTGGGGGAGACCGTAACCCTTCTGGTCTTGGCCGCTGGTTCTTAACTTCCGTGAGAATTTGAGTTCGAGGAGCGTTGAGGGGGGCGCAGTCGTGGAGCCTTTCGGGAGAGGGACTTCTTCGTGCCCTTCAGTCGGAAATTCCTTGGTGGTGGGCTCGAAAGGTTCGGGCCTTGCTTGTGCTGTGGAGGTCGTAAGCGCGGTCGAACTTCATTCCGTCCCTTTGTGAAACATGCGGAAGAACTTCATGCCCCTTTGTCGGAGCTTCCTTTTAGTCATACTCGAGAGGGAGTCCTCGCTTGCCCTGGGGCAGTCGTGAGCGTGGCCGAACTTCATCTCACCTCCTGTGAAATCTTTGTAGGGGGCTTCCTTGGTGACATACTCGAGCGGAAGTTCGGCCTCACATGCGCCGAACTTCATTCCGCGGGAGAACTTCGTTCCGTCCTCGCTTGCGCCGAACTTTGTTCCGCTTTCCGCCCTTGCTTGTGCCGAACTTTGTTCTGCTTCCTTGCAAAACCCTCTTTTGGGGATGTTCATGTTCCTCTGTCGGGGCTTCCTTGATGACGGGCTCGAGGGGGAGTTCGGCCTCGCTTGCGCCGAACTTTACTCCACTTTTCCGCGAAGCCTTCCGCGAGAAACTTTGACTCTTCATTTCTCCTTTCCAAGTGCGATTGGTATGCCCAAACGCTCTCCCTTAAGGTCGGTTCCTCGCGTCCTCATGGCGGGCTTGCTGGCAAAGTCTCCGTCAGAGGTTGTCGCACGGTCTGCATCATCTCGGTGGGGCCGCGAACCCATCCAGAACTGCTCTACATCTGCGGTGGCTTCGGATAGAGCCTGGGCTGCCAGGGCTGCAATGGGAGTCGGTCGCCGAGTCGAAGCTCTCCTGGAGGCATTTTCTCTTCGGGAGAGAAAAGGGAGATCTTCGGAGGGGGAAGAAAAAAATCATCGCCGAGCACTCCTTTAAGAACAAGGGAACCTCGGAGGTTCAGGCCCTCCTTCTAACGCCAATCTGTTGACGCAAAAATTGGTCGTCGTCAGAGTCCGCTGGAGTGGAGGCCGATGAGGTCGCTGCCGGGGACTTGCAAAACAAAGTCCCGTCCGAAGTCGGTGGGGGGTGGCTCCGGCAGGACCCTCCGACGATCAAGTTAGCTCTGGCCAACAGGAATAGAGTGCTCGGAATGAGTTCCGAAGCTTGGAGAAGAAGAGGAGAGCTTAGAGATCAGGGAGATTGGAATTAGCATATCTGGAGGGTCCTTTATAGGCGGAGCTTAGTTGATGGTGATGGCCATATCGCCTGGCAGAGAGCCGTTGGGGCCGCATGGAGTTCGGTACGGGGAGGAAGGCATCGTCAGGTGGATGGTGACAGCCATACTGGCAGGTCGTGGGCCGCATGGAGTTGGTTATGGAGAGAGTGGTGTCGCCAGTAGTGGCGGCCATATCGTCCGGTCTTGTTGTCTGTTGCAGATTAATGGCGACAGTTCGTCCAGTGGAGTTCGGACTTGTAGGAGAGTTCGGCTGAAGGAAAAGCTCGGAAGGAGCTCGGCCGTAGAGGAGTTCGGAGGGGCTCGACCGGCTGAAGGGACGGTCGCTTGGGGAGTTCGGGCGCTGGGGAATTTCGTTAAAGCCCGATCGCTTGGAGTCCAAGAAGCTCGACGGCTGGGGAGTCCGAAGGAGCTTGGTGGCTGGGAAGTCTGAAGGAGCTCGACCGCTAAGTTGTTCGGTCGGTCGAACGGGTTCGAAGAAGCTCGGCCGCTGGGGGTTCGGCTAAAGCTCGTATGCTGCGGCTACTGGTTGCATTAGGCTGAGCATCGAACTAGACTTCGACGGAAGCGGGGTTTATCCCCAACAAGTAGCATTGCAAACATCATAAAAATGTTGCTCTTAAGCCCATCTTGATAGGAGTTTAGAAATTTTTTACGTATCGTATCCTTATAAATATTTAAAATTGATTGGATATTTTTACAAATTTATTTTATATATCTATAATTTTTTATATTTAAAATATTTAAAATTATATATGTACTCTTGTAAATTTGCTATTTATATGTATATTTTAATCAATTATTATTTTTGGCATATATATTCTCATTTATTTACTATTTATGAATTTTTTTTTCTTTTTTGTATGTTTGCCTCTATTAAGTTAAGGATATATGCCATGAAAATAGTGAATTTATGAGACTATTCACTCGATTAAATAGAAGTATATATGTTAAAAAAATGAAAATTTATTATCATAATAAGAGGTCGATAGTGATGTATGAAAAATGCTAGGTGAATTCATACATGAAGAAATTATTGGTTAAGTCAGACATGTTATTTTTGAATCGATTCAACTAGTGATCGATAGCTAATGGAGGGAAAAAAAATCATCGAGAGAAGAAAGGTTGGAGTAAAGTCCATAAGCCCCGCATTCTTTAACCTCCACTCAACACGACAGACGGGGCATCCTAACATGCCCTCCCCTTCTCCGTTCCTTTTCTTCCATTCAACACGGCGGACGGGACACCCTGACGTGCCCTCCCCATCTCCATTCTTTTCCTTTTAGTCAAATATTCTTGATTTTTTTTTTTTTTTTTTACGTAACAAACCTCCTCTACGAAGTTCGGAGCCCAAAGATCAGGAAATAAAAAAAAGAAGGCCATTAAAAAAAACAAGAATAAAGAGGAAGAGGGGGGGGGTTAGAGGGGATTAAGGAGAGGAGGAGAGGGGAGGCGTGTGGGGGCAGGGAGGACGATGGCGGGGCGATGTTGATGAGAATCTCTATCTCATCTATGTCGGATTGCAAGGAGGAGTGGAGAGGGATGGTGTCGCCATGGGACATCTTCACTATCTGAGACGGCGATCGGTGGCACAATCATCGAATCCGACAAGGATGAGACGAGAGTAGAAGGGAGATGGATTGGGAAGGCCAGTGACCTGGAAGATAAGGCAAGGGATGCTGTGATCGGCAGCGAGGGAGGTGGTCCAAGAGAGGAGGGCATTGGAGACAAGCATAGAGAGGTTCTCGCGACCATCATGGAGACCGAAGTCGGTGGCAGGGAAGGGGATGAGCGAAGGTCCATGCGGGGCTGGTGGAGGGAGTTGACGCGATAGAGAGTGTGTCGGACAAGATGCGCATTAGCTGAGGTCGTAACGATGGTGACATTGACATCGTGCGGGGCGGCGGCAATGTGAGCGATGTCGAGCCTCAGCCAAAATCGTGGTTGATTGAAAATCATGATTTTTTTTTCATAAAAATATTTTTTTTCTCCATCATATGCATGGATCGCTCGTGGAATTGATCAAAAAATGATGTGATAGAACTGTAGCTATAGCTTTATTAGACTAAGTGTTTGATAGAAATTAACTATATCAATAAATTGTTATGTATAAAATTATATAAATAGATATAACTTTATTTTATTTATTTTTAACATCATTTTAAATATTTAGTTTAATTAAATATAATAGATATAATAAATATATATTATATATTTTATATTTATAATTTATAATATTATAATATTATATTATTATATATTATTATAATATATTATAATAACAATAGTATTATATAATATAATATTATGTTATAATATTATTATGATATAACATAATATTATATTATATAATATTATATTTCTATTATGAATATATAATATATATTATAATATATTTTTATAATATATTCTAATTATATTATCATATATTATTATATAATATTATATTATTATAATATTATATTATATTATATTATTACATTATTAATATAATAAAATTATATATTATATTTATAATATATATTTTAATATGTTATGATAACATAATATAATGTAATATTATATAAATTTTATATTACTATAATATTATTATAATATAATATATTATATTATATTATTATAATATATTATATTTTTGTAGATAGATTTTAAAGAATAGAAGAGAGAGGAGCAAGCTTAAATGTTAAGTGAGTAATTTTAGAAAAAAATAAAAGATAAATTTAAAAATAAAAAATACATAGTTAGCTTTTGATTTTGAATCTTTAGGTAAGGGAGCTGTTGCGGCCAATTCACTTGGGCCTGTGATTGAATGCCGAGAAACCTATAAGAAAAGTCTGCACTGATCGGAGTTGGCTCCGACGGAGATTCTTCGATGCTTAAATTAGAGGAATGGACTGGTCGAACAGAAAAGTAGAAAGTAAGAAAAAGAGTTTGTTCTTAGAATCACGTCCCCCCTAAGACTGATCAGATTATCTTCTTTTTATAGGTGTCGGAGTGATAACTGTCTGACATGTGGGTTCCTCTTTTTTCGCTGTAATACGATCGTGGATTGATAGTCAAAACCATCCACTAATTGCCATCGTCCGCTCTTCTCGGGGACGATTTTGTATAGCCGATCGTTGGTCGGTTGATCGGGATCGATGGATCGTCAGTTGGTCGATTTGTGCCGATCGATTATCGGTCGGCTGATTTTCTGCCAACCGATTGTCGGTCAGATGATTAGGATCGATCGATTATTGGTTGGTTGGCTAGCTGACTTTGTGCTGACCGATCGTTGGTCGATCGAAAGACTTGAGACCAAACAATAATCGATCGGATGATTTTGAGGAAGAGTGATTGACAGCTGTCCAAATGATTTTCGGCTGATAGTTAGTCAGTTTTATCAAACTGCATGCCCATCGGATGGTAATACGTCAGCATTTTCATTGTTATGTCGGCGGACATCCATCGGAGATCGGTGATCAGTTGGTTGCAATGTTGGTGAGTCGGATGGCAGAGTAACATCCTCTAATAGTTGCCCCCCACATTCAAGTTCAGTGCGATAATTTGACCTTTTGTCTTGATGCACCGGACGTAGGGAGTTAATACGTGGCATCACTTTGAATTTTGTTCTGCCGCCTATTATTAATGATTACCACGATCTTCAATAAATTTATTATTTGACGCTTTTGGGATCTCAATGGTCGTCTCAATTGGACGCCATCAGCGGTTGCCATCAGCAGTCTTAGGGCTTGAGGGATTTGACGTTCGGTTGGTCTCCGACTAACACGTGTCAGTATCTAGTGAGGTTTTTGTGTATCTCGATCGTCGATGGGTCTTATATATACCGAACCTCCCCCGAAGATTTTTTTTCTGTCGCTTTTAATAATAGTAACTTTTGAAAAGTATGCTTGTTCTTTCATCTTTTAGTTCTCATATTCGAAGTTCGAACTTTTTCTTTGATATATTTTTATTTTTTATTTTTTATTTTGTTGAGTTGTATACATGGCTGATCGTAGTAGTTCATCGCGAGGTCCGATAGTCGAAGCTTCCATACTGTCTACATCGGTTGTGGAGCATCTTCGAGATCAGTATTAGATTCTGAAGGACTTTCGGTTGTTGGTTCCTGGCTCCGATGGTCGAGTGATCTCACCTCCATCGGGTTACATTGCATTTTATTTAGAAAACCTTAGATCGGGCCTTAGGTTTTCCATTCTGAAGTTCCTTCGGAATATCTTCGACTATTATCGGGTGTATTCGGTCCAGTTAGCGTCGAATTTCATTCAACTTTTGATAACTTTTGCCCTTCTATGTTGGCTAATTTTGACGATCCCTCATCTTTCCTTGTTTAGATCTTTTTTTACTCTTCGACCCCATCCGAAGGCCGATGGATGATGGTACTTTGCTTCGAGAAGGAGGCTTTCTTTTGTAACCGATCTTCCATCGTCTATCCATGATTGGAAGATCCAGTTCTTTTTTGTTTCTCCTTCTGCTCCTTCGAGTTTTCTATCGGTGTGGAGGGAGCTGAATATCCTTTCGAATAAAAATAGTCGGGTGGATTCGGCTGATCGGAAGGATTTTCTTAAGTTGAAAGACATGGAAGTCCCCCCACAAAAATATTTAATTACTAAAGTTATCTTGTACGATGCCAAACTTGATCCGACATCGTCCGAAGGTACATATTATGTCTGTAGCTTCGAATTCTCTTTCCTTCAGTTGATTTTCGATATTAACCCGATTTGTTATTTGGTTTTGTAGGGATGCATCCTCCTCTAGAGATTTCTATGGAGGAAGTTCGCCAGTTTGTTACTCGAAAGAAAGTAGCACCCGGCGCTGGTTCATCGCGCCACCGAAGAAGAATCGGGCGGTTGGCCCTTCGATCATCTCTGATTTTGCTGATGTTTCGTTGATAGCACCTCCCATCGTCGCTCTGCGTGCTCCGATGGCCGCTACATTTTTCGAAGCCCCTCCGACCATCACACGGTCGGAGGAAGATGTCGTTATCATCAACATGCCGGTTATTGCTCCTATGTCAGAAGCTCAGCCGATTATTGCTGCGTCCGTTTCGTGATCAATTTTGGTTCGTCGGGGGCATGCACCATCTCCTTCCACATCCAAGTGGATGTCGGCGCCATTCGAACAATCATCTGCTAAAGGAAAAGGAAAGGTGTCGGCTTCTTCTACACCGGATGGAAGTGATGCTTCCAGCCGTGGATATACGGACTCTGAATGAATTGATGTTCGGGTTCCAAAAGGTAGGTCGGCTCTTTCTAACCCTCAGCTGGCGAGGAACTTGGTTCGCTCCATTCTTCTCCCAACTGATCGGGAGGCCAGGAGGAGTCAAACTTTAGCGAAATTGTTTAGCTCATTTTATCTGACTTTTATTAGGATAAGTCGGCCATTCATTTTACGTCTCTTTTTTTTGACTAATTTGCTCTATTTTCTTTGAACAGTGGGCTCACGATATGGCCGAACTTGAGTCGGCTTGTCGCAAGATGGCTGATCTTTGGCATGCATGTTCCAACTCTGTATCGATCGCAAGTGCTAAACGTGATTCGATGGTCCGTTGATTGGAGCAGTTGCAGATGGATGCCGTCGCTCGAGAGAACACTCTGTCCGATGAAGTCTCCCATCTCAGGGTCAAGCTTGGGTCGGTCAGGTCTGAACTTGAGTCGATTCTATCCAACCTTAAGTCAGCTTAAGAGAAGGTGAAGACCCAGAAAAGCCGTGCAAAAAAAAGAAACACACGGTGGAGAAATTGAAGAAAGATCGCGATAATTGGGCTAAAGAGGCGGAGGATTTTCATTGAAAATGACAATCTGCCAATGGAGAGACGTCTTCGGCCAAGGTGGAGATTCAAATTCTGCAGGAGGATCTCGGTCGAACGAAAGAGCTGGGCATCGAGGAATTTAAGGCCCCGTCCGACTTGAAGACCTTGATCCTTCAAGAAAGTGAATCTTCCTATTGGATCAAGTTTGGCGATGGTCGGCATGCTGTTCAGTAGCTCTTTTCTGACCTTGACCTCAGCAGCATCGTCGTCCCCAGTGCTGAAGAAGAGGAAGAGGGAGGAGACGATGGATTGCCCGAGGGTCCAACAGACGAAGATCTTCCTGCTACTACCTTAGTTTCGACTGAGTTGGCTATTGCTGCACCTCCTAAAGGTATGTCGGCTCTTCAGTCGATCATAGAAGCTCTATTGGAGGGCCAAGGGACTGCTCCGACTAATATCGTTCAGTCGATGGATGCCGTGCTGATGATCGAAACTGAAGCTGGTCCCCATCATCCTTCGGAGAAGGTGGTCGTCAAGTAAACTTATACTTTTGTTTATCTTTTGGAACTTGTAGTTCAACATTTTGTAAGGACTAAAGATCCATTTGTAACTTTTTACAGTAATGAAAGCTTTATTTGCATTTGCCTTCTGTTGTGCAAATTCATCTTCTGTCATAATTGTAAATACTTTGACTGAAAGATTGTTAACTATTTTTCTATCGGTTTTATTTAACTAACCATCAGCTAGCTTTTAAATTGACTTAGAGTCAGATTTTTTTAACTAGCAATACTTAGTCATTCGCTAAGATACTCATAAGTTGGGGACAAGCCAACCCTGAGTCGATTTTTTAACCGACTTTTAGTCAATTTTTTACCCACTCATATTGGATCGAAGTGCTTGATGATCGGGTATAAGCCGACTAAGGATCGATTTTTAATCGACCTTTGGTCGATTTTTTTTTTTATCGTCCGACACTTGATCAATTTGTAGAAGTACATGATGATCGGGTGTGAGCCAAATATCCTTCGATTCGGCCATGGCCAAATCAGTTAGGGTTGTATTCTTTACTAGCCAAGGCAAACCAACTAGTTCATAACCAAAAGTTTGATTCTTCTCTTTCTTCATCATTTATGAGGAAGTTATGCATCGACACCATTTGTTAGCCAATCAATTGGTCGACCGTTTTGCTGTAGGAAGCCAATCACGCGGTCTGTTTGAGATATCCGATCGAAGATTGCTAAGACACCGATTGTCGATTGTTCTTTATCGATCGATTGTTAAACTTTGCTGAACGAAAGAATGTGGATAGTCTGTCAGTTGTATTATTTGACCGATAGATAATTGATCAAATTTTTCTTCCTTGCTTTTGAGTTTTTGCCAGTTCTCATCTGATCAATTCGTCCAATTTTTAATCGATTAATACATCGGTCAACCGATCGTTGATCATAAGAAAAATATCTTTGCAGAAGACTTCATAAAAAAATTTACTTTTTATGTTTGTTCAAAGTATATGGAGTTGTTCTCATTGATAGTACACTTTTAGATTATCAGCATTCCACGTTCGAGGGATTTCAACTCCATCGAGTGTTTCGAGTCGATATGTTTCAGATCGAAGGGTTTCTGTTACTCGGTTGGGCCCTTCCCGATTTAGGGATAGCTTTTCTTGGTCTAGCGGTTTGAATACTTTCGCCTTCCATAAGATTAAGTCTTTCGGACAAATCTCTTTCGGTTTAATCCTTATATTGTAGTATCTTGCGATTCACTGTTGGTAAGCAGTCATTCTGAGTTATGCCTGTTGCCAAACTTCAGATGATAGATCTAGGTCAGCCCTTCGGCGATCCAAATTACTTGATTCGTCATACTTTTTCACTCTCATTGATGGTAGTCTGACTTTCATAGGTATCACTACTTCAAATTCATACGACAAGTTAAAGAAAGATTCGTCTGTTGGGACTCATGGAGTGGTTCGGTATGTCTATAATACCGAAGGTAATTCTTCCACCCAAAGATCTTTGACCTCGTTGAGTCGGGTTTTCAAACCATGGAGGATTGTTCGATTCGTAACTTTCACTTCTCCATTTGACTGTGGATGATCGATAGATGTTAGCTTGTGCGTGATGTGGTATGTCACGCAGAAGTCTTTAAAATTTTGATTGTCAAATTATCGACCATTATCGATAATGATTATATGTGGAAATCTGAATCTATAGATGATAGATTTTTGAATAAAATTTTTTATTTTATTTTTGATAATTTGCGCCAAAGATTTAGCTTCTATCCATTTAGTAAAATAATCAACGGCATCAACTAAAAATTTTCTCTGATCAGACGTTGAGGGAAAAGGACCAAGTATGTCAATCTTCTATTGTGCAAACGGCCATGGTACCATGCTCGATGTCAGTAGTGCCGCCGACTGGCATTGGATATTTGCGTATCTTTGGCATGGCTCATATTTTTGGACGAATTCAGCTGCATCTTTCTGAATTATTGGCCAATAATATCCTTGCTGAAGGATCTTATAGGTAAAGGACTTGCCCCCCAAGTGGTTTTCATAGATTTCTTCATGGGCTTCACGAAATGCATAGTCAGCATCGTAAGGTCCTAGGCACTTCAACAACAAAAGAAAGAAAGATCGCTTATAGAGTCGTCCATCCATCATAATATATTGCGAGGCCATCCATCTTAAACGTTTTGCTTCAAATGGATTGTTAGGTAGGATCCCTTCGATTAGGTACTTGATAATTGGATCCATCCAACTTGGCTCATCATTGATCTGTAATATTTCTTCCGCCCTTTTGATACTTCGCACGTTGAGGTATTCGATGTAGGTTCGATCAAGCTCGTTAGGAGTGGTGACGGCGAGTCGGAAGAGTGCATCAGCCCGAGCACTCTTTGCTTTAGGGATGTGTGTGATGTCTAAGTATTTGAAGATAGGAGTTTGATCTTTGACTTTCTCCAAATACTTTTGCATTGTTGGATCGCGAGCTTCGAAGTCATCTTTAACTTGTCCTGCGATGAGTTGAGAGTCAGTGAATATTTTTAGTTCTTCAACACCGAGCTCCCTGATGATTTTCAAGGCGGTCAGAAGAGCTTCGTACTTGGCTTGATTGTTTGAAGTTTTAAAATTAAATTGGAGGATGTATTCGACGACTATTCCATCGGCATTTGCCAAGATGAGTCCCATGCCACTTTCGAGAGCATTTCGATGCTCCATCGACATGTAACATCTAAGTCGACTTATGATCGATTTTAGGGGTGTTTCCTACCAATTTGTGAGTTGTTTTCTCTTTATCGGGCTTGTCTTCCAAAATGGTACATTCGATGATGAAATCAACCAGAATCTGAGCTTTCATTGATGGACGAGGGTGATATTGGATGTTGAATTCACTAAGCTTTATCGTCCATTTTGCCATTCTGTCTGAAGTATCTGGTCGATGTAGAATTGACTTTAGAGGTTGGTCGGTTAAAACATGCACTATGTGGGCTTGGAAGTAGGGATGAAGCCATTACATTGAAATATTCAAGGCATAGATCATCTTTTCCGCCCTTGAGTATCGGGTTTTAGCATTATGGAGCACCTTGCTTGCATAGTATATGGGGTGCCGCACCCGACTTTCATCTTCTCTGATCAAAACTGAACTAACAGCTTCATTGGATGTGGCTAGCTATAAGTATAGAGGTTCTCCTTCCATCGATTTGATGAGCAATGGAGGAGTCATCAAGATTTTTTCAGCTCTTCGAAGGATCGTCGGCATTCATCAATCCATGAACAATCTTTAGTCTGTCATAGAGTTTTGAAAAAAGGAAGGTATCTTTCGATGGACTTAGAGATAAATCGATTGAGCACGGCAATTTTTTCGTTGAGTTGTTGCACCTTCTTCTTTGAAATTGGATCTTTCATGTCAATTATCATCTTTATTTTCTTAGGATTTATCTCGATTCCTCGGTGTGAAACAAGAAAACCAAGAAACTTTCTTGCTGTCACTCCAAAGGCACATTTGGTCGGATTTAATTTCATCCAATGTCGTCGGAGTGTATCGAAAACCTCTTCTAAGTCTCGGACATGATCTTGACTTTGAGTGCTTTTTACCAGCATATCATCGACATATACTTTCATATTTCACCTAATTTATGGCTTGAAAATTTTATTTACCAACCGTTGGTAGGTTGCTCCTGCATTTTTGAGTTCGAATGGCATAACTTTATAGCAATAAATTCCTTTGTCTGTGATGAAGGCAGTATGTTCTTCATCTTCGAATGTCATTTGGATCTGGTTGTAGCCTACAAAAGCATCCATGAAGCTCAAAAGCCGATGTTCTGATGTTGCATCAACCAGCTGATCGATCTTCGGAAGCGAAAAACTATCCTTCGGGCATGCCTTATTTAGGTTGGTATAGTCAATCCAAATGTGCCATTTTTCTTTGGCTTTTCTCACCATGATAATATTGGCAAGCCAATCGGGGTAATGGGCCTCTCTAATAAAGTCTGCCACAAAGAGTTTGTCTATCTCTTCATCGATGACCTTTTGTCACTCAGAAGCGAATGGTCACTTCTTCTGTCTCACCAGCTTGACGTTCGAATTAACATTCAGTCGATGAGTAATTATTTTTGGAGGTATGCATGATATGTCAGTTGTCGACCAAGCGAATATATCGGTATTGGCCTTTAGCAACCGAACCAGCTGTTCATGATCCATCGTCTGAAGGTGCGACCCAATCTGTACAGCCTTAGCCGGGTCGCTCTCTTGCAGCGGGATGGAGACTAACCGTTTGGCTGGTTCGTCTCGCTTTTCATCTTTCTGCTGATCAAGTCCTTCCAATGGTAAAGAGCCTACCGGCTTATTCTTCTTTGCAGTAATTGCAAGACAACGTCGAGCGATTTGTTGGTCGTCTCACATCTCTCTGACTCTGGCATTGGTTGAAAATTGGATCAATAAATGATATGTCGATACTATCGCCTTAAGGACATTGAGTTCTGATCGTCCAAGTATGGCATTGTATGCCGATAGGACTCTAACGACTGTGAAAGTTAAGATTACAGTACTTTGTTGAGGTTCTATTCCCACGGTCAATGGAAGATCTATTTCTTCCTTAACGTCAACGTCATCTCCTATAAATCCAATTAAAGGGATAGAAACTCTTTGGAGGCATTCCATCATTCGAAAGAAAGCAGAGTAAAACAAAACATTGGTTGAGCTTCCATTATCGATAAGGATTCTCTTTATATTATAGTTTGCTATCATCGTTGAGACGACAATAGCATCATCATGGAGAGTTTGAACTTTCCTTACATCATCATCCAAAAAAAAGATAAGTTCATCGGACCGTCATTTCTTGGCCGATCCTTCTTCGAATGTTGCCGCTCCAGCTCTTGATCGATCAGAGATCATGTTGATCATTCCAGCAGTCGATCGATTTTGCTAAGTCTCCTCTGATGCTGGTGGTTGATCGTTATGGGGCTGAGTTGGACGATCTAGCTGGTATTTGGCAAGAAATTCTCATCGAATGAGAGCCTTGATCTCATCTTTTAATTGAAAGCACTGTTCGGTATCGTGACATTAGTCGTGATGGAATTGGCAGTATTCTTTTTGTCCTTCCCTCGATTTTTCATTGATGGGGGGCGGCGAAGGTAATTCTTTCCTTCAATCTCCATCAAGATTTGTGCAAGGGGAGTATAAGTATTGTACCAACTTTTCATGTTAGTCGGTACCGGATTCAGTCGGAAGAAAACTATTTCTCTGTTTGGAGCCGTCTGATTCAGTCCAGCAGAAACATCGTTCTTTCGTTGTTTTTTCTTCTTCTGATCCTTTTCGTTTGATTGGCGCCGACCAAAAGCGCCTTCTTCTATGCATATATATTTATCCGCACACTCCAAGAGCTTGGCATAGGTCTGAGGGTGATTCTTATCCAACGAATAAGTGAACTAGGAGCCCCACAGATCCTGCTTCATGGCTGAGATGGCCACATCCTTATTGAGATTTTGGACCTCGAGTGTGGCGGCGTTAAAATATGCCACGAAGGCCCAAAGAGTCTCTCCCTCTTCTTGTTTGATCGAGAAGAGGGTATATGAAATTTGTGGCATCCTCCTGCTAGTGCTGAAGTGAGCCACGAACGAGTCTTCAAGTTATTCGAAAGAGTCGATTCTTTTCGACTGAAGCTTGAAGTACCAGGCTCGAGCAATTTTTCGAAGGATGGCCGGGAAGCCGATGCACATGAGGGCATCATTCGCCCCTTGGATCATCATGAGAGCCTTATAACTCTAAAGATGATCGACTGGGTCGGTGGAGCCGTCATACGGTTCTACTTGCAGCATCTTGAATCGTGACAGAATTGGTTCCTTCAAGATGCGTGAGGAGAAAGAGGGGGCGGTCTGGACACGGAGACCGTCGGAGGACCGTCCTGTTGCATCCTCCTGGATTCGGGTCAGTCGATGGTTGATTTCTTTAAGCTTTTGCTCATAATCGTCGAACCATCGTCGATGAGATGTCCCAGGCGTCGATCCTTCTGAAGAACTAGTGGAGGAGGAGGTGGTCGAGTTCCAAGGACGTTTCCCCTTGTGCGGACTCGGATTAGCAGACGGAGAAATGGAACATTGTGATCGATGGATGTCTCTTCATGAACGACGAGGAGATGGGGTTTTCGTCTGACAGGAACGTCGAGATGGTCGTTCCGATGAGGGGGTGGTAGAGCATCTTGAGATGCGATGACTGTGTCTAGATGGTATAGCTTGCATCGTTGGGTCTTTCGCCGCTGCATACGGTTGCTGTTGGAAGTTGTGAACAGCTTCCGTCAGCATTCGGATCTGCTACGTTAATGCAGCCAATTATTGGGCTTGCGCATCCATCGTAACTATTGGATGCAAAAAACTTGGTTCTGCCACTAACGACGGTGGAGGGGGTGTTTCTCGCTGGAATGATTGGCCGACGGAGTTGGATGAGTTTTGAGCATGAGTCTTTGCCATTTGTAAAGTTTGATTCTTGATCTTCCCCCTACTTGGCGTGCCAATATGTTGCGGCCAATCCATCTGCACCTGTAATTGAATGTCGAGAAACTTGCAAGAAAAGTCCGCACTGATCGGAGTTGATTCTGATGGGGACTTTCCGATGCTTAAATTAGAGGAATGGACTAATCGAACAGAAAAGTAAAAAGTAAGAAAAAGAGTTTGCTCTTAGAATCACCTCCCCTCCTAAGACTGACCAGATTACCTCCCTTTTATAGATATCGGAGTGATAACTGTCTGACACGTGGGTCCCTCTTTTTTCAGTGTAGTGCGATCGTGGGTTGATAGTCAAAACCACCCACTAATTGCCATCGTTCATTTTTCTCGAGGATGGTTTTGTATAGCCGATCGTTGGTCGGTTGATTGGGATCGACGGATCGTCAATTGACTGGTTTTGTGCCGACTGATTGTCGGTCGGCTGAATTTTGCCAGCTAATCATCGGTCGAATGATTAGGATCGATCGATTATCGATTGGTTGGCTAGCTGATTTTTTACTGACCGATCGTCGATCGGTCGAAAAACTTGAGATCGAATAATAATCGATCGGATGATTTTGAGGAAGAGCGATTGACAGCTGTCTAAATGATTTTTGGTTGATGATTAATCGATTTTGTCAAACTGTACGTCCATCGGATGGTAATGCATCGGCATTTCCGTCGTTGTGTCAGTGGATATCCGTCGAAGATCGGTGATTAGTTGATTGCAATGTTGATGAGTCGGACGATGGAATAACATCCTTCAACAGGAGCTTTCAATAAAAATTAACTTATGATGTCATGAACTATATTCATTAAATATTAAAATAATTTAAATAAAGTAAAATTATTTCAAAAGTTATTCAACATCCCAAACACAGCTAGTAAGCCGCTTGAACTTATGTCACGAGATGAGCACGCTCCAAATATTAATAATAAAGTTAAATTAAGAGAAAAACCCCCTGCCATCTCCTTCACGGAAGGAGACAGAGTCCGGCCGGTGGAACTTTCGATAGCCACCATTGAAAGTGACGCCGGAGTCAGAGAAGTTGTGGGCAGAGGACGGTGGTGGGGAATAGGGAAGGAGCAGTGGTAGAGAGGTTCGAGATAATAGGGAGGAGGCGGTAGCGAATTTTTGGGCTGGGGGAGGTGGGGCGGGGGCGGAGGAGGTGGGGTAAGGCACGGCAGTCGGAATAAAGGGGATTGTGGTGGGTAATAATAGGAGGGGATTGCGGGAGAGAGGAAAGGAGGCAGCTGAACGATGGCATTCGGAAACAGAGTAGGTGGCCGCGGAGAGATAGAAGCTGCAGTGGAAGGGAAGGGAGGCAATTGGATAGTAGCGGTCCGGGACAGAGGAGGCGCTGGCGAAGGGGTCAAGGTAAGAAAATGGCATGGTTAGGGATGGAGCGGCGATGGAGAGTTTGGACTGGATGAAAGGGGGCTGTGGTGGATGGGAAAGGCCGCAGTCGGGGACGGAGAGAGGAGTGACAAAAGAGTTGGAAGGGGTGGGGAGGGTGGCAGAGAGGCGGGAGAGAAGAATGCAAATGATCGATCAAAAGCGGTGGTGAGATGGTAAGGGATAATAGTTTCTGGGGATGGGAGGTGGCGGTGACCGTGAAATAGGAGAGGGAGCGAAACTTTGGCCACATTAGCAGAACGGAAGAGAGATGGGAACGCGGTGTACCACGAACCAGAGCAAATGAGGATGAAAAAAAAAAAAAGCTAATTATGTTTTTCTCTACGAATATTTTTTATTTTCTTTTTTAGTACAAGGCAGGAGGCACTCCTAAAAGAAGTTATGCCCCAAAGATCCGCTTGAGAGAAGGATAAGATGGTGAAGTCGGCTTCTAAAGCTTACGCTGGCAGCTAGTCAGCCGTTTGATTGGCCTCTTAATAAACATGTGTTGCCTCGAAAATCCATCTTAAAGCCTTTCATTGGCTGACGTCCCTTGGAAGAAGAGGTGAGGAATTTCCATTAATCTATGAACTGACCGTCCCGAGGCATACCTTTACCAGCGCGCACACGAAAACAGCCGAGTAAAATCCCTCCCAAGCTTCCACGAGCTCTGCAAATGGCACGTAAGATGTTGGAACTTGCTCTCCGCTAGTATTTTTTTATTTTTATTAATTTAATTAGGTATCTATGTCACCCAAACCAAAATAGAAGTTCCACTTTTACCGTGAGCATTGCTTATCATTGGTCACGTGTCATCTTATAAAAAATCATATAGGATCGTTTTATCACAGGAAGTAACCCCCTAAAAAATATTAAGTTATTTGCAGGAGTGACCATCCAAAAAAAAAGTTCCCTGTGAAGAACTACCATCTAACAGAAGTTATTGTTGAAAATAACTTCATTTTTCATCATAGAATTTATTTAGGACTTGATTTTTGTAACATCTACAATGATTTTTACAGGGTTTCGCAACCAATGAGCTCACTTAGTCCTTTACCCTAAGATTAGATTTCTTTCTAAGAGTGGAAATTTTGCCCGGAAGACATCTTGGTTAATCTCAATCATACATGTAAGATATATCGATATTTTATGAATTTAAATATCGAATGAAAATTGGTCTATTCCATTCTTTTTTTTTTGCTATTTCTTTTAATTTTGGTCATTCAATAAATTATAGATGCAAAGTAAAGAACCACTCATTGATCTCTCTCTATGGATCATGGCTGACCATTTAATAATAAAATGTACCAATAGCTTCAAAATGTAAATCAGCAATTTTTGAAATATACTACATTTTGGCAGACCAGCTAATATGTTTTTTTGCCACACCCATCCATTAAGGTTACGATTGACTGACGTATGATGTATAGGATTGGCAAATAATGGCCCGATCAGTCATTTCTAATCATATTCATATCCGACATGCAATAAATAAATTTAAATTTATATTGATATAAAAAAATTAATTTATTTTTATTTATTTATTAAAAAATTAATTTAAGTTCTAAAAAATACTATTTAAACGTTACTTTTCCACCTTGATCACTCGCGAGACGATCCGACATGTTTATCCAAAGATAAAAATTATCATAGATTGGGTTATCTTCTTTGTCATTGATCATAGCTCATGGTTGATTCTGACGCCAAGGTGTTGAATATTTAAAAATATTATATAATATTTTATATTTTAATTTTTGGAGGTGTATTTATATTAAAATGATGTGATCGTTTTGTAATAAAAACGATCCACGCGGGGATTTGAGACGGCGTGCAATACCGGGCCCCGCCGCCTTGCCTTTTCTGTCGCGACCTCCCAGAATGTCTTCGGGTGTCGATCTGTTTAATGTCGGCCTCACAGCCATCCTCTTCGGCCCCTCTGGCTCTTGTCTTTCAGCCTGCATCACCTCATCTACACGTGGCAAAGTGCCCGCTTGTTTTCATCCAGACTCTCTTCGGCTATGTCTTCCGGTCATTGCCATGTACTCCGTCCTCAACCCTACCACCCACCCCGACGACAAGGAGCTAAACCTGTTCATAGTTTGCTCCACTCTAATTTATCTTCCTTCTACTGTAATTCAATATTCCAAATTGTTCCTTCACTTTTACCTCTTCCTTTGATTTCTTGCCATTATCATTTTCCAAGTAAAAAACCAAGGTTATGAGTCCTTTTTCTCATACGACGAGGTTACCAGGAATTCAATATTATTTTTAAAGAAAAGGAAAAAAAAGAAAAAGAAGCAAGGTTGAGCCTTTTTTTGGATACAGCAAGTTTATGGGTCTTTATTTAGTAGTTTTCGTTCTGGATTTGGGATCGGGTATTTGAGTACGGAAGAGTAGTGGCAATTAGTTACGAGTGACCTGAATAGTTTCAGCACGGTATGAGTTATTTGACAAGCGTGCTGAAGGCTAGGAATACAGGACCTGGAAGCAAGAAGTCTACTTCAAGTTAGTACATTTTGTTTTCTGGATCACGACTGAGGTCCGGGGCTCCCAAAATGGAGCAGAGCCTTTTTCTGGAGAGCGTGTGAAGCTAAACGTTTGCTGGCCATGAGAATCTACCGTTCTATTTATTAACCGGCCTAGTTCGGGTTCCAAATCCTAACCAATTTTAAGAAATACGGCGGGTTCTGATTTGAAACCAATTTTAAGAAATACGGCGGGTTCTGATTTGAAAATTTCCAACAATAACCCATTTCTAACCCGACCCGAGCTAACACGATTGCCACCTTAACATTGCTAGGGCGGCAACAAGCTGACCTAGCGCTGCTCGGGTTCAACTGAATCATTTTAAAATAAAAAAACAGTCGGAGTTAAGATTACCGGTGAACGTGCTTTAACCTCAAGTCCAGCTGAACAGTTCTTGATCCCCACTGGTTTTTCCGACTTCAAAAGCTCCTCAGGCTCCATTCGTTCAAGCCCGTTACGAGGACATCGATATTATTTAGCACTACAGCAACCTGGCGTCAACCTAGCAAAGAAATTCTAACAGAAAACATGGTCGACCTGGTTAACTAAAAAACGCCCAATCTCTAATGCAATCAAGCCAACTAGTGAAAGGAAACTTTTAGACATGGTGATTTCCTCTCGGCTTTGCGGTACCCCACACTAAAAGGCAGCACCGAAGCACAACCTTGACACAAAAGGGTTAACATTGTCGAACCTGTGGTTAAGTCTTGCAAGTACATCATTTGAGGAGATTTAAGTTCCTTCGAATCAGTTCAGAAAATTTTTGCTCTCCAACACAGAGTAAGAAACTCACCTGAAAAACCATAACACCCACTAGTAACATCATAAGATTCAAATTTACTTGGTCTAACAATCTAATGTCGGGGGATTCACATTATGCATCAAGTAGATCTGTGGTATAAAAGCAAAAGTTATAACAGCAAGAGAGCATTACAGGCCTGAACTATCAGTTTAAAGATTAAAATGGTGGCGTAAAGAGACTTCAAATTTACACAGGATCTGCCCAGAATCCCCGCGATCAAGGGAGTAACAGCAATACCAGCATGAGGGAAACCTAGCCCCACTAGTACAAAATATAATCCAATTAAACAAGGGGACAGGCAAGCATCTGTTTGCTCTCCTTTTTCCTTCTTCCCTCAAGCCGCTGTTGCAACTCAGATGTCCCCATGAAGAATATGATTGGAGGCCTCGCCTTGATTGTCCAATGGCATATACTGAGCCATGATGGCTCGTATCTCTGAATCCATGTAGCTCTGAACAAAAAGTGAGGAACTAAAATCAGCTGCTGACCTAGAATATTTATTCAATAAATGAAAGCCAAAATCTGGATCTGTAACCAGCCATATTTATGCATGCATGCATTAAGCAGCTTTCTACTGCATGATAGATTAATGTACAGACAACAGACATTATAAAGAATAAAAGCACAAAAATATAAATCTGAGGAAACTTGATGAGATTATTAAGCAACGCATTACCCGGATTCTGTACTTGTAAACCACATAGGCTCCAATTCCAGCTACTGCCAGACCAAAGAAAATGACCCACAAAAAGCTCCAGCCAACCTCTGTGGTTGCCTTTTTACCTGGACAACATTTCCACATGCAACAACACAACAACTGTGTAAGACAAACTAGGATAGAAGCAGTAAAACTGTGAAAACCTATCAGTGAAGGCAAATTCCAAAATAAGATTTTGCGGTTTAAAATCCTTCCAATAATCCATCATATGTACAAATGGGTTTTGGAACACAACTGAGATGACAATATTAGAAACTTAAGACCATGGATGTAAATTAGTCCTTTTTGAACCCAACTTCATTTTCATGCACTTCTAGTAACACTGCTTAAACTTTTGAGACCTTGCTGCACCTGGACTTTCATGAGTAGTTTCTTGTTGAGGAAGTTTTGTACACATTTCTCATTACTTTATTTTTTTACTAACAATAAAAAGGGGAAAAGAAAGATCCTATAGACACGAAGCATATAAAATATAAGATATATAAATGATACGCACTTATGCATGCGTCATGCTCTTTGATGTACAACAGATCACCACTACAGCTGCAGTCGTAACCTCCCCATGTGTTCTTACATTTGCAAGCAGAACATTGACAAGCAATCTTTTCTTTGCATTCATCAATATCTGAAACAAAATACGATCAGAAATGCATGATAAAATAGGGAACTCAAACACATGAATGCTATTTCCAGGGTGCCCCTGAGATCTTTTCAGCACCGCAAACTGAACCAGAAGGCCAGATTGGACATGATTGGCTTTATATACATGGATTCATAACCTTGCATCCAAATAGCTGTGACCCAGAACTATGTGAAGTTCAAAAGCAAGCTAAACAAATGAAATCTTAGTGAAGTTGTTCAAAAATATAAGGGAGTTCATGTAAGAAAATACCTTCACAAGTCTTGACCCCATCACCCCTGAAGCCAGGTGGGCATTTGCATCCATCATCCTGTCCATAATACAACTCTTACACTCCAATTGAAGGAACAGCATAATTTTTTTTCATACAAAAAAGAACCTTCCATGGAGGTACTTACTACACAGGCAGAGTATGTCCTGCCATCTTTGGTTTCCTTCCAACAGCCTCCATTGTTGATTTCACACCGTCCAGATCCTGAAGCTGAAGTACAAAAAATTCATCTCTACCAAACTGATGATTGTATATGGTGATTTTGCTTCTAAGGTACACAACCATATTGAGAGAGAGAGAGAGAGAGAGAGAGAGAGAGAGAGAGAGAGAGAGAGAGAGTATAAAAGGTACGATATCAAAAGGCAGCAAAATTCAAGCGATATTTTGCTATTCCCACTTTTGGGATATTTTTGTAAAGCAGCCATCCTTAAAATAAAAAATAAAAAAATATTTTTTTAAAAAAAGAAGCCACAAATTTTGACATGGATGGAAATTGCCTCATTTAAGAGTAATTTGAATATATCTACCCAAAAAAAAGACCAATTTGAATATTAATATGTGCCTGTGAAAGCACCCTCATTGCGAACAAATTAGCTACTTTGTACAAAGGAGAGAGAATGTTTTGTCTGAGGATTGCTCTCAGGCTCAGAGCTAGTTGTAGATGTTCTCAAACTTTGATGGTTGATGTGTTCATCTACAATGCCAGCCACTACTGACGATATAAGAATTGCAGGTTTGGTTTGGTAAAATCAAAGAGCTAGCTACAAATGTTCATCAACAGCAATAAGAACACTGCCACTGATCCATGCGAAGAGGTGGTTGAAGATCAATCTCACAAAAATATTGTAGCAGCTGTACATAAATATATCCCTCAGATCACAATGGGAGATCCAGATAATCCTCAGACTTCTCACAGACAAGGTTTATCATGTGCAGGTCATCACATCTGGCCATATGGAAGCCAGTAGCATGGTTTTCCTTTTTAAGATGAGCTTCTTGCATGGTCACCATTACAATTGCATTATAGATTCTAAATTGTTAATCCAACGAAAATGGAAAAATATTACTCTACTGCTACAGGGGAATATTTATCATTCATGTACAACAACAACAACATTGCAACAACAACAGCTTACAAGAATTCAAAAACATACAGAACAAAACAAATACAAAATATCCGGTGTCCCATGTTTATAAGTAATGATACTGTTTTAGAATAATGCATGTCACGGACTTTAATAGATTTCTGCATTTACACTCTTTGGATGAGATGGCAAGTTCAAAACATGACTATTGTGGTGCATGAATGTTTAGGTTTCGGACAAAAGAAGAAACTCTAAATTACATTTGGTTCAGTACACATTCTTTTCTCTCTGGGAATGTTCGATCACCTTCTCTTGTTTTCTGGAACTGGCACTCATTGTGCAAGTATGATCTGTGTTAGACTTGATATCAATGGCAAGAACCTAGAGACGTGAAAGATTCTATGTGATACATTTATGTCTGGTCTATTAAATGAGCTTATATAAAATCTGAATATGCATATGTTATGAGTGTTTAAAGAATAAAAGAGCGTAAGAGCTAGCTTCCTTATTTTAAGGGTCACAATATAAAGCTACCAGTCACACCTCGGGCTTAAGTTAGGAGTTGAAATGGATGTTATGCAGTTATTATCAGACACCTTGGGTCGAAAAAGTAATACCTACCATTTAGAGTAATGACGATGACTACGGCAGTTTTGATCATCACCATGCTGCTCGAATCAGTATTGGAACCCAATACAATACAACTATCAAGAAATAGGATAGTCCAATAATTGTTTGAGAAAAATCAAGTTTAGGTGCTATGGGATTAGCGGCATCCTTCTGCTACTTGTATTGGAGATATATGGAGTGGCTGTGCTTCAAAAGCATGATACATGTCCATTTGTGTATAGTAAAATACTCAAGAGCAGAAGTATATCATAGAGCAGATACCTGATTGGTCCAATAACTAGCAGAACTTAACATTATGAACAATAGATAAATATGCAAGTGCAGCTCCTTTTAATGTTTCATCAATAGTCTACCTTTACAGTGGGTGTATCCATCACCAACAAACTTTACACCATGCACGATAGGGCACTCACATACTCTTCCACGAAAAGTATCCTGCATTAGGATAAATTTGATGCAAAATTACGCCATGAAAACATGGATTTAATACATAAAGGGATAATAAATGATGTATAACAATTGTATTAAAGGGATGATAAATGATGTATAACAAAAACATATACCCTGCAAGCAGTGATATTTGCAGCCTTATCTTCCCAGCATCCACCATTGTTTTCCAAGCACTCATTCGTTTCTATCTCTACAAAATCAACATCAAATTTTAATTTTAATATATAAAAAATAAAAAAATAAAAATAAAAAAATCTTCTATACTTATATCATGAGATTAGCAATGTAAGACGAGATACAGAAGAAACTTAAAGAAATCCCAGCAACCTTCACTCAAACAAAGAGCTGGCTCAGTTGTCTCCTGAAAACCTGCACAGATTGCTTTAAGCACAGCACCCTTGTCCAGCTTACCTAAAACAAGAAGTGATTTAAAGAAATGCTCAACAAAACCTTACAGAACCACCCTGTGCACATCATAGTTGTTTGAAAAACACACCTCTGTATTGTCTGTTGTTAATGACAAGAGTTGGCAATATAGTGACATCCCCACGAGAATCTTTCCCAATCTAGGTTTAGAAATTCCAAGATATAAGTAATAGAACAGGTGGATAAATAATGCCATCGATATCATTAAGATATTATGAGTTTATGACCTTGTACAATAATGTCATTGTTACCTGGGCATCTTGCTCAGCTTTAAGCACTGGATTTTCTTCATCTGCATCAGGATCTCCAATACATTTATTTATCTTCTCGAGATCAATGCCTGTAAAAACCATCAAACATCATGAGCCACTGCTTCAATAGCATGGATCTGCTTTTGCCAATAAGTAAAGCAACCAACCAAACAGCATAAATAACAGGAGGAACTGGCAAACTTACCCAGAGATTGGATTACTTCTTCAGCACATTCCTTTGTGTATTTCTTTTCTTTCATTGGGCACCTGATTGAGAAGTCAGTCACATAGTCCCACCACGACCAAGGCTTCCCACTTTCGTTAGCAACCTTAAATACACAGACCTGGCGCAGGTTTTGGATCACAACATCTCTTCCCTCATAACCTCTGCTGAAGTCCTGCTCTGGATCGGGGGCACAATATCTGCCTTTGTTGATGCACTGTGATTTGCACTGTTTGCTTGGGATAAAAGGTTCAGGACAGTACCAAGTAATGTAGTGTGGAGTGAACTGGGTATAGCCCTTTTTCTCCAGTACTTGTGCCGCTCCTTTGAAGCTCTTTTTTCTCCAGTACTTGTGCCGCTCCTTTGAAGCTCTTTACAAATTCAATTTGACTATCACATTTGGAGCCACATTCATCATTACTGTTGGTCCAAAACTCATACTCCACACGCTCATCAGGATGGGGTAGAGATTCCCTCCAATCTAAATTGACATTGACCATATCATCATTCTCTAGTGCTTTCTTTAGGTCATCACCAAAGCTTTTGCTAATAAGTGCTGAAGGAATTGTGATGTTCTGGAGATAAGATGCCCCACCACTATATTGTTCGGGTGTGTCCATTGTTATTAAAGATTCGACCTTATCATCAGCAACGAGGATCGCAGCAGCTCCTGCATTTTGCGCATTCCATGCCTTTTCTGTAAAGTAGCAATCTGCTCATAACAGGAAGGAACTAACATATCTTAGTTCACATGGAGGGATCTAATATAATCAATATTTGAAGAGACTTGATATCAATAGCCTGCCATCATTAGACACAAACTGTAAACCACAAACAAGTACGCTTTGCAGTGTTTGGAAGAAAATGCAATTATCATTAACAAGCAAACCAGCAAGTAAATAAGAATAAAGGTTTTATTATAAAAGAAAAAAAAGAAAAAAAGAAACCAAATAGGATTGCTAAGGGAAGTGCCAACATTCATTATGTGCTTGAATATCAAATTATACTTGGGAGTGAGTATCACGATGGTGGTGGGCTTCACGCTTCAATCAATTATAAATAATCATATGCATTACTTTTCCAAGAAGTAGAAAGGTTTTGCATTTCAACATGATAGAGACATCTAGGTTTCTGTATACTTAAGAGGGCAGCCTAGTGCATGAGGCTCCAGCCTTGCGAGGTCTGAGGAGGGTCAAATGAATGCAAACTTACCCTACATGCAGAGAGCTTGTTTCTGTGTTTTAAACCCCTGACTCCAGCTCCCAATGAAACAACCTTATCACCACGCCAAGGCTCACCCTCTGAGCTTTCTATATACTTAGCTCCCAAAATTCAATCAGTTCTATGGAATCGAGAATGAGGACAGAGTCCACAATATCACAAGCATGTACACATCCCCTAAATCATATTAAAGATGCTGAACATGGACACATCCCATGATGTACAACTTCATGAATCAGTTCTCAGGCTCCACCGTCACCATCAAGTGACAAGATATGTACTGTACTTAAACAGCATAAATCAAACCAAGGAGCAAAAGCTAACAAATGTGGAATCCGGATAAAAAGATGGTAACAAAAAATAAAGCAGCACCGTTTTTTAATTTTTAATAACTGTTTTACCATAGCAATTTCATTAGAAGGCGTGCAGTACATGAAAATAAAAATCAAAACCAAAGACAACTTTACAAAAAAAAAAAAAGAAGGCAAAAAGAGAAGAAAAAAAATCTTTGGAACAATTTAAACCCAGCCGAATTAAAGGAAAAAAAAAAACTGCACAGTTATAGTTGATAATAAAAAATCTCTTCACCAATTCAGGATTAAGCAGCCAAACATCACACAAAAAGTTCAAGAAAATCCGCATTGAGAGGGAATCAGATGGGTCAAAATAAACCACACGCAATCAAATTTACGATAAATAGCATCAAAACTGACCTCCTCTGTCCAGCAGAAGAAAAGTCGGGAATCTTCCAGGCTTTGATTTGAAGGAGATGTCAAAATCATCAAAACTCTTGCAAGCTTTCCTATTCGCCGTCGGATAGGAAACGATCCCGACCATCGTCCCACCATACTGAGGAACACCAAAATTCCCGATAGCACACTTATACGTACCTTTGAGCGATTCAGGTGAAGTCACCTTCAAGCTATTTTTCTCCACCACAAATCTCCCAAAAGACGAGCCCCAGAGAAACAGAACCCATAGCGAAAACCATAACTTTCCTCTCATTCTTCCCCAAATCCCAAAACCCTATTAACCTCCCACCGAAAAGAAAAAACGAAAAAGTTAAATTGAACCCTAAAAGCTCGTTACGGAGCAAAATCCAGATCAACAGGTCTAGAACTCCAATAAAGAAATCCCTATCATAAAATTTCGAACTTTAGCCTAAAAACTCGATTATGGAATGAAACCAGATTAAAAAAGCATTCTTTCCCGGATAACTCAAAGATCCAAGAAAAAACAGCGTCTAGCTAGCGAATTTCCCCTCAACGAAACGGATTTTAAAGAGAACCGATTGAAGAAACACCGATTACAACTTAAGGACGGGATAACCCGAATTGGATGGTGGACTCTATCCAAAAAGAAAAAATAAGAGGTCTTTTTCTCCGGTTTTATGGTTCGAGGTGGGAGAGAAGGGGTGGGATTCCTGTCGTAGAGTCGGCACCGATCGCAGGGACGCGTTTGTCCTCGCAGGTTCCTCTCCTTTTGGAATTTCCGAGACAACCGTCCTCGGACTGATATTTTGAAAGCAAGCCATTTTCTTTTTTGAAGGGTCATTTTAGCACGTCATTGTCATCATTATCTATCTTTCCTAACCGTGTGCTTGATGGACAGACCCAAGATAGTCATGGGTCCTGATTAAATATGATGAACGGTCTAATTGACGAGAAGGATGGTGGTGATGAACTCTATAGATTTGGTAATTATGTGTGCATATACGATTACGAGGAACTGCTTCCAAGCAGGTGACGCTGCCGCTTGGAACAAGGTCTGAATTCCCGGATATTCCTGAGGGCCATAAAATATTTTAATATATTTTAAGTGAATATAATTTTTTTTAGGGAGGCCTTTTCTTGCAGATAAGATGCACCATCGAAGAAGAAATATAATGACTAAATAAATACAGAGACTTGACCATTACGACAAGTCTGATTTACTAAGAAAGATACACGGTAAATATTTTTTTATTAGACCTACCTATTTTAACTTTGTCATTTGTCTTTTGTTCTTGTTGGAGGAGAAATAAAAATGAAGCAATAAAAGATGGAGCCACTCGCGTTTAATAAAAGAAGATGCAGGGGTTTGCAAGGAGATGGCATTTAATTAGTCAAATAGTAAAAACGTGTAATTAAATAAGATAATATGAACCAAGGCCGTGATCCACATGCCGGCCAGTACAATTTCAAGCATGGGATATCTAAAAATATGTTTTTATATATATATTTTTGTCCGGATACATATTTTTTAAAGTTAACATGGTAAGGCGGATGTGCCACCGTCTGGGGCACTCCGACGGATGGCGAACGTGAAGGGATTAATAAAGAATGAACTTGCACGCGTCAGTAGCGTGAATGGAAACCACAAGTGCTACAGGGCCCAATGCGGTACCAAGCGAAGCCCATGGCAACGTGTTGCCCTTTGAGGTTTGGTACCGTGGTTGGGTCCCGTAACATTACCAGTGAAGTAGGCCACAAGCCATACATGCGTCATTCCAATAATATTTTGCCACGTAAATATCGTGGGCTCTCAAATTGGCGCCTGCGCCCTCTGGTGCCGCGTTAAGTTGACGTATGGTAATTTTTTTTTATGAGAGTTGACGTAGGGTAATTATTGAGAAAACCGGGGCACAGCAGGAGCTAGGAACGATCCGACTTCGTCGGTCATGCACTTTGATTTTCTTTTTGGTTTTTTTTTTTTTTTTTTTTTTTTTTCTTTATAGACGACCATGAAATCTATTAAAATGAACAACATTACGGGAAGAGTTAGGCATTAAATGAATTCGGATGAATGAAACGATTAAAGGAAATTACCCATTTTGATTTTTGCATAAGGAGGCATGGGATAAGTGATGATAACAAATGATGGTGATATATATTTCCAAAATGTCATGCGTGGATTGCTCTCATCATATTTGGAAGGAAATATCTTCCAAAACTTTAAAGTATGAAACTTGATTCAAGTGAAATCTTTATAGTTACCGACTCCTGCGTGTATATGTATATATTTCTCCGTGCATTGGAACTCTGGTTTCGCTGTTTTTAGCATCTCTGAAAAACTCCATCGTTAACGCTTTACGAACAAACGGGTGCCAACTTCCCTGCCTCCCTTATTGTCGAAAAAAAGAGAATACGACCGTGCAATCTTTGGAGGCGAAATTTTTCGAGCACCATGGGGCCCGCTATGAGGTAACTTTTTAATACGGCCTTGCTCTTCCATCCGGCGGTCGATGCCGAGAGGAACTCCTTGTGCCAGACTTCATAAGCTCGCATACAAATTGAGCCTTGTCTTGCATCAGCTCAACCAACAGATTTGGTACAGATACCCTCTCTATTGTTCACGCCATCCTTATCGAAACTTATCGTCCGCTTAACTGAAAGGAGAAAGTCTATTTTATCATAGCGTCACGCATTAGTGTTTGTAAGACAGGATAACGTATCGTCTTGTAAAATATGTTTGGCCGGCAAAGTGGCTGGTAGTGGAAGATGGGTCCGAATTATAGGTGCACATCCGATGCAAGTTTCTACCGTTTCTTGCCTACTATTATCCAAGGATCGAACATGTATTTGGACTTGTTCAAAGGACTGGTTTTGCTATCCTAGTCCAATGCTATGAACCTGAATACGAACATGTCATATCATACAGGTAAGAACGTACTCCGCTGCCAATTATCTCACTCAACATTTCTATCTTCTCAGCAAAAACAATTTAGAAAGATAAAAGCATTCGCCCAAACGATACGTTAAGAAGAAAAAAAATTCAGAAATGAGAAGAAAGTCTGCTTCCTTAGTTTTTGGTTCAGCTTTGTCATCAAACATATTCTGCGGGGCCTCACAAGGTTGTTCTCATTCAACCATTGAAGTCAGTAGAGCAACGTCATCCTATACCGGTGCTATCTATTTATTATGTCAGTATATCCAAATATTGGTATATCTGGTATGAGAGTTGGTTCGATGCACCATATGTCAGTACGCACCTATACCATATCTTAATATTGAACCGTCGTGGCATGGTACATCCTATACCATCCAGTTCCATATGATATGGTATTATTTACATCAGAGCATTGTCCATAAACGGACCTCGGCAATATTAAACTCATGATAGATATATAATCTTCCAGTGAAATTTTATCCCTCCAGGTGACCAAATGGAGTTTTCGATATCAGATGACTGGGAAAAAACAAAAAATCAACTTTCCTCCACCAAGGATGACATTTCAAGCAAATACAACATACCGAGGAGGCCATCAATGTAAAGCTTCACATAACCACTCCCCACTAACCTACGAAAAGATGATGCACTCTTCCCCAAAATTAATTCTTTCGTCGCCAAGGCAGAAAGTGGAAACTGAAACAACTTGATCGGTTTAAAACATAGATGTTCGGTTACCGTACCCATCTATATCGGCGTCATCTCGTACAACTTAAAAAGCAATAGTTAATAGCAAGTTCATGGATATATATAGCTGGAGAATGGAGGTGCACATCTTCCATGGGAATGAGCTAGACCTCTTCCATAAGAATGAGCAACATGACTGCTTCAAAAGCTCCAGGACAATTTTCATCATTAATAGTTGAACATGCCTGCATCGTTACGCAGGAGCTGTCACCGTGCTTGTTCCTGAAGAGGTTTATCATGAAGGTAGAACCAGCCTGCAGATTGAGCCCACATGCAGTAACGGTCATTTGATTTGGAGCACATAAAACTAAATTTATCAGTCCCATTTGTTCCACTCCCACTTGATGGTGTTCCAACGCATTTAGCAGCAAATCACATTCATATCTACCACCCATGTTGAAAGTCCTCAACCATTCCTCACCACTCACACCTTGAAGAAGCCATCTGATCCAAAATTTTTTGAGCGTATCAAAGTTTTATCTTTCTCACAGTTCCCTCTCCCTAAAAAACTTATGTATATAAACAGTGAAGGATGTAAGAATTCTTAAATGTACTTCCCAGAAAACCATTTCCTCTGCAAGCGAATGAGCAAGATCAAATCTTCCAAGTTTGAATAGCCCATCTATTTGCTCATCATACATCACATGTCTAAGCAGGAATTACAAAGATAATGGGTTTCTTCCACTTGTACAATCTTGCAAGGGGAGTTTATGCAGAGAAGTATGTTAATTTGTCGAGGATCAAACCGTTTTTTTCCTTTGTTTTTTTTGTTCTAATGAGAAGGGAGGCAAGACTGTCATTCGGCTTTTATTGAGATTGAAAACTATTTACAAGAAGAGCAATATACAGAAGAGTGATCAGATGCGAAGTATTTGCCGAAGCAAAAAGAAACAGGCAGAGACAAAACATGGAACTGCAACAGAGGAAAAGCAGCAGCAGCATGAGACCACATTACTTTCTAAGCCAGCGTGAAAATCTGTTCCGAAGCAAGGAAAGAGCTATAGATTCCATTCGGTTTGCTCATCTGGGACATCAACTGCACTTCTAAATCATCATAGGATGGAACATTGTTCAGCTGGTTAGAGGATGAGGATGAACTAGGATGTGGTACCAGGGGAGTGAGATTGTTCCAGAGCTTGGTGTGACAGTTAACAATTTTCTTCAAGCATAGGTGCTGCCAACTGCAGAATGAATTGAGAAACTTTTGGAGGACCGAATAAATCGAGAGTCAAGGATCACACTGCTTTAATCATCATATAGCACAAACTTGAAGGCATTATTCATGCCACCTCTTTGCACTGAAATCTGAATTGACCATTTGTATGTAGCTAGAATTCAAACATGTACTAATCGAAGAGATCATGTCCCAAAGCTCCCCTTCTCTTATACAACTGAGATTGCGTATCCTCACAAGTCCAAGCATCAGTCTCAGAGCCATCAGATCCCATCAATTTTGTCGCATCAAATGCATCATCATTCTTTCCCTCGACAATAAGGTATTGGTGAAGAGCACAACTGGGAACTAAGTCTTCACCAAAAAAATCTCATCAAGCACAACATTCCACATCTTCAAGCCTATTTTCCCCAGAGACCAATTCATCAACACTCTTTATGTGCAATTGCAACCCTTCTCTAGCATCTCTTTTCACAAAACAAAATCCATTGTTACTCCTCCCCGACCAACAGAGCACCCATAAAGTGTACTTCTTCGGGACAAACCCATCAACTACCATCGAATCAAACAACCCAGGGGCCTCATCTTCCAAGACTGAAATTGATCCCAACAGTAAGATTTTCCAGTTTCACTTCTGTTTCAGTATAAAAATATCAGACCTAATTTATGAAGAATATCCCTATTCGAACAATATATGCCCTTTGCATATGCTTGCATATACAATGCATCTCTACGCATAAACTCCTTAAAACTGGTCTCCTAATTTTGACAAGGCTCAGTTTTTGATTATTGACCACAAAAGCTTTCTCAGATCATGAGCAATAGCTTATGCTTTTAAAAATCATCGGGTGGTCTCTCAAAAGCTAATCACTCCAAACTTCTGACTAGGTGCAGTCCTCAATGACTTGAAACTACAATATCCCAGTCATGTTCAATCCGAAAAAAAAAAAACTATATCCCAGTCATGGGTTTGAAACTGAAACAAACTTTTTATGCAGTTAAAATAGACCATCCTCACATTATATTACTTATAACTGGGTGGTGCTTTATAGACAGCTGAACAATAGTATAATTAGCCTAAAACCACTAACAACTACATTTTGATGGTGAGTTAAAATGATGATCTTGAGTTATATGTATCAGTGTCAACCATCCAACTAAAAATTGCAAAGGAAGAACATCAAAGATAATCTTTGCAATCCAATGAAGCAAGTTGAATCATCACATCTTCATCCCAAAAATCCCACTGATGTTTATCTCACATACAGAGATCTACATAAAGCATCTGGTTAATACTCAATGTGAAGCAACCTAAGAAGCAATAAGCACTAGAGAAACATAACTCAAGAGAGATCGTGTTCTTTGGAGGCATCTAGCACTCAGTCTCCCTCAAGGACTTCTCTCCTCATATGCTTTCTAGTGTAGGTCGGAAGCCCATAGGGTAGAGTGGAAAAGAGATGTCTCAGACCCATGTTCTCGTGATTGTTCACCATTATGAGAATTTTTTTAAGCTTGTTATCATATACGTTGTTCATGTTTGAAATGCTTTGCAGTTACTTTCCTTCAAGTTTAACACCTGGAAATTTCACAAATAATTTTCTGTCCACTAATTCTTGTGATCTAACTCCTTGGTTGCTGAAGTCCCGGATACAAATTATGATACTCCATTTGAGTTGATTTTATAAGCATTCCACTGTCTAACCTGCTCTTTATTTAAAACAGTTCAGAAAACTAAAGTGTCAGGATTAACAGTCTCTCAATCTTTTCAGGAAAGTCTGAAACCAACTTTCTATTGTTTGATCTCATAAAACTCAGCTGGTAAACTCTAGCTGTTCTCTGTTGCTATTGCTTTTTCTTGAAGCAAAAAAATAAGCAATGCTTAAAGGACATTAAGTGATGCTACTTACAAAGGCTAAAGTAATGTGCAAATTGCCACTAGAGTTATTTTAAAAGAAGCTCACAATTTTTTCCTGTAGATGCCTTGACAACCCTGCTGAAGCCACATCTTAGAATGTACTGGGTTCGGCCTACCCAATAGAGACAATGGGAAATCCTTCTGCTAATCAATGCTTGACAATGAATCTACAGATCCTTATATCTTAAGTACAATCAAACCTCTTATTTTGTTTAAAATCATTAAAAGAAAAAAAGAAAGTTCTTATTTTGCGTGAAGCAGTACTAAGATGATCTGATTTGAGAGCTGGAAATTGTAATCAACGATCAACAAAAAAGAGGTGATTTTCTTTTTTCTTGCATTTTTCCTTTTCTCTTTTAAATGATGGTTATGCATTCCTTCTATAGAATTCAGTGGATGACCAATTCTTGTTTAACTTTATAAAACTAGAAAAGAATCAGAAATAATTGATTGGTATCAGAAATTTCATTAATATTCTGTTTCATTTCCATAAATCTCACACCAAAATAATTCTAATTTATTTTGTGATTCTTTGTGGCAACACTGGTAGGAGCAAAATGAACGACAAAACATGAATGCTACTATGCATATCTATGTCCATGCCTATGCCAGACAAAAATGTAATTCTGATGCCTAGAAGAGAAATATGATGTATTGATTGCATAATTATTGATTGTGTAATAGAAGAATTCTAGAGTTCATGATCTGAAAACTCTGCAACAAAACAAGTGCATGGCTCTAGGCGTTATTCATCTGAATTAAGTGCATCCGTGCAACTGCATATGATAAGCAATGACTTCGGAAAGGCACTTAGTTTTTCATATGCCAAAATAACTACTTGGAGTTTGAGGTTTGTTTATCATGATATGGCCTTTCTTTTTCTTTTTATTTTGGAGTGAAGGTCATACTAACTACATTTCTATTATGTCTGGATCTTTCACAGTGGTTGAAATCAAAAGATGCCATTGAATAAATCAAAACTGATAAAGCAGCTAAAATAAGCTTCCAGGATAATTAGAACAGCAATAACATAACCATTAAAAGGAAAAGATAAAGACATATAAAAAAGAAGAAAAAAACTATATATGTAAACTAAAAAGCTCCTGGTTTCAAATTATGGAGGCAACTTTTTTTAAAAAAAATGACTTTCTCTTTTTTTGAAACAATATTTGCATAGAATTTTTCTACTTTATCTACGTTCCAGTATAGAATACTCATTATGGATGAAAAAAAGATATTGAAATTATATTCACCAGCGTGTTACTTGTTTGGAATTTTTTGCAGAACAATACTGTTTTGCTTGACCAAAACCAAGCTCATATCATATGTACTGGCAATTCCTATATCAGACCCAGCTGTGGTAATAAAAGCCAGGGATATTTCGGAGATAAAGGCTGAAGGCATTATGACTTATTAGTCCCTGGTAGCTTGCCATGAATATAACTGGAATCTGAAAGACACAATACAACAACGAAATGATGCATTGTATTATAGTGAAGCACGATGCAAGAACTTAAAAAAAATATAAGATTTAACCTGCCCCATAATACTAACATAATTAACAAGGCGGGAAACTTCATTGATGAGAAAGAAAGTAAATGAGCTCTGGAGTTTTTAATGACTTAATTTTTTATGAAAGGGAGGATTGCTCTACCCAATTTTTATTATGGAAATGATAATTTACAGCTCAAGGTTCATTGTCTTGGTGCTGGACCCCATATTGGTACCATTCCATTACAGTGCCGATACATAGTTTGGTATGGTACAACAGTATCAATATGGTATGGTATGCCATAATGGAACGTTGCAGCATGCCCTGTATTGAGTGGTATGTCAAAATACTGTTACAGCTAAATGATTTCGCAGAAGAGAGAATCAATGTAAGAAGGTACAAAGAAGGGTCAAGAGACCCAAAGATTTGGTTCAGATTCAAGTGTTGACAATGGCAAAATTAATGGAATTCCCATATGAGTTCAAAACAGTGAGAAAGAAGTAGCCAGGAAAATCTGAAGTTTATGCGATAGATCTTGCTGGGAATGAAGTTAAAGCTAAATGATTCCCCAGAAGAGAGAGTCGGTGTAAGAAGGTACAAAGAAGGTTCAAGAGCCCCAAAGATTTGGTTCAGATTCAAGTGTTGGCAATGGCAAAATTAATGGAATTCCCAGATGAGTTTGAAACAGTGAGAAAGTAGCAGCCTGGAAGATCTGAAATTTATATGGTAGATCTTACTGGGAATGAAGTTTATGCGGTTTCATCTACATCAGAATTCCAGAAACCTAAGCATGACATGTGTTGGGGATAAATCCCGCTCCTGCCGAAGCCCGGCCCAACGCTCAGCCCAATGTAACCAGTAGCCGCTGAAGAGCTTCAGCGCCAGGCGCCAGGCCGAACCCTTAACACGGCCGAACTGCCCAGAGGCCGAATCAACGAGCCCTGGCCGAACTCCTTCGGACCGACTCCAAGCGACCGAGCTTCAATGAAGTCCTCTCAGCGGCCGAACTCCTTCGGACCGACTCCAAGCGACCGAGCTTCAATGAAGTCCTCTCAGCGGCCGAACTCCTTCGGACCGACTCCAAGCGACCGAGCTTCAACGAAGTCCTCTCAGCGGCCGAACTCCTTCGGACCGACTCCAAGCGACCGAGCTTCAATGAAGTCCTCTCAGCGGCCGAACTCCTTCGGACCGACTCCAAGCGACCGAGCTTCAACGAAGTCCTCTCAGCGGCCGAACTCCTCAGCGGACGGGCTTTAGTGGAATCCCCAAGCGGTCGTCGCTCAGGAGCCCGAACTCCTCAGCAGTCGTCACTCAGGAGCCCGAACTCCTCAGCAGTCGTCACTCAGGAGCCCGAACTCCTCAGCAGTCGTCACCTACGAGCCCGAACTCCTCAGCAGTCGTCACTGGGCCGAACTCCTCAGCGGTCGCCCTCATCAAACTTCGGCCGACCGAGCTCCCACCGAACTCTCAAGTGTCCAAGCCTCAGCCTAAGTCCAACGGCCGGCCGAACCCCAGACGGCCGGGCCGCGGCTTCTCAGCAGCCGAACTCGTCTGCGGACGGGCCTTAGCTGCATACCTCTCGCCAGACACCTATGGGAGCCGAACTCCCTCCTATCTTCCTCTTCAGGAGCCCGAACTCCTCCGAAACAGGCACACGACGAGGACCTTCATCCCTTCATTCGGCGAGCTCTGCAACCATCACCATCAGTCAGTCCGCCGCGGGCGATAGCGACCCGCTGTCAGGCGGCGATGGCTGCCACCCTCCATCCGCCGTATGCGGCGCCAGTGAGACTGACTCCGCCGAACCTCGAGCGGCCCGCCAGCACGCGGCTGCAGTTGTCACCATCAAGCTCCACTATATAAAGGATCCTCCCGACACACTAAGGCTAAGCTCTCTGAACTCTCGACTCTCTAAGCTCTCCCCCACATCTCTAAGCTCCGGAACTCATTCCGGGCACTCCATTACTGTTGGTCGGAAACTAACTTGACCGTCGGAGGGTCCTGCCGGAGCCACCACCCCACCGGTTCCGGGCGGGACTTCGTTTTGCAGGTCCCCGGCGGCGCCCAGCGGCCTCGATTGCGGCGACCTCCGGCGGCGACGGATTTCTGCACCAACAGATTGGCGCCGTCTGTGGGAACAAGGGATTGAACCTTCGAGGTTCCCTTGTTCTTAAAGGAGTGCTCGGCGACGATTTCCCTCCCCTGCTCCGGATCTCTCTCCTCCCTCTTCAGTATTCCTTTTCTGAAAAGAAAAATGCCTCCCAGACGAACCTCGACCCGGAGGTCGGCAGCCTCCGCGGCCCGATCCCGTTCGGGTCCGTCCGCTCCCACTCCGGCCCCGGCGACGCGGGCCCGCTCCGTACTCGCGGTAGATGCGGAGCGGTTCGACCTGCTTGCCCAGCAGGTCCGCGATCTTACGGAGGCGGTGCAGGCAGTGCAAGCCACGCATTCGCGAGGTCCAGCGCCCACTCGACCGGCGCGGGGTTCCCCGGAGCCCGGGAATCCAGTCCAGGAGCGACCGATGTGGGCTACCCAACCTCCGGCCCTCGGGAGAGAGGGGCAGCCGGCAAAGAGCCCCTGCTCGGACCGCGGCTCAACCCAGGGAGAAGCTTCGCACCCCTTCCGCGAGAAGACCTTGGGGATTAAGGATCGCGAAGATTTCCTGGACCAAAGGCTCATGGAGATGGGACGGCGCATAGAAGAACTTCGTCATACTCCTTCCTCCCGCGGTAACGATATTTGCACTGATCCTCCCTTCTCACAGAAAATTATGCAGGAACAGGTACCACCGAACTTCAAGCTCCCGCATTTCGAAAGCTACGATGGGACCACTGACCCGGTCGACCATTTGGAGGCCTTCAGGACGACGATGTTACTCCATGGCGCGCCCGATGCCATTTTGTGTCGGGCTTTCCCTTCTACCCTCAAGGGAGCGGCTAGGAATTGGTACTCGGCGCTTAAGCCGGGCACCATCCTGTCGTTTGACCAAATGAGTCAACAATTCGCGGCCCACTTCGTCAGCAGCAAACGGCCGCGCAGAGGCTCGGATTCCCTGTTGGCCATCAGGCAAAAAGAGGGGGAACCCATCCGGGCTTACGTCACCCGGTTCAACACTGCCGCGCTGGAAGTCCGGAACCTGGACCAATCAGTTGCTATGGCCGCCCTCAAGGGCGGCCTTCAGAAGAACGACCTGCTGTTTTCCCTGGAGAAGAAATATCCCAGGGACTTCGCTGACATGCTAGCTCGGGCCGAAAGCTATGCCCGGGCAGAAGAGGCTTTCGAAGCCAAGGATGGTGAAGCTCGCGACAAGCGACGAGTAGGCAGAGCGGGAAGGCCTGCCGAGGAAAGAAAGCGCACCGAAGCCTGGCCGCATTCCCGAACTCCCCCCGGTCGCGGGCGTGCCCGGACTCCACCTCAGGCTCGGGGGCGGGAAGCCACGGACGGAAGGGCGCGCCGAAGTTCTCCTCGGCACCGAAGTCCCACCCGACGCCGAAGTTCCCCCCGGCGCCGAGGTTCATCCCCACGACGAGGCCCGTCCCCGCGCCGAGGTTCTCCCCTCCGACGGCGTTTTCACAGCTACGCCCCCCTCAACGCCCCGAAGGCTCAAGTACTGCTGGAGATCAAGGGACGACTTCCGGAGCCGGAGAGGATGCGTTCCCATCCCAGAAGACGCAACCCCAACAAATTCTGCCTTTACCACCGTGACCACGGTCACGATACCGAAGAGTGCATCCAGCTCCAGGACGAAATCGAGGAGCTGGTCCGGCGGGGCAGGCTTGGCCGATTCCTGCGAAGACGATCTAAAGAGCAGGAAGATCGGCCGAGAATGTTGCCGCCGATTGGGGAAGATCGGCAGGAGGACCGGCCGTCTCTTGGCGTCATTAACACCATCTCGGGGGGACCGCAGCAGAGAAAGACCGACGAATCCGAGGGATCGGCAAAGAGACAGAGGACCTCGGAGCCCGTGACCTTCACCGAAGCAGACGCCCAGGGGACCAGATTTCCGCATAACGACGCGGTTGTAATCTCTTTAAACGTCGCTGATTATGATGTACGCCGCGTTTTGGTGGATAATGGGAGTTCGGCGGACATATTGTTTTACGATGCCTTCTTGAAAATGTCCCTACCTGACATCCGCTTAGGACCTGTAAGTTCCCCCCTGGTGGGATTTGCCGGACACGCCGTTCCGGTCGAAGGCATGGTGACTTTGGCGGTGACGGCGGGCCAATCCCCAAAATTGGCCAAGACGCGGATTGACTTTTTTGTCGTGAGGACCTCGTCCGCCTATAATGCAATCCTTGGGCGACCAGGTCTTAACGCGCTGCGGGCGGTAGTGTCAACCTACTACTTAAAGATGAAATTCCCGACGAGCCATGGAGTCGGCGAAGTCAGAGGAGACCAAGCCCTGGCAAAGTACTGCTACTCAATCGCCCTGCGCGAGGGAGACCGGCCCGACCCTTGCCTTGTTGACAGGACTGGACGTCCGCGACGACCTCACTGAAGAACGGGGCGAACCTGCGGAAGACCTCGTCCCTGTGTCCTTACGCGATGGAGACCCGGGGCATGAGGTGCGGATCGGCTCCAACCTAGCGGCTGAGGTCAAGGGACAGCTCGTCGCTTTCCTCAGAAGGAATGCAGACGTTTTCGCCTGGGCCCCAGCGGATGTACCAGGGATCGACGCCGATGTCATAGAACATCGGCTGGCCATCGACCCAAGGCACCGACCCGTCAGAGAAAAATTACGCCGCCAAGCTCCAGAAAGACAGAAGGCGGTAGCCGAAGAAGTGGATAAGCTCCTTGAAGCTGGACTCATCCGGGAGGTCAACTATCCGACCTGGGTCTCGAACGTGGTCCTCGTCAAAAAAGCAAACAACAAATGGAGGATGTGCGTCGACTTCAAGAAGCTGAACAAAGCCTGCCCAAAGGACAGCTACCCCCTGCCGAGGATCGATCAGCTGGTGGACGCAACCTCGGGCCACGAGCTCCTCACTTTTATGGACGCATTTTCTGGTTATAACCAGATACGCATGGCGCCCGAGGATGAAGAGAAGACCACCTTTATTACTGACCGAGGTCTCTATTGTTACAGGGTCATGCCTTTCGGACTCAAGAATGCAGGAGCCACCTACCAGCGCTTGGTCAACAAGGTCTTCAAGGGGCAGATCGGCCGCAACATGGAGGTGTACGTGGACGACATGCTGGTCAAAAGCCGAGCCTCGACAGACCACCTCGCCGACCTTGAAGAAACTTTCGGTGCGCTTAGGAGGCACAAGATGAAGTTGAACCCGACCAAATGCGCCTTCGGCGTGACCTCCGGAAAATTTTTAGGATTCATGGTGTCGAGACGCGGAATCGAGGCAAATCCCGAGAAAATCCGAGCCATCCAGGAGATGACTGCCCCGAAAACAATTAAGGAAGTTCAGCGCCTGGCTGGGAAGGTGGCGTCCTTGAACCGCTTTGTCTCAAGGTCGGCCGAGCGGTGCCTGCCTTTCTTCCAAGTCCTCAGGCGACCGAAAGATTTTTGCTGGACAGCGGAGTGCAAACAGGCATTCAAAGAGCTTAAAAACTACCTCGGCGCGCCTCCATTGCTGGCAAAGCCCGAACCTGGAGAAGGGCTGCTCCTATACCTAGCTGTCTCTCCAATGGCCCTGGCGGCTGTCCTGGTCAGGGAAGATGCGAAGGCGCAACAACCAGTCTACTACGTGAGCCGAGCCTTGAGGGACGCGGAAACCAGGTATTCCAAGTTAGAAAAACTAATTTACTGTCTTCTGATCGCAGCCAGGAAGCTCCGACCTTACTTTCAGGAGCATACCATCACGGTCCTCACGGACCAACCATTAAGAGCCGTCCTCCACCGCGCGGACGCTTCAGGAAGGATCGCCAAGTGGGCGATCGAGCTCACGGAGTTCGACATCAATTACCGACCCAGGCCATCGATCAAGGCTCAGATACTGGCGGACTTCGTGCTGGAATGCACCGCACCAGTCGAAGCCGAGCTTGAATCAAGCGAGACTATCATTAGCGGGAGACCAGGCCCCGACGAAGCCGAGCTGTGGCGGACGAGCTTCCCTGAAGAAAGGGCCGACCTTCTTGAAGGCGCCTGGGTTCTGCATGTGGATGGCTCATCCAACTCTAGCGGGGCCGGCGCAGGGCTGGTCCTGGTTAGCCCCGAGGGGATCGTCACCGAGTACGCGTTGCGCTTCGAATTTCCCACAACCAACAATGGGGCCGAGTATGAAGCGCTGATAGCCGGGCTGCAGATAGCCAGGGAATTGAAGGTGGGTCGGCTTCAAGTCTATAGCGATTCCCAGTTGGTGGTCGGTCAGGTCGGCGGCAGCTACGAGGCGCGGGAGGAAAGCATGGTGATGTACCTCGGGAAGGTGAAGAACTTAATACCAGCCTTCGACAGCTTCGACATTCGGCACATCCCGAGGACCGGGAATACAAGGGCCGACCTCCTCTCCAAGTTGGCCACCTCTGCCCCGGCCGAACTACCAAAAGAGGTGTTTCTGGAAACTCTGAAGTGCCCGACCACCGAGGAACCTCAGGCCGTCCTGCGGACGGACTTCGAGCCCAGCTGGATCGATCCGCTGATCGCCTACCTCGAAGAAGGGGTCCTCCCCCACGACCGGAGAGAAGCTCGGAAGCTCAGGAGTCAAGCCTCCCGCTACGTCTTGTACGAGGGCAGGTTATATAAGAGATCGTACTCCCTCCCGTTGCTGAGGTGCCTCCGACCCTCTGAGGCCTGCATCGCGCTACAGGATGTCCACGAAGGACTCTGCGGAAGTCACGCGGGAGCCAGATCCCTATCGCAAAGACTGCTTCGGCAAGGGTACTACTGGCCGACCCTACTTCGCGATTCCACGGAATACGTGAAGAGGTGTGACCGCTGCCAGAAGAACGCCAGCGTGCAAAGGCAGCCGGCGTCCGAACTCACTCCGCTCACTGCACCCTGGCCCTTCGCGCAGTGGGGGATGGACATCCTCGGCCCCTTCCCAACAGCGTCCGGACAACGGAAGTTCCTCCTGATCGCGATCGACTACTTTACCAAGTGGGTCGAGGCGGAACCACTAGCGAAGATCACTGAGGCCAAGGTGCAGGACTTCGTCTGGAAGACGCTGATCTGCCGGTTCGGTCTGCCCCGAGCTCTCATAACCGATAATGGGCGACAGTTCGCTGGAGCCCGGTTTGCCGAGTTCTGCGAAGGGCTAAACGTCTCCCACCACTTCACGTCGGTGGCTCATCCGCAAGCCAATGGGGAAGCCGAAGTGACCAATCGGACCCTGCTGCAAGGCCTCAAGACGAGGCTCGACAGGGCGAAAGGGGCCTGGGTAGACGAACTCTACCACGTTCTCTGGGCATACCGAACAACGCAGAGGGTACCGACCGGCGAGACACCCTTCGCCTTGGCCTTCGGCACCGAGGCGGTCATTCCGATCGAGCTCAAACTCCCGTCTGCTCGAATCGTGGGCTTCAACGAGCAACTCAACTCCCAGGACCTCAGAACCAACCTCGACCTGCTGGAAGAAAGGAGGGAGGCAGCCCGCATCCGAATGGCCGCCTACCAGCGGAAGGTGGCTCGGTATTACAATTCCAGAGTCAAAAGCAGGGCGTTCAGAGTTGGGGACTTAGTGCTCCGACGAGCAGCCGTCTCCCAGCCCCAGAATCAAGGGAAGCTCGTCCCAAATTGGGAAGGTCCGTACGTAGTGGTAGAGGTCATCCGACCTGGTACCTATCGCCTAAAGGAGCTCGGAGGACTAGCGCTTCCCCGACCTTGGAACTCAGAAAACCTGAGAATGTACTACCAGTAGTTTTCCCTCAATAAAACCTTGTTGCACGACACTATCATTTCAGGGTCACTGGGAAAAAAGCGAGCGGAAATGCCCCCACAGCCGGCTAGGAACAGGAGGAGAACCTCGTCCTAGCGCGAGCAAAGTCAAAGGCCCCGTCCACAAAGGACGGGATGGGGGGAGAAGCGAGGACGACGGTCCTCATGTGCCCCCACAGCCGGCTAGGAACAGGAGGAGAACCTCGTCCTAGCGTGAGCAAAGTCGAAGGCCCCGTCCACAAAGGACGGGATGGGGGGAGAAGCGAGGACGACGGTCCTCATGTGCCCCCACAGCCGGCTAGGAACAGGAGGAGAACCTCGTCCTAGCGCGAGCAAAGTCGAAGGCCCCGTCCACCAAGGACGGGATGGGGGGAGAGACGAGGACGACGGTCCTCATGTGCCCCCACAGCCGGCTAGGAACAGGAGGAGAACCTCGTCCTAGCGTGAGCAAAGTCAAAGGCCCCGTCCACCAAGGACGGGATGGGGGGAGAGACGAGGACGACGGTCCCCGTGTGCCCCCACAGCCCGTCGGGAACAAGAGGAGAACCTCGTCCTGACGCGAGCAAGGTCCAAGGCCGAGCCCCAGAGTCTACGGTAAGCTTCACTGCAGGAGACGAGGTCTCCTTCAGACCTCGGCTTCAACTTCGGTAGCAGCGTCAGCGGGAGGCGAAGTCTCCCCCAAGCGATCATAACCTTGATTGCAAAAGAGGAGGTCTCCCCCGAATCGACTTCGGTTGATGAAGGCAATGTCAACTCCGACCCTGACCACGGGGGGCGACATTGACTCCGGCCTCAACGACGGCTTCATCGACTTTAGCTGAAAATGAGTTCCATTTCACCTCCGAACATCGAATGGAGATGAGGTCTCCCCCGAGCTCCAGCTGCAACAAATGCGGGGCCTGGAAGAAGACTTCGGCAGTCGCCTGTTTTGGTACTCCCTTCCCTCAATTTTTGAACTCGGGAGTGGGGGGGCTACTGTTGGGGATAAATCCCGCTCCTGCCGAAGCCCGGCCCAACGCTCAGCCCAATGTAACCAGTAGCCGCTGAAGAGCTTCAGCGCCAGGCGCCAGGCCGAACCCTTAACACGGCCGAACTGCCTAGAGGCCGAATCCCCTGCACCAAGGTCCGGCCGAACTGGCCGAACTCCTCCGGAACGGACGAACTCCAGCGGCCGAACTCCTTCGGACCGACTCCAAGCGACCGAGCTTCAAGTGCCTCTCAGCGGCCGAACTCCTTCGGACCGACTCCAAGCGACCGAGCTTCAATGAAGTCCTCTCAGCGGCCGAACTCCTTCGGACCGACTCCAAGCGACCGAGCTTCAATGAAGTCCTCTCAGCGGCCGAACTCCTTCGGACCGACTCCAAGCGACCGAGCTTCAATGAAGTCCTCTCAGCGGCCGAACTCCTTCGGACCGACTCCAAGCGACCGAGCTTCAATGAAGTCGACTCCGAACTCCTCAGCGAGCCCTGGCCGAACCAACTAGCAACCGAAGTCCTTCAATTAGCCAGCCGAGCTTCTTCGGGCCTCCAGCGGCCGAACTCTCAGAGTGTCCGAAGCCTCAGCCTAGACGAACTCCCCCGCTTCCCCTTCGGCCGAACTCTGTTACAAGCCGAACTCCGTTGGATGAACCCGCCTGCAGCAAGACCGGACCTTAGCTGCCTACCTCTCGCCAGACACCTATGGGAGCCGAACTCCCTCCTATCTTCCTCACGGACCTGCCGGACGACGCCTCCTTTCCGAAACAGGACTCCATGCGGCCTGACCTTCATCGCCGGTCATGGCTCCCACGACCTACCGGAACGACGCCTTCAGTCAGTCCGTACCGCGACTCCATGCAGTCCACCGCTCGCCGGTAGGCTCCCACGATCAGGCGGCGATGGCTGCCATCCTCCATCCGTATGCGGCGCCAGTGAGACTGACTCCGCCGAACCTCGAGCGGCTCTCGCCAGCACGCGGCTGCAGTTGTCACCATCAACTAAGCTCCACTATATAAAGGACCCCTCCCGACACACTAAGGCTAAGCTCTCTGAACTCTCGACTCTCTAAGCTCTCCTCCACATCTCTAAGCTCTCTGAACTCTCGACTCTCTAAGCTCTCCTCCACATCTCTAAGCTCCGGAACTCATTCCGGGCACTCCATTACTGTTGGTCGGAAACTAACTTGACCGTCGGAGGGTCCTGCCGGAGCCACCACCCCACCGGTTCCGGACGGGACTTCGTTTTGCAGGTCCCCGGCGGCTTCCAGCGGCCTCGATTGCGGCGACCTCCGGCGGCGACGGATTTCTGCACCAACAGATTGGCGCCGTCTGTGGGAAGGGGACTGAACCTTCGAGGTTCCCTTGTTCTTAAAGGAGTGCTCGGCGACGATTTCCCTCCCCTGCTCCGGATCTCTCTTCTCCCTCTCCAGAATTCCTTTTCGGAAAAGAGGAAATGCCCCCTAGAAGGGCTTCGACGCGGCGCTCGACGGCTTCCGCGGCTCGATCCCCTCCGAGTCCGTCTGTCCCTGCTCCGGCCCCGGTGACTCAGCCCCCGTCTATAGCCGCAGTGGATACGGAGCAGTTCAACCAGCTTGCATCCAGCACAGGTTCCGTGGTCTCACGGAGGCGGTGCAGGCGGTGCTGCACCAACAAGTCCCAGTGCCAGCCCGACCGGCACGGGACTCTCCGAAGTCGGATGATCCGGTCCAAGAGCGACCGGCCTGGGCAGACCCGACCTCCGATACCCGGATTGGAGAGGCGGAGGAGGGAGAGCCCTTGTTCGGATCATGGATCGACCAAGGGTGAAGCCTCGCGCCCATCTCACCAGAAAGCCTTGGAGATCAGAAACCGTGAGGACCTGCTGGACCAAAGGCTCTTGGAGATGAACCAGCGAATTGAAGAACTTCGTCCCCCCTCGCGTGATGATGACGTTTGTGCAGACCCTCCTTTCTCGCAGGAAAATCATGCAGGAACCGGTCCCGCCGAACTTTAAGCTCCCGCGGTTCGAAAGCTACGACGGGACCGCCGACCCGGTCGACCACTTGGAAGCCTTCCGGACGACGATGCTGCTTCACGGCGCGTCGGACGCCATATTTTGCCGGGCTTTCCCTTCTACCCTCAAAGGAGCTGCCAGAAATTGGTACTCGACGCTCAAGCCGAGAACCATCTTATCGTTTGACCAGATGAGTCAACAGTTCGCAGCCCACTTCATCAGTAGTAGGCGACCACGCCGAGGTTCGGATTCTTTGATGGCCATCAGGCAGAAGGAGGGGGAACCCATCCGGGCCTACGTCAACCCGGTTTAACGCTGCCGCGTTGGAGGTCCGAAACCTAGGACCAATCAGTCGCCATGGCCGCCCTCAAGGGCGGCCTTCAGAAGAATGACTTGTTGTTCTCCCTGGAAAAAAGGTATCCCAGGGACTTCGCCGACCTGCTAGCTCGGGCCGAGAGATACGCCCGTGCGGAAGAAGCCTTCAAGCTGAGGGACGAAGAAACCTTAAGGGAGCGGCTGACAGGGCGACAGGGAGCCGAATGAAGTTCGGCCGCGCTCACGGACTCCCTCCGGTAGCAGGCGGGCCCGAACCCCTCGAGCTTGCAGAGAAGCGCGAAGAAGCCCACCTCCCAAAGGATTTCGCGACTATGTCCTCCTCAACGCTCCTCCGAGCACAGATCCTCACCGAAGTTAAGGAACCAACTGCCCCAGACCAGAAAGGGTTACGGTCTCCCCCAAACAAAGCGTGACCGAAGCAAGTACTGCCTCTACCATCGCGACCACGGCCACGACACTGAGGAATGCATCCAGCTCCAAGATGAAATCGAGGAACTCATCAGAAAGGGGCGGCTGGGTAAATTCATTCGACGCCAGTCTAGAAGATCGGTGCAAGGGCGCTGCCGTAACGAGAAACAACAAAGGTCGGCCGCCTCACAACGTCGTCAACATCACTCCTGGGGAGGATCCAGCGTGATTCGAAGCCAACAGAAGCATAGAGCTTCAACGCAAATTGAGAAGCTCAGAATGAAATAGGGAAAGGTCGTCCGCGGACTTATTGGGAGAAGCGCGGAGGAACGATGCTACTACCACGACCCTGGGTAACAGAGAATTCAGGGAAAAAATTGCCAGTAACTTCCTTTCAATAAAGTCCTTCCCTTTCAACAGTGTATTATTTTTGGGCGCCAAAAACTATGTAATGGCTGGAAAAGAAGCAGTCAATAGTCGCCGTGTTAGGAACAGGAGGAGAACCTCGTCCTAATTCGCGAGCGGCAACTTCGGCCAGAGATAAGATCTCTCCCGAAGGGCAAAGTTCGGCCAGAGATAAGATCTCTCCGAACGAAGTTCGGCAAGAGATAAGATCTCTTCCGAACAACAAGGTCAGGCCAGAGATAAGATCTCTCCCGAACCGCAACTTCGGCCAGAGATAAGATCTCTCCCGAGGGCAAAGTTCGGCCAGAGATAAGATCTCTCCCGAACAACAAGGTCGGCCAGAGATAAGATCTCTCCCGAACCGCAACTTCGGCCAGAGATAAGATCTCTCCCGAGGGCAAAGTTCGGCCAGAGATAAGATCTC
>QRFJ01000003.1:3460068-3491623 GCA_006176705.1 Cocos nucifera | reverse complement strand
GGTAAAGAAAATTCACAAAAAAATTGCCGAGTATAACTTCCTTCTCAAAAAGTCTCCCTTCCAACAGTTTGTATTATTTTTGGCGAGCCAAAAACATGTAAATGCTGAAAAAGAAAGCAGTCAAATAGTCGCCGTTGTTGGACAGGAGGAGAACCTCGTCCTGATTCGAGAGCGGGGCAAACTTCGGCAGAGATAAGATCTCTCCGGAAGGCGAAGTTCGGCAGAGGAAGACTCTCCGCCAGGAGAATAAGCATTCTCCCGAACGTCAACAGTCGGCACAGAGATAAGAATCTCTCCCGAGAGGCAATTCGGCCAGAGATAAGATCTCTCCCGAGCAACATAGGTCTGGCAGATATTCCAAAGGGGAAAATTCTCCCGAAACCGCAACTTTCGGCCAGAGATAAGATCTCTCCCGGAGGCGAAGTTCGGCAGAGATAAGATCTTCTCCCGAAACAACAAGGTGGCCATGAGATAAGATCCTCCCGAACCGTAACTTCGGCCAGGAGTATGAAGATCTCTCCCGGAGGCGAAGTTCGGCCGGATAGATCTCTCCGACCAAAAACAAGGTCGGCCAGAGATAAGATCCTCCCGAACGCAACTTCGGGCCAGAGATAAGAATCTCTTTCGCCGAAAGGCAAAGTTTCGGCCAGAGATAAAGAAATTCTCTTCCCCGAACAAAACAAGTCCGGCCAGAGATAAGATCTCTCCCGAACCGTTGCAACCTCGCTAGAGATAAGATCTCTCCCGAGCGACCGAACAATCTCGGTTGGGAACAGGAGGGGAACCTCGTCCTAACGCGAGACCAACCCGGCCGCAGGAGATAAGATCTCCCCGAGAAGCTCGGCCGTAGGAGATAAGATCTCCCCCGAGCGCGCACTTCAACCTCGGCTGCAAGGAGAGGAGGTCTCCCCCGAGTCGACTTCAGCTGATGGAAGACAATGTCGCCCCCGAGGAGCTCAACTCCGACCTCGACCACAGGAGGCGAGATTTACTTCGGCTTCAACATCAGCTTCATCAACTTTGGCTGGAAACGAGTTCCATTTCAACTCCAAACATCGACTGGAGATGAGGTCTCCCCCAAGCCTCAGCCTCAACTTCAGCGTCAATATTGGCTGGAGATGAGACCTCCCCCGAGCTTCAGCTGCAACAAATGCGGAGCCTGGAAGAAGACTTCGGCAGTCGCCTGTTTTGGTACTCCCTTCCTTCAATTTTTGAACTCGGGAGTGGGGGGCTACTGTTGGGGATAAATCCCGCTCCTGCCGAAGCCCGGCCCGACGCTCAGCCCAATGTAACCAGTAGCCGCTGAAGAGCTTCAGCGCCAGGCGCCAGGCCGAGCCCCTAACCACGGCCGAACTGCCTAGAGGCCGAACTCCCCTGCACCAAGGTCGGCCGAACTAGAGGCCGAACTCCCTGCACCAAGGTCCGGGCCGAACTGCCAGAGCCGAACTTCAGCCACCCTGGCCGAACTCCTTCGGACTCCGAGTGGCAGGACTTCCGGGAGACGGCTCCTCCCAGCCGAACTCCTTCGGACCGACCCCAGGCGAACCCTGCAGCCGAACTCCTTCGGACTTCCCACGGCCGAACTCCTTCGGTTTTCCAAGCCGAACTCCTTCGGACCGACTCCAGGTGAGCCCAGGCGGCCGAACCCTTCGTACCGACTCCAGGCGACCGAACTCCTCAGCGAGCCCTGGCCGAACCAACTAGCAACCGAAGTCCTTCAACTGGCCAGCCGAGCTTCTTCGGGCCTCTCAGCGGCCGAACTCCTCGGCAATCGTCCCTCGGCCGAACTCTACAGATAGCCGACCCTTCAGCCAGCCGAACTCCCCCAGCCTTCCCTTCTGCCGGACTCTGCCCCACCTTAGAGATGACTTGTCGCCATCGACCTGCGGCAGGCCTTCCTTTCCGACGAAACTCCAGACGACATTGCCACCGTACTTGGCCTGGCAACGCCACTCCCTGACGATGCCTTCTTCTCCGTACCGGACTCCATGCGGCCCACGACGTCGCCAGTATGGCTTCCCACGATCCACCGGACGACGCCGTCCTCTCCGTACCGAACTCCATGCTGCCCAACGACTCTCTGCCAGACGGCATGGCTGTCACCACCAACTAAGCTCTGCTATAAAAGGACCCCTCCAGATACGCCTAAGGCTAAGCTCTCTGAACTCTCGACTCTCTAAGCTCTCCTCCTCTCTAAGCTCTCTGACTCTCACCTCTAACTCATCTTCCGACTCATTCCGGCACTCCATTACTGTTGGCCGGAAACTAACTTGACCGTCGGAGGGTCCTGCCGGAGCCACCACCCCACCGGTTCCGGACGGGACTTCGTTTTGCAGGTCCCCGGCGGCTTCCAGCGGCCTCGATTGCGGCGACCTCCGCGGCGACGGATTTCTGCACCAACAAGTTCCATTTCCCCCGAACATCGAATGGGATGAGGCTCCCCCGAGCTTCAGCGCAACAAATGCGGGCCTGGAAGAAGACTTCGGCAGTCGCCTGTTTTGGTACTCTTCCTTCTTTGAACTCGGGAGGGGGGCTACTGTTGGGGATAAATCCCGCTCCTGCCGAAGCCCGGCCCGACGCTCAGCCCAATGTAACCAGTAGCCGCTGAAGAGCTTAGCGCCAGGCGCCAGGCCGAGCCCCTACCACGGCCGAACTCCTCAGCGGCCGAACTCCTTCGGGCCGACTCCAAGCGGCCGAGCTTCAATGAAGTCCTCTCAGCGGCCGAACTCCTTCGGGCCGACTCCAAGCGGCCGAGCTTCAATGAAGTCCTCTCAGCGGCCGAACTCCTTCGGGCCGACTCCAAGCGGCCGAGCTTCAATGAAGTCCTCTCAGCGGCCGAACTCCTTCGGGCCGACTCCAAGCGGCCGAGCTTCAATGAAGTCCTCTCAGCGGCCGAACTCCTTCGGGCCGACTCCAAGCGGCCGAGCTTCAATGAAGTCCTCTCAGCGGCCGAACTCCTTCGGGCCGACTCCAAGCGGCCGAGCTTCGATGAAGTCCTCTCAGCGGCCGAACTCCTCAGGACTCCTCCCAGACGCCCGTTCGGCCACCCGAACTCCTCCCGGGTTTTCCTTTCGGGCCGACTCCAGGCGAGCCCAGGCGGCCGAACCCCTTCGGACCGTCACTCAGGGCCGAACTCCTCAGCAGTCGTCACTTAGGAGCCCGAACTCCTCAGCAGTCGTCACTGGGCCGAACTCCTCAGCGGTCGCCCTCATCAAACTTCGGCCGACCGAGCTCCTACCGAACTCTCAAGTGTCCAAGCCTCAGCCCAAGTCCAACAGCCGGCCGAACCCCAGACGGCCGAGCCTTCGGCTTCTCAGCAGCCGAACTCTTCTGCGGACGAGCCTTAGCTGCATACCTCTCGCCAGACGCCTATGGGAGCCGAACTCCCTCCTATCTTCCTCTTCAGGAGCCCGAACTCCTCCGAAATGGGCACACGACGAAGGCCTTCAACCCTTCATTCGGCAAGCTCTGCAACCATCACCATCAGTCAGTCCGCCGCACCATCAGTCAGTCCGCCGCGGGCGATAGCGACCCACTGTCAGGCGGCGATGGCTGTCACCCTCAATCCGCCGCACACGGCACGGCGCCAGTGAGACTGACTCCGCCGAACCTCGAGCGGCCCGCCAGCACGCGGCTGCAGTTGTCACCATCAAGCTCCACTATATAAAGGACCCTCCCGACACGCTAAGGCTAAGCTCTCTGAACTCTCGACTCTCTAAGCTCTCCCCCACATCTCTAAGCTCCGGAACTCATTCCGGGCACTCCATTACTGTTGGTCGGAAACTAACTTGACCGTCGGAGGGTCCTGCCGGAGCCACCACCCCACCGGTTCCGGGCGGGACTTCGTTTTGCAGGTCCCCGGCGACGCCCAGCGGCTTCGATTGCGGCGACCTCCGGCGGCGACGGATTTCTGCACCAACAACATGAAATGTTAAAATGACATTAAAATTCATACAACAACCCAAAACACATCAAACGCCCCATAAAAACTGAAGTAAGAAAACAGAAGAGAAACTGAATCATTCTTATGAATATCACCAAAAACAGATATGTGATCCATCTCATCGACGCACGGAAGCCGGATAAAACATTAAACCGAGCTTCTGGAGCATTCAAAGCTTAGTAACAAATCTATGGCTGGTTAGAGCAAATTGCCAGATAAAATCAACCAAAATGACTGTGGTGGTGATGGTGGTGGCGATGCCGGCATTCATCCAATCCAAAGCACTGCAAGAAGGGGTAGCAGGCCACAAACAGGCACCTCCCAATCCCCCTTAAAAAAGAGGAAACAAGATAGCAGGGGCAGCAACAGCAGGCCAAGAAGGGATCATCAAATGGGCCATCACTTTTATGGTCATGGTGGTGGTAGTGGTGGTGGTGATGATGGTGATGACCCATGTTCCTGAAACAAGCAACCAATATACTTACAGACTCAAAACACCACCAGATGAAAACAGAGGGAAAAACCACAATCCTATATCAAATCAAAGCAACCTTCTTCATCGAAAACCAATATCCTGAAGCCTAGAAGAAAGAGGTTTCTACTCTCCTTGGCGTGGTATAAAAAGAAACAACTAGCCTTCTATAGTTATATGCCAGCAATTCAAATAAAAAAAAATAACTTTTTATGTTGAAAAACAAATGCCAAGAAGATGAAAGGATAGAGTCGAATCTACAGTACCTTGCACCTCTGGGGCTTTTGGAACCAGAGACCAGAGAAACCCCCCCCCCCCCCCCCCCCCCAATCTCAAGCCAAACCAAACTCGGATTGGGGAGAGATGGACGTATAAAATTTGAACGAAAACAATACAAATTCAGGTAGCTCCCTCCCCACGCGTCCACAAAAAATAAAAATAAAAAAGGAGTCTTTTCTTTTTTTTGAGGCCGGCTCAATCTTGGGGAAGTTTATTTGGGGTGGTTGTCGTGGTTATTTTGAGAACTGGAATTTGCGGACCTTGAAGCCTTACAGAAGCAGGTGATAGAGTGATCACGACCGTTGAATTTATATCATCTCGGTCCGAACACGCGAACCCAGACTCCTCCCCGTCGACGACTCTAGGATTTCTCAGAACTGAAGTCAAACGAAGTTACCAATCACATCACGGAACCCTGTAACGCTGGAAGGGAGTAACGATTTGACGTCCGAGGGGCTTCAGGATTCTTCGTCCAGCGGAGCTGTCACATGATCGCCCACACATTTGAGCCCATCATTCTATCAGTGTAAGCCCTCACGTAAACTCCCTTGCCTCTTGTTCTGATCAGGTGGCGTAAAATTGATAATCCTTGGAACTGGTACGTGGCACCGACGAAATCTATTTTAATTGGATTGGGATTCATAGACAGGTGAGAAAAGATGGGTACTCCCTCCCCTTGGAGTCTATCTAATAATTTCTGAGTCTACCTAATACTTTCTGACTTTATAATTTTAGAGTCCAACCAAAGATAAAACACTCTTCGTCTTAAAACAAAAAAGCTCAGGATACAAATATTCCCTATTCTCTTTGCTTTATTCGATGTCCCCTCTTTAGCTGTTCCCAAAATCCTAACTCAAGTCTTACTAAATTTATTATTCTGACAACTTTCGAGCTCTTGTTCTTTGCTTGTGTGCAAGTCTTCTTGTGTAAATTGGATTTTTTTCTTCTCACATGGATCCACCAGCAAACTTGGACCTTCTGGATCAGAGTTCTAATGGTAAGATCTTTTATTGCCGTTCATGCAACAAGCACAAGTCATTCGGCATGGCATGTGTCTATGCTAGGATATCTTGTCTTTTTTTTTTTGGATAATCTTGCAAAAATCTAGTGTGTTGGCCCATTCACGTCCCAGCTCGCAGCTTACCTAAAAGCATTGGGTGAGGCCAGGTGGTATCAAACGTCCTCTATATAGGCCAATCAAAACCTTTCCATCTAGCCACATAGGCTAATCAAAGCCCTTAAATTTAGAGCTTAGACACGTCGTATAAACAAAGATATAGCAATAAATCTTATTACATGGATGGAAATGCACCGAGGTTGGGTAGCTTTGCCTATCCTGTAATCAATCAATACTGACGTGCAAACAAGTTCTCCTTTGCATCACTGGATATTTTTCTAGCCATTAAAAGATCTTCTCCTCCTTTTCTAATAACTCTCCCTTCTCTCTTCCTCCATCCCCTCACCATAGCTATTCAAGCCAATGACATCTAATCACCAATCAGTGAACAAAATTTCATTATCGTAACAACTACCATAGTTGTCATCTTGCTCATCATCGTCTGCATCAACTTCATCAAGAGGCCAAAATATTGATACAACATTAATCCTATTCTTGAAATCAAGCAACATCTCCAAGTATTATCATGCAAATGATGGCCCCCTCGAGTAGCGAACCTGGATATAGAATGTTCCTCTAAATTTGTTATTATCATTGTCACCCTTTATTTGTTGTTATCATTGGACTAACAATAAAAGATTATAATAACAGTAACAACATATAAAAGGTTATAGCGAAAATAATGGATATGATATTGGCTGTTTGATGGGACTTGATGAGGAGAATATTACTCAATTTTGAGAGTAGGGTTAATATTATATCGGAATTGTTTGGTGCAGAATTTGATCGACATCTGATTGAGTTGAAGTCAAGGAAGACGAGGTCGCAATCGGTGATCTGTAAAATAAAATTTTATCCGGAGTCGATAGTGATGGCTCTGGTAGGATCCTCCAACGATCAAGTCAGCTCTTCTAACCAACAAAAATGGAGTGCTTAGGAAAGAGTTCGACAGAGTTTTGAAAAGGAGAAGAGAACTTAGAGAAAACGTATCTGGAGGATTCCTTTTTGTAAACGGAGCTTGATTAATAATGACGGCTATATCATCCAGTAGTGGACCGCTCGGGACTACGTGGGATTCGGTACGGAGAGGAAGGTATCGTCAGACTGATAGTGACAGTCATCCGATAGTGGACCGCTCGAAGTCGCATGGAGTTTGCTATGGAAAGAGGGGCATCGTCAGACTAACAGCGATCGTTCATCGAGATTTAATAGCCGTAGTTCAGAGGAAGCAAACGTTGGTTGGTGAAAAACTTTGACATATATCAATTCTAAAGGAGTTCAGACTCTTAAAGGGAATATGTCTGGAGAAAATCATTCGAAAGGAATACTAGTTGAAATCTGTAAGCAATTCGCTGGAGGAATCCGACTGAAGGAGGAGTCCAAAAGGAGTTCGGCTCCTGAAGAAATTCGGCTGAAAGAGAAATTCGAAAAGAATTCGGCTCCTGGAGGAGTTCGGTCGAAGGAGAAGTCCGAAAGAAGTTCGGCTCCTGAAGAAATTCGGTCGAAGGAAGAGTCTGGCTCCTTTAGAAATCTGACTGAAAGAGGGATCTAAAAGGAGTTCGGCTCCTGAAAGAGTCCAATTGAGGAAGAAGTTCGGTCGATGGAGGAATTTGGTTGGGATTCATCCGCTGAGAAGTTCGATCGGCTGAAGAAGTTCAGCTAAGATTTGATCATGAAAAAAGTTTGATTGGAATCTGACTGCTGGAGAAGAATTTTCAATCGAAATTTTTTCGTGATTAGCAGTTGCATTAGGTTAAACATCAGATTGGACTTCGATAGGAATGAGATTTATTCTCAATAAAAATCTTAGCTTTTTGATGCAAGAGATGCAAACTATCATGGTTATTATGATGATGTAATATTGTTTGGTAGTTGAGGATTAGATGTCGTTGGCTTGAGTAGCGTGGTGAAGAAAGAGAGGAGGAGACTTGTCGGAGAAGCCGAAGATTTTTTATTTTTTATTTTTTGTTTTGATAGAGGGGAGAAGATTTTTAAAGGCCCAAGAAATATTCCGGGGAGATCTTGTTTCCACGTCATTAATGTTTGCTTTTTGGGAAGCCGTGGATGGGCTAAGCCCTAAATTTAAGGGCTCTGATTCATCTAGGCTCGGCGATGATAAACGGCAATCAGCGCACATCACACGGCTGGTAAGTCCATCATCACATCAGCGCGTGGGTGGTGGCTTGTGGGCATCAAGCCCGCCTGCTTCCCGACGAGCTCGCTAAAACCCTAGAAACCTTCATTCTTCCAACAGGTTCCTGTCTCCCGTAGGACGGCAATGGGGAAGAGGAAGAGGAACAAGAACTGCGAGCCCGAGAAGGGGGCCGCGAAGGAGCGCTGCCCTGCGACCCTTTTCGTTTCAAATCTCCCTTATTCGTTCAAATCCTCTAAGGTAAATAACCCTCCTCGCCCACTTTTCATCATCCCAACTTGTTGGCTGGTTCTTCTTGACTGGCTTTGGAGCACCGCTTGACTCTCCTCGGTTTTTATTTTCTTTTCTTGGTTATAGCTGGAAGAAGTGTTCAGCGATGTCGGTCCGGTGAGACGTTGCTTTATGGTCACCGAAAAGGGTACGAGGCCAAAGAAGATTAGCGTAGCTTGATTTCTTGGAAAATCTGGCTTTTGACAATCTTTTTGCTTGGGAACTCGATACATCTGTAGCAATTGTTGTTTATGGTGCGAGCATCATTTTCGTACTGATAGGCGAAGAAAAAGTAATTTAAGTCTATATTATAGTAAAAGTTACATCCGAAACAAATGATATAAGAAACCATGATTTTTCTGAAACCTTTTACTCACGAAATTATGTTTTTTCTTGTTGATCCAAACTGTTTTTTGATACATCTGTGTCAGTTGCTGTCCATGCATGACCTGATTTTTGTACCCATAGGGAATTAGTTTTTTGAGTTCTAAATAAAAAAAATAAACTAATTATATATAATAGTATAGAATCGCATCAAAAACCAATGTTGCAAGAAATCATGACATTCTCTTCTTTTCTGTCTCGTTGTCCACTTCTTCAATAAATCAATGATTGAAACTCCGATCGAGAACAATTTTATGTGCATCTATTTATTTTTTCTAATATCATGGAAGGATGATTTTAAGATTAAAGACATTGAATGCTTATTTTTTTTGCATAAATATGCTCTATAATATGTGATTAATAGTTTGCCAGGAAAATCTTATTGACTACTTGGATGAGTAATTCTAGTGAACATGTTGCTGGTATGCTGGTTCACTGATTAGGCTTAGGAAAAAGAGTATGAGAGAGGAAAGAATGAAGTTTAACATGTTTCATTATCTCAGTTTCAAAGCATGGTACAAGAACAGTTTTAGTATACGGTGGTTGAATTTTTTTTGCTAATAACTTCTGTTATATTTGAAACTTTGGTTTCAAGTGTGTCCTGGATGAGTGGAACAATTATTGAATTTCTGTTTTGTGGTGGTAGTCTTGTCTTCTCACACTTCATTAGCTTGTTATAATTTTTTCTATTCTCCCTTGTTTAATGATTTGTTATTTAGCTTCTCATGCTACAATTTTTTTTATACATTTTGTAATAGAACAGTTATTCTAACCTCTTCTTTTTAACAGGTTCTGAAGTAACCCGTGGCTTTGGGTTTGTCCAATTGTAAGTATGATGATTCTATGGCCTGGATTTTGTTGGTATCTTCTGATGCTGTCATCTATAATACTCTGTAATAGGAAGGTTAAAAACGTTTAGGGCTGATGGAATTAAATCAAATAGAAGTTCATTAATGCAAGATTTTTGGTACCGGCACCGATGACCGTGCCGGTTGTTGGCCGGTATGGTACCGGTACCAAACCGTACCGACATGGTATGGGTAGCGTGTCGGTCAAACCGGCATGCCATTTTTTTTGGTTGTTTTTTATTATTTTCAAGAAAAATATTCAATAATTTTTTTAAAAAAAATTAAATTATTATTCAATAATATTAATTAATATTTGTATCTCTAGAAATTCGAAAGTAATGTTAATCGTATGTGATGCGAATCTAAAATACATAAATCAGATATCATTGGATCTTAATATGCTTAAATTAATTAAAAAAAATCTTTTCAATATAAAATACGTACTATTCATCAAAATCTGGTCGATTGTCGATGTCTATACATAGTAGAATCATTTACATATTCAGAAGAAATATCAGTCCAGCTAGATCCATAAGGCAGGCGTGCTGGATCATAACTCATCCTCGAAGTGTTATTGAGATCCTGACTTTGAGCGGTATCTTTGGACTGATTGTATGGTTGTGAAGAAGCCCATTTAAATATACTAACAGTAAAATTCGATCCATAAGATGCTCTAGGTTGCATAGGATAGTAGCCACTAAAGATGTCTTTGATGCACCATATTCATATCCATATTCGCAAGGATTATAGGATGGCTGTGGCTGCGGATAGGAGGATCCAGAATACGAAGATGAATCTGATACATCTATGGATCCGATTTCATGTGCGAGGTAATCTGTAGCTGCATTATGTCCTGAACGATCTCATGGAGTTCGTCGTCTATATGAAATCGTATCATCGCGGGCTCTATCAGGACGTGCACCGTGATTTCTATCCTATGTAGCGTGCGTAAACTAAGACTCACCAATGAATCGAAGACCACCAACTGGCTTTTGCTGTCTCATGTCCTCCGGTTCCTCCATGATCATCAGATCCATTACTAACTGAAGAACTACCACTACTAGTCTATCTGGTATCTGATTCTGAGTGAACCGAATGCTAGGGCTCTACGCTCTACTGGTGCCGTACTTGTCCTTTCTTTTCTTTTGCTAATATCTCGCTCTGGCTGCCTAGGCTATGAGGGCGGATGCTGTGGCGTATCGGCTGGACGTCTAGGTGGAATATTGTTGCTGGCCCACCGGGAGGCGTCCACCCTAGCCTCGCTAACAACAAAACTAGCTAGTCGTGGAGGCGATCCTGGTTCATCAAGCTCTGGATCCTGCTGCTGACTCATAACCCATCCGGTCATCGGATTATTTTTATCTTCAACAACAAAATCACTACAAGTTGGATTTGAATACTTTAGCTGAACTTCCTTCTGAATGAATTTGAGCCTCAATATCAGATTGTAGTATACATATACAAGATCATTGAGGCATTTTTGTTTTAGATGGTTCCTCTGCTTGCTGTGGATAAGGGCAAAGATCGATCAGTTACGCTCATATCCATTCGATGAAACCGTTTGGAAGAGGATCTTGATGGCAAGATCCCTCAGGTGTCGTGCAGATCCACCAAAATGTACCCACCATTCAGCTGTAAAATAATTAAAAATCACGAAAATAAAAAAATAAGATTGAATATAAAAATAAACTTATTGATATATATATATCTGGATTCATCTTTGATTTGCTTTTAACTGCTACATTACTTTCAAATGATTCTATGCCTTTCCTAAATATTTTCGTTTGTAAAAAAATATTTGTTATAAACTTATAATATCTTATTTATCGAAGACATCACTAAGTTAATAAACATCACTGAACTTAACTTGTTCAAGATACATAGCCACGATATTTGCATTAGGCTCCATCTTATCTATTATATTTCATAGAGCGGACAAAAGCTCTTCATCCATGCCAATTTCAGGTATGGAGTACTGGAATTTTGGATTTAGATAATAAGCTGCACATAGATTGTCATAATTGAACAATTTTATTTATATAAATTTTCAAAAAGTTGTTGATTTGCTGCGTACCTGCTAAATGCAATTTCCTATCCATCTGATAACCCCATCGACGGTTGATGATCCTGATGTACTCACGTGCATGTCTTGGATCTGCCACCTCGATTTGTTCCTTTGCCCTCTCCATTATATGATATAGAAAGCCCATCTGAGGGTATCGCTTACCATCGATAGTCTGAAGCACTTCATACATAGGCTTGATAGCTGCCACTATCCTCTCAGCCTGCTGCCAGAATGACTGTCTCGTCACTAGGCTCTCCACAATGCTCCCTTCAGTGCCTGCCCTAGCATATCTGCTCTCCTACCATTCACTACTGACAAATATTTGATGCAGCTGTACTTTCCTATCAATCAGGCTATCAAGTGTTATATAATTGGTAGCAAAACGTGTGACACATGGTCTCAATATATCGCCTCCAACATACTGCCGCATTAATGATAGGACCCATGTATGGTTATAAATAAATTTGGTGATGTTCTGTGCTGATTCTACTATCTTCTGCACCTTACGAATCTTTTCAATATCCATCAATATCAGATCAATATAATGCGCAGCATAGGGGGTCCAAAAAAATATGTGGTCACTGCTCCATCAACAACTCTCCTACAGTCTTATATTATGGTCCATTATCTGTAATAACCTGCACGATATTCCGTTCTCCTACTTGATCAATCACCTTCTTCATCAATTTAAGGATGTAGCTGGCATCATGCATTTCAGCTGAAGCATCAATAGATCTATGAAAAAATGTTCTTCCATCAGAATATATCAAGAAGTTGATGATGCTTCGTCTAGTAGGACCAGTCCAACCATACACATCACAGTCAATCCATACACAGGCCACTTGCTCTTAAATGATGCAATCCACTTCTCTAAATTCTCCTTGTTGCTGTTAAGACGCTCATCATGGATATCTCTTGATCCTGGAGGTTCAACACCTAGATCGGCAGCCTGTATAGATGAAATAGCATAGCGATAATATGGATTGTTTGCAGCATTTGCTGGGATGTGGCTGAAGTGAAACCAAGATTCAATAGCTTGCCACATATCCCTCTTCTTATCCTTCTTCAACATAGTGTCAATTCTTTGTTGCTTGGAATCTCTACTAGGAAAGGCATGTGGATTCAAATCATGAATAGTGGCTCCTGTTGGAATCTTTCTAAAGGATTTCTTTGTACTACTAAATGCTCTCAACATGGATGTAAGATGGTTGCTGCCTCTACTGGTGGGCTCTCTAACTGAGGATGTTCTCCTAAACCGTGACTCAGACTCTATTGTAGTGCTTTCTGAGCCTGATCCGCCCTCATTAACTGATGGTCCAAATGAAACTCTATGCCTGGCCAGCTCTTCTAACTGTCATTGATCATTCATGCTTGTCCGAATGGCAGCATCGATCTGTGCTTGCTCATCATTTGGAGCAGATCCTTCATCTGATTTTCTAAAGTGATAAGAAGGTTGTTCTGCTGCTTGACGGTCCACCTCTGTTTTTTTTTAAATTTTTTTCTTTGTTGATTTAAAATCAGCAAAGTGCTTCTTCATCAACTGACGGACCTCCTATGAACACTTACGGTACATAGCTACATCCGGATAGCCACCAGCCAAATGTTGCTTTAACCGTGTAACCCCTCCTTTAAATTTTATGTTACACCATTTACATCTCCAATGATGCCGGTCTGAGAGCATCTCTCCATACTCCCAACTAATGTCATGCTCCGGATTCTTCTTCTTTCGTGATGGATCTATTTCTGAAAATTGACAAGCACATTATTTTAATAATTATGTAAAAAAATGATAGATTTCATTTATCTTATTTTTTTTATATTTTATAAATTATTTAATTATTTTTATTATTTTTTAAAAAAATATATTAAAAAATAAAAAATTAGAAAAAAATTTTGACCTTACATTCATGTAGAATTCTATCATTGATGCTACATATAAATTTTTTAGTCCATGAACATGTATAAAATACTATTTTTTTTCAAAATTTAGGACTAAAATACTATGCACAACATGCATTAAAATATTGATAAATCGATACCAAATTTATGTCAAAAGTAGCTTGCAAGTCCTTCATTAATAATCTGATTTTACAATTTTTTTTCAAAATTTATTTTTTTAAATAATTTTTTATTCTAAAAATTTATATTTTAATTTTAAAAATTATATACTTAACGAAAATTAATGATTTTAGTATCGTTGTATAGATCATCTATAGATCTACAACATATATTAAAATCATACAAAAAAATAAAATTTTGACATAGTTTCTCCTTATTTTTTCATTTTTCATGATTTTTTTTAAAAAAAGAGGAGAAGAGAAGAGAGAGTTAGGATGAGTTACTTACCTCGAATCAATCTTCGTTCTTTGTTTTCCTGGTGTTTCTGGAGTGGGAGGGCGAGCAAAAGTTCGAGGCGAACCCAAAAATAAGAAGAGGAAGTCGAAGGCTTCCTCTCTGCCTCTTTCCCTTAAATGAGCATGGAACCGTTCGGTTCGATCCGAATAGGGCCGAACCGACCGGTTCAGGCCCGTACCACCCGGTTCGGGGCCAAACTAGACGATTTTCTTTTTTTTTTTTCATTTTATTTTTCTGTGCCAATTTTCATGGCTGAACCGGGCTGGTTTGGTGCCAGTTCGGTTCAGAACACCCCAAACCGCCTGGTTTGGGTCGGTTCCGAAAATGCTGCATTAATGTGTGCCACGTGTCAAGACTCATCCCATTTGTTCCTTATAAGCTCTGAAAATTCCTTGGATGTGTTTCTTGCACTCCAAAACTTTTGAGATTGATGAGAATCTTCTTTTGAAATAAATAAAACGATACTAATGAAATATAATTCCATGCATTATGATGTTTGTTAGGGCATTGTGCTAATCTTTGTTGTCATTACAAGTGCCAAGCTTTCTCTTTGCCTTGTTCTTTATTGATTACAAGCATTTCTACTTTCTACTACTCATCTGATTTAGGCATTGGCCGCAAAGCCTGTCAAGCCTGAAGGCTCTGGCTCACAGGCTCAATAATTGGGCAGGTCTAGATATTTCAAGTCCAGCAGGTTGGATCTAGTCCGCTTATTTTAGATACATCAAATTTCAATCTGGTCTCAGGTTTGATAAAACTGCCCTTGGATGTTTATATATATATGTATGTATGTATGCATGTATGTATCTATGTATCTATATATATATATATATATATATATATATATATATATATATATATATATATATATATATATATATAGATCCATACATGCATACATGCATACATACATACATAGATGCATACATGCATACATGCATACATACATGATGCATGCATGTATGTATGTATGTATGTTATGTTATGTAGTAAAATTTATATCTTTTCGTTCATTTAAATGTTTTAATTTTCTTTTTTTTTTTCCTTTTTCTTTTAATAACATGTAGAATGAACTTTGGAGTCTCATAGTTTTGTGCATGTTTGTGTACCATGAAAAATACTGGCAGCTCTCTTTTCAACTATAATCAGAATATTAACTTCCAGAATATTAACTTCTAGAATATTATGGACAGTTTTTCAAGGGAAGAACATCAAAAATTTGTCTTCTAACAAATCTTCCTCTCAATTAGTTTCTTGTGTTTCTTTAGGCTTTCTTTGTGCATAATATCATTGTGACACAAGCGATTGTCTTTTAGAGGTGATGTATTATGGACTTTGCCATTCAAATAAAATGACATGTCAACTTAAACTTTTTTTTGAATGACATTCTTATTGGATTACCTTTTATGCATTACACTTATAAGTGAGCGGATGGTTCCTCAATTATCCAATGAGTTTCTATTTATTCAGGATCTTGATTGAAAAGCAACTACTTTTTTGTTCAATATTTTTTTGCTAAAATAGTAAAAAGAGATATTGTCACTTTTGGATTCAAAAACAGCCAGAACAGGATGGTACCATTGGTATTGTACCATTCTGACGTGAATCTGGCACTGGGACAGGTACTGAGATGCTGAAATCAGTTACATACAAGCATACTGTTTTATACTGGTCCATGCTGGTGTGCAGGTACCAGTTGGTATTGATGGTTGTTCATTATTTTGATGCTATCAGTTTCAGCATGTACCTGGATGGTACAGTACTGTATCAGTACCATGCTGTCTTGATAGAAAAATAATACAGGATTTGATACTGGTAATTAAAATCTTGGTATGTACTGATACTATTGAACACCAAGTGGTCTTTTAGTGCACTTGCAGTGCCACTTGCATGATTAAGTGGGTTTCCAATTTTGCAGTGCCTCTGTTGAAGACGCCGAGCGTGCCATTCAACTTAAAAATGGTTCAGCTATAGGTGGTAGAAAAATCAAAGTCAAACTTGCAATGCATCGTCTTCCTCTTGAGCAACGCAAGAAAAAATCAAAGAATGGTCATACCCCTCATCCAAGCTTGTTGTTTATTATGCCCAGGCTATCTTTAGCGCAACAGTTTATAATAGTTTTTTGTGGTAAAGACCACCAATACATCTCTATAAGTCTTCATATTCTGCAGAAGTCCAGTTAGGGGACACTGGTGCCATAAATGAGACAATTGATTCATGCAGTGTCGATAAACATAAAGAAGCTTCACAAGCACAAGACTCAGGTTTTTAACTAATTTTTGACCTTTTCTCTTATATATCTTTCCACTATGTTCCTGTTGCATTGGCTGTAAAAATTGATTATGTTGACAATTTGGAAACTGCAGGAGTTACCAAGGATGCAAGGAATGTCGTGGTACCAGGCAGTCACCCTCCTGATAAGGCGGATTGCTCAGAAAAGCAGAGGTATGAATGGGTATATCAATCTTGATTGTATCACTATATATGCCTTCCAAAAATTACAATCTAAAGCGCTAAACAAACTCTGGAAGCAGTTCTCTATTAATAACAGTTGACATGGGGTAATTTTTGAAAATTTTCCTTTTTGAGGAAATTCTATTATTCTGCAAATTCCTTTTGTTATCCTTTTTCTTTCTGCTTGTTAAATTTCTGGTCCAAAGCAGCTAACATTGATGTACTTTCAGCTCCTTGTTAACTTTCCTTATGACTCATGGTGTTTTTCATGATGAGATATCATAAAAAGCTGAGAAAGAAAAAAAAAAAAGCAGAAAATAATTGTTTCTATCTTGTTTCGGATCCTTTAGATCAAAGCATGCTTGCTATTGTAAATGTGTAGTAAGAATGTGGTATGCTAGAAATTCACAACTTGATGATATACTTCTTTTGGCAATTTAAATAGAGTTAGTCCCTCTTCATTTATCTAAATCTGTTACATGTTTATCTTGTTTTGGCTACTTTTGTCTGGTTTTCTTCCCCCCCAAATTCTCTTTTTTCATGCTGTAGCAGCTCTTACAAAGAATACACCTCTTTTGTAATTAATAACCTATCAAATAACTGCTTCAATATTTAATGATTATATTGAAATTTTCAGGAACAACAGAAAGAATTTTCAAATGTTAAACAACAAGTGGATGCTTTTTTTTGTTTTTTTAAAGGCCTGCTGATAAAGAATTTTCGAATGTCAAACAACAAGCAGATGTTTTTTTTAATAGGCCTGCTGATGTACTTACCCAATAATATATTTGTACCTGGCTATCTAAGGATTTGATAATTCATTTCAGTTAATGTATATGGATATTTACTAGCCGTTTGGTCAATACATACATGTGAAATGATATTGGCTAAATTGTTGCATAATTTTCACTGTTTTAAAATCAACTGGGTTTCCTCCTAAGTGGCTGCTTTAGGTGGGGCAGGCCCCAAGCACCCCATTTTGGGATGTTGTCTACTGTTTGTATTTAACATGTGTAAAGCAGAAGGTTGCATTAGTTTCCTATTTTGTGACATTGTTATAATCTAATTTGGTATTGTAGTGTTTCCATGAAGGAAATGAGATAAATACAGTGACATGCCAATATAAATTGCTATCAGCAAACTTTCAAGGGAGAATGAAATATATTGTTTATCAAAAACCCAGGAGATCTTCTATTATGCCAAACACTATTAGCTCTCTTTGACCTTCCTGACCACGTAATGCCTTTCTTCTTGCAAATCTTTTACAGAATGTCCTCAAATTAATCATCTTCTCTTTTGTATAATGTAGGGTTGCAAGAACTGTTATATTTGGTGGTCTTATTAACAATGAGATGGCGGATGAAGTGTTCCATCTGGCTGGAAAAATTGGTACCATATGTTCTATAAATTATCCTCTACCAAAGGAAGAGCTAGAGCTCCATGGTTTGTATCTATTCAATTTAACATTCATAGCTCAATTGTGTTCGATTAATTTTTTTCATGGTATTTCCTTTTTATTGAACATATCCAAGGTGCCTTGTAGATGATATGCCAAAATTGTTTGCATAATGGATTGTAGTACAATTTTCAAGTTATAAAATACTATCTATGAAGGCAATGGCGTGCTGTTTAATGCACTTCATCTCATCTTTATATCATGTTGGTTCACAAAATTCCAATTTAGGTTAATTAGTTTGGTCTCAAGTACCCTTTTAATGGAGAGTATTGGAAACGTGGTCCCAACCTACTAGTAGTGCCACCCTATGTTGAACAGGGGTTGAAACAAATCTCAAACATTTGCTTCTCTAGGCATCTTTGAAGAGGCTATGATATTTCCAGTAGCAAGCTCATGCATTTTAGATTAATGGTCTGTTTATACAATAATGGTTAGGCATTTTCTGTTAGCAGTTTTACTATTACCTTAGTTTAGAGCATGCTCCAAATGCTCAATAATGAATCCTTCAGGAGGTCTCAAGCTACATGAGCGCTGGCACTTTTCTGTGACTCCACTTCCCTTGTCAGAGCCCTACTAGACTACATTCTGGATATTTTCACCACATCTCCTCTTTGGGTGTCTTTAGGATTGCTCAATATTTGGTTGTGTATAGATTTTATAATTTTAGATCCACCACCTGCAAGTATGGATGTTGCAAAGCACATATGCAACAAATAGAAGGATGATGTGTATTTGGAGGTGGTGGTGGTGCAATCAGAGGTTAAAAACATCATGCGATGATGACAGATACAACAATTTATCATAGCATATTTCAAGGTTCGCCATTTTGGTACCGAACCCCATATCAGTACCATACTATTATAGTGTCGGTACACAGTTTGGTATGGTACAAGCCGAATGTCGATATGGTACGAGACAACATACCGGTATGAGACTAGTATGGCATGGTACATCGCATACCGGATGGTATTGATTCTCATTTGTTAGATATGATGGTGACTCAAACTATTTTTGTAAGTATTCATCAGCCTCTTTTTTCTTTTGCTCGCAGCAACATTCTAACAAGCCTTCATACCATGTCAGCGATTTCAGGTCTTGACTTTTAATTATGAATGTGATGCTAAAATGAGGTTAAAGCACTGCTTCATTATCCATTGACGTACTATACTGGAAGGGGAAAAAACTTACCAGAGAACCCTTTTAATGTTTTCCAGAAATTTGTTGGGTGTATTTTAAGGAAACTGTCTTAAAAGAGATGAGGGCAAACAATCATTTGGTCAATATGAAGGGCCTATGGTGAGAGCTTTTATTTTTGTTTTTTGATGACAAGTTAGCAATGAAGCTTTGAATAAGAAGTCCGAAAGTTTATTTGGGTCTCTTTATAGAGAGATCTTATTAGATTTTGATTGTGGCCCTTTTTCGGCATGGTTAGAGTTCGTGTAGTTGGAGCTTATGATGAATCAGGTTCGATGTTAAGTATTGACTATGTCATGCACGATCTGCTGTCACCAATTATTAATACATCATCTAACTATTTATTAGAAGAGACTCGAAAAGGCCTCTCTATATTGTACTTGAGGTACTTAATGCATTTGGTTGGAATTTTCTTTCATTTTACTTTGTTGAGCTAGTTTAGTTTTCCATCATTTGTTTCATTTTGGATCTAATAGAAGTCCTTTATTTAATTTGTTTTTGCTTATTTATACAATTGGATAATTTTTCCTCTGTAATCTAATTGATGCAAGTGATGAAAGATTCTCTCTTAGATATTAGAAGTCATTCAAACACTCTTTTTTTTTTTTTTTTTTTTTTTTAATAAGCTTAGTACAGAGTTTTATGAGACAGGCATTGCCCATCTTCTTGTATTTAGCAGAAAACCTTGTCCAGCTTCTCTCTCTCATTTCTTTTTTTCCTTTTCTTTTGCATGCAGCACATGCGTGTGCATGTGTTTATGTGTGTCAGAGAGCAGAGGTGCATGGTATTTTATTGGATGACATATTTCCAGTTCTGAAGTTTCGGTTTTAAAAATTCAGCGGAGGTTAGGTAGTTTGAAGAGATTGTGGAAGCTAAGTGACAGCTAATCCTTACTTTTTGGGCCCGTTCTTTTGTGGGTAAATATCATGGGAAAGTTGGTCTACTTTCTTATTGACCAACTTATCCATGTTCTTACATTTTTTAAGATGAAAAAATTACTTTCCCATGGGTAGCATTTATCCATGAAATGGGAGAAAGTTTTACCCACCTAGGAGGTGGCTAAATCATTTTCCCATGGGCCAGTAAAGTAGATATTTAATTTTATACCTAAAACACCCCATCCTCATTTCCAATATTTTCATCAGCCATCCATTTTCTTTGAAATCTAAAAAGCATAAGGGATATTATGGAAAATATAAATAAGTTTTAACAACTTACTCAGGAAAGTGGTAATGTAAAAGAACACAGGTAATAGATTTCAGAGCAACTTACCAATGCATAAAAGAACATAAGTAAATTATTTTCCCGTCTAAATATTACTTGGAAAATATTTACCTAGGACAATATAGTTTTTCAGGTAAATATTTTACCTGCAAAAGAACAGGTCCTTTAGGGATAGGATAAAATACCTTGCGGGAGGTATCGGTTATCCCTAGAAAATGGGGATTAGTTGTTGCCTGGTGCCTGCCATCTCCTTGAGCCATGCATCTCCTATGTATTTTTCAAAGATTACGACTCCTGCCAGAACATCTCACCAATAAAATCTTCCAGCATCAAACAACCCCTTAATGTGTAGCCTATACTTACCAGATCAGTTATAGACAAGTTGGAAACATGGTGTCCCAAGCTGTCATTAGTATACATCATTGACTCATGATGCCTAATCCGTGCTGACATGCTATCATTGCATCTATCACAAATGTTGTACTTAGAATCAGTAAGTTTAAATGATGAACATAATAAAAAATGAACTTCAACCAAGGCTAGCAGCAAACATTAGATGAATCTTGCAAATCATAACTTAGTAAAGTGATATACATGGATGGAAGTAGGGGCACAATTATACTAGCAATGCAGAATTTGTTGTTAATTTCAGATGCAACTTGGGCCACTTCATAAACTACTTGGCCACCTAATCGGTGCAATTGCTTTTGTAGCTAGTCCACTTAATTTTACGGAGAAGCTTCTTTTGCATTAGCTGCCTTAGTTAAAACACGGTCCCTCCTCACAAAATAATGAATATTGTTTGAGACTCTAATTTGAAATATCCTCCCGTTGCAGTTTATGGTGAACATTAACAATAATTTGCAATATTTTTCCAGGGCTTGCTCGAGATGGATGCAAACTAGAAGCTTCAGCAGTACTTTATACTAGTGTCAAGTCTGCATGTGATGCTGTTAAAAAGTTGCACCAGAAAGAGGTAAAGGGTGCTTGTGTTTGGGCTCGGCAATTGGGTGGGGAGGTATGGTTTTTTCCATTGCTACATATACAATGTGCAATCTAAAAATAATAGATTTATGGAATGTTCTACCCTTTTTGTTGACTTGGATTATGAATTGCATGGGATATATAATTTTATTTTGACAGAATCATGCATTTTTTGTTACTATTGAGTGGCGTAGAAAGCATAGCTTTAGTTGAATGGTAGCATAAAAGTTGCACTTTAGGTTTTTGTCATATTACGGAAAGACAGCTTTAGTAAGATCAACACCCGTTGTGTTCAAAATAAGTTAAGCTTAGATTATGTTTCTTGGATGCAATGATTGTGTTATGCCCCTTTTTTTTTTTCATGGAGTTGGGGGGGGGGGGGTGCTATTCTGCAAGTTGGGAAGGGCTTCTACATATAATCGATATATGACAAGCATTTTGATTTTGCTTAGCTTAAAAAATCTGCAAATTTTACTGTACTGCATGGTGATATACCGAATGTCATTATTTTGATGATAGATACAATTGGCTCCCGTAAAGAAGTTATGTAGTGGTAATAGTAAGGTGCAGCTGTGCTCTAACTTGATGTATCGTTTGCCCATGATTTACTTTATAGATCACCAGTTGGATGTCTGCTGCTATAATACTCTTTGTTTCTTTCTCCAAATTTTTACAAAATTATCTCCTTATATTATTCTGGTTCAGGGCTCAAAAACTAGGAAGTGGAGAGTGATAGTCAGGAATCTCCCATTCAAGGTGCTTGATGCAGTATACTTATACTGTCTTGTTGTTTAAGGAACACTAGTCAAGCTGATATAAAATTTGAATGCAGGTTACAATTGGCAAGATAAAAGATATCTTTAGCTCAGCAGGTTTTGTGTGGGATGCGTTAATTCCACAAAAATCAGAAGAAGGGTATTTGCTTGCTGTTATATTTCTTTATTCACTTATTAAATTTACAATGAAATATCATATTGGTTTTTCTAATTTTTCCAGAATCTCAAGGGGCTTTGCTTTTGTCTCGTTTACATGCAAGCAGGATGCAGAAAATGTACGGTTAGTTAAGATTCTGTCATACTAGAAGAATTCTGTGACTATTAAAATTGAAATGATGCTTTCCTTTCTAGGCCATAAAAAATGTCAATGGGCGAGTGATCGCAAAACGACCTATTGCTGTTGATTGGGCTGTTTCAAAGAGAGTATATGAGGTTGCCACAAAGTCTGTTACTTCAAAAGATGGTAACTTCTAGACCCTTCATCTTATTTTGTTTTTAAATTCTTTGTTCTGTTCTCTAGTTTTGTGAACATGCTAGTGCATTAATTGTGATGTTTTTATTGCCAACTGAAACATTACTGGTGAGTACTAGCTGAATAAAGGAAATTAACCAATAATTGCAGGTTGGTTTGTTCCATTTTTGGGGCCTGTAAAGTTTAGATCTAGATCTTGATCACAACTATTTGGAAATCTTCATCTCAACTTTGTCTAGGTTCTCTTGTATCTGCTTTTTGGTTCCGAGTCTCTTAAACATTTCATCACGCCTTCTTTTAAATATCTGCCTCTCACATGTGCACCATTCCTTCTTTGCTTACCATCTTGAGAAATTATTATAATTTTATCATTCTGTTGTGCAATGTTAAGCTTCCTTGCATGCACTTCATTGCCAAACATCCACTCAAGGCTTTAACATATGCTGCTTTGTTTTACACACACACACACCCCCACCCACCCACATATGCATTTATACACATGCATGTATATGTATCTATGTGTATGTATATATTCCCCTCCCTGCTTATTAATTAATGTTTTGGACACATACATCATTGTCATGGCTAGGGATGCAATCGAGTTGAGTCGAATCGAGTCGAGTTGAGTAACTGAAAGCTCGGGCTCGACTTGACTCAAAATACTCTGGCTTGAAACTCGGTTCGAACTTGACCGAGCTTTAATATCCCAAGCTTGAACTTGGCTCGATGAACAATAAACAAAGCTCGAGATCGACTCAACTCGATTCGAATACGAACCGAGCCATACTCGAGCTCGAAATCGAGCTTTACCTTACTAGTAATATATATATTAATGTATATATCATAAATAAAAATAATATTATTTTAAAAAAAATATAAATTCGAGTTGGCTTGCGAGCTTTTGAGCCGAGTATCCTGCTACTCTAGCTCGACTCGAAAAGCTACTCGAGCTCGACTCGAACTCAATAATAACCGAGTTGGGTCGAGCTTAAGTAGCTAGCGAGTAGCTCGACTCGTTTGCACCTTTAGTCATGATTCATGATAACACCAACTTACGACTGAACATATGCTTGAAACATCCCTTTTTTACGCATCTTTTAAATGTTGTTTGTATTAGTTATGATGAAAACTACTAGTGCTACTGACCTAGCATGTTACTTTTCATTCATTTGATAATAAACATTACATTAACTAGTAAACCTTCTACCATGTATAGGTCAAGGTTATCAGTTCCTTGGGATTTGTCCTTTGCAGTGACTGAATTATCCTAGGCCATATTTTGCCACTACTTTGAAACAAATCAAAAGTTGTGCATATAAGAAAGAAGGCAACAAATTAAGCCTTAAGGTTATACAAGTCTCCATAGCTTTTGATACCTTTGAAACCTCTTCTTTCGTGCTCTTGACCATTGCTTGTAAGGACTTTCTCCAAGTAGTTGTAAACTAGAACACCTAGCACTGGTTGAACTAAAAATTGTGTTGTAGTAAACAAGCAGAAATTATTGACAGGTTCAATTTTAATATCTTTGATGCCAAGCAAAAGCTTTTTAGTTTTAGTTTCTTCTTTTGGTACAAACAAGGAAAAGAAGTATTTGACATACCTTCTTTTCTTGCTTTGTGCCTTTACCCTTTGACCATGACCACTTAATTTCTTCTTCATTAAGGATGTCTTGATATTCCATCATTAAAGCACTCATCTTTGAGGATCCATTAAAGTAGCAATTCATTTGTGATTGATCTGATGAAGTTTTGTAAGAAAAGCTCATCCATATATATGATCTTCAATCATTCCAAAGGTCTGCATTCTGACTTAAATCATCACTTTTATATAATAAATCATGATTTAGTTGGACTGTAAGGTTATGTAAGGAGGCTAGAAATCTGGTTAGGTTTATAGACAAAGTATCCTGCATATTTGACCAATGAAACTTCTCAAATACTGCTTTGTTACATGACTTAAACTTCATTATGTAACTACTGGTAGAGTACAGTCTTTCAATGAAAAGCCCTTTCCTGCAGATTGAAAGAAAGTAATATTAAGTTGAGATCCCTTGCCAAACACCATAATTAGTTGGTCATACTTGCTAACACTTAACTAACACCAAGAGCTTTAGTTTTTTCCACCTCATATTTGGCTGTTCTACTCATTGATCAAAAGCCCAACAGTATGCTATTATTACTTCTCGATGTTAAGAAGAGGAATAATTAAAGAGTGACAAGGACACACAAGAGATGGTTAAGGGGTCCAGTGTCAAAGTTCTCTGTGCCAATACAATGGCCTCCTTATCACACCTATTCTCCAACTTTTCAACCCTAATAGATTTCTTAATCTATTTATTGTAAGTAATAAATTTATCTGATGCAAGCCAACTTCTACAGCTCTTTCCCCATGATTCAATTTCCTACCCATAAATCTTTTTCAGGATTGCATTGGCATAGAGCCTTTGTAAGAAAGTAATGGTCCCTGATTTTAATTTCGTGGCTCTCTATTAAGGGAACTATAGCATCGGATGTTAAAAACAGAAATTGAATTGCCATGATGTTCAAAACAGGCAATAGGTTTAGGCTGTTATCAACTTTGTATCATGCCTTCAAGTTACATGCTACATATTATGGTTGCATCAAGGGTTCAGGATATGCGTGATCAAAACTTGGCAATATATATTACTTAAATAAAAATCTGAAAGTGACCTATCTTCTAGGTAGAGTAAGATATGTTTGTTGGTTTCTTGGCTTTTTTCTGCTTAAATATGGACATCATGATCCAGATATCTTAGATGCAGGGTCATTTGTTCTAGCTTCTTTGTTCCATACTCGTAGGGTAGTTTGTCTTCTGTGGTGAAACACTGCTTGTTGATCAGGGGAGTCCACCATGGTTTTCTCACCATTTCAATAGTTACTCCATACTTGTAGAGACAGCATGATATGCAGAGGTTTGTTTCCTTGTTTCTATCAATAGTCTCTTTTTGCAGGAAACCTTAGCGGTGGGGATGATGACAAAGACAGTGATGAGCAAGATGAAATCAGTGAAGATAATATGGTTGGAGAAGATGTTGAACTCGAGGCTGCTGGAGAACCCCAGCATCATAATGGTGAAAATGATGCAGTTCAAGAAGTTTCCAGTCCTTTCAAGGGTGACATTCTCCCCATGGAAGTAGATTTTGAGAGAGAGGCAGAAGTTGCTAGAAAGGTTCTTGAAACCTTGATAAAATCCTCGGCATATGTATCTGAACCATCATATGGTGATAATTCCAAGACAGATGAAAGTATAGATAAATTTCAAACTGAACGCAAGGAATCTCTTTTGCCTGGAAAAGAACCTGGCATAGCTGAATCTAAAGTTGCAAAAGGATCAGATCATAGTGTTCAAAAATTGAAGAAAAGAGACACTGACCTGGATACAACCATTTTCATCAGCAACCTTCCATTTGATATTGATAATGAGGAGGTGAAGCAGAGATTCTCTGTTTTTGGGGAGGTTCAATCTTTTCTACCTGTCCTTCATCAACTCACTAAGTACGTCAGATTTCGCATTCTAGTTTGATTCTTCTTCCAACTATAAGAGCCTTCAGTTTCAAAGAAACCATTTTTTGTATACAAATAATTGGTGAGAGTCTACTTCTGGAATTTTGTAACAGAATATTATGAGTTTCTCTTTGGTTTCTTCTACAGGCGACCAAGGGGTACTGCTTTCCTGAAATTCAGTACAGCAGCTGCAGCAGATGCAGCAGTTACTGCAGCAAGTGCTGCACCAGGATTGGGCATCATTATGAAGGGGAGACCACTGACAGTTTTAAAGGCTCTGGACAAGGAATCAGCTCACAGAAAAGAGCTTGAAAAATCAAAGAATGAGGTTCATGACAGACGCAATTTATATCTGGCCAAGGTAATTTTTCCCTCCTCAGCTTATGATGTGTTCTTATATCATGCTCTGTGGTGCAGAAGAAATTTTTTAATTTGTGTTGGAACAGGAAGGTGAGATTCTTGCTGGAACACCAGCTGCCGAAGGGGTCTCGGAGGCTGATATGCAAAAGCGTGAGATGTAAGTTCATGATGTTTAATTTTTTAATTCATGTAAGACCTATTCAATATGGAACTTATGTACATTTCTTTTATTGGTTAAATTCTTTTTCTTGAAGCTTATGCAATTATTACTGGAGATTCTGGCAAGCTCAGTGACTTTTTCGTTTTTAGTTGATGCTTGTGCAAATTATCATCTGAACTCAAGTCTCTGGATTAAATTCAGTGCTAGCTTTGATTTTCAATAATAATTTGTCGGTTAAGATGATGTTTTATGGTATGCTTAACGACCTTTTAGGAGAAACCCCACCAGATCTGGCAGGATTGGCTGCGGAAGGGGAGCCAGAGAAGAAGAGGTGGTTCACTAGAGAGCCTTCATAGGGGTCGTGGGGCTTGATCCCTGGTAGGATTTAAGAAAACATTGTAGGCCCTGATGCCCAAGAGGTTTTTTTTGTTTTTTAAATTAATAAATTTATATTCTTATTAATATCCTGCAGGGATTGGGCACTATGACCCCCATGATGGCTTTCTCGGGCACCGTCTGTTCTTCTCCATCTGCCCTTTCCCAGCTGATCCCTTTGGACCTAGTGGGCTGAGTTTAGAAGTAGTAGTCTCACGCTAATATAGCAACTTGTCTTTGAAAGTATAATTGTTACATCCACCGGTATATAGTCTTGTTTTCTTAAAGTTATTTACAAATCAAACTTTTGATACAGGTTATCTAAGAAAAAGACGGAAATGCTTCGATCTCCTAAATTTCATGTATCGAGAACTAGACTTATTATCTATAATGTGCCAAAGACAATGACATCTGAGGAAGTGAAGAGACTTTGTAGAGATGCTGTCCTTTCTCGTGCTCGCAAGCAAAAACCTAATATTAAACAGGTTTGATGCATTTGGATTTTCAATGTATTTGTATGTTGTTTTGGTCTGCTGACTTTGTTGCCCTATATCCAGGTAAAAATCTTGAAGGATGTGAAGAAAGGAAGGGTTTCTGTCCAGAAACATTCACGTGGTGTTGCTTTTGTTGATTTTGAAGAACATGAGCATGCGCTTGTGGCCCTAAGGGTTCTTAATAACAATCCAGGTAAGATAGGATGCCTTTAACATATGGCCCCTGAAAGGTGTGGTCCTAAAGAGGAAATAATGAATGTTGACCATATGGTTTCTATGTTATAGTTGATCTGGAGCGTGCCACCTCTTCCTTCTCCTATGTTTACCAACAAGTTGTGAACATGGGAACCTTATTTTACCTCCAGATGCGTCTTATCTGCTGAATTTGGCTTGGTTGGTGTTATAATGACATTTGATTAAAAACTCTTACTTTGTTTCTCTTCTTGATTGTATATATTTTGGAATCTCTCCAATCAGAATCATAGAATATGTCATCTTATATCCTATAGCTCATTGATTCACTTTCTGGGGCATCCATTTCAGATGTTAAACTCAAGATAACAACATATAAAAGATAATTTATGAAATTTGTGATAGGAAATGGAGATGGACTTAATAGCTGAGATAGTGTCCTGTGATATATAACACAAGTGAAAATTTTTAATTTTCAATATATTCGCCAGGTAGGTTTTCTTTTCCCTGAATTAGCATGTTCTTGAGATGCTAGACTTGTTTCAATGTTATTTTTTCAAGCCAAACCCTAGTTGTCAGAATTTAGTGCTGGTGCAGAAGCAGGGGTGAGGAAGTGGATATTTTAGAAACACTTTTAGTAAGGAAGTGGTTAGAAAGCAGGTGCAAGTTTCAGATTTCAAGAAGATTTCGAAGTGTGTACTGCGCTTTTAGTAAGGAAGCATCTAGAGAGCAGGTGCAGGTTCGAGATCTCTGGAAGACTTGGAAGTATGTGCATTATCCTAGGTAGAAGATTCCAGCTACTAAGAGTGAACTGATGTGGGCAGCATGCAACTTGGACCATAGTGGGCCTTGATAGGTGTTCTTCCTTTTGGAAGAGTTGCCTTGAGAAATTACTCTGAAGAATCTTGTAACTGATTTGAAGAGATAACTATGCTTTTGCAACATTGGGAGCAAGCTTTAGCAGTAGTAGAATTTTAGCTGAGATGCAAGTGGTGGATATGTCCATAATTTAGGAACCTCACATTACTAAGAAATAAATTAGAAATGCAGAGGAACTCATGCCTGTAAATGGACTTTTATGAGCCTCTAAAATATTTTTAACACCACAACCAATGCCCCGGTTGGTCCTGTACATATGATCATCAATCAGGAAAAGAATTGCAATAGTTAGATGATCATATGCAATATTGCCTAGCCACAAGCCCCCTCTTATAGCATCTAATCCTCCATGAAAACTCGAGAATCCCACATATTTTGACCAATTCAAGGTGAAAAAGGGGTTGCTGCCTCTGGAAAACTGGGATAAAGTTGTGCTAAAAGGTTTCAGTTTGAGAGAAATTGATGAGGAAGCGGTGTCTCTTGAGGATCAACTCTAGCATTGAGAGATCAGTTAGTTGGCAAAGATACATGGATTTGGTGTCCTGCCGAAGAGATAGACCCAAGTCATAGTAACTCTGCTACGTGGTGATTCAACAAAGATTCTATATATTGGAACTGAACCAATTTTGGGGCAGCATTGTGATAATGGAACCCACTGGCAAAAGCTTTAACAATGCAAAGATTCCACTCGGCTTTTCTGTTCAGTAGGGAAAACTGTTGAATAGGATTGTTAACACTGGCTGATGATTAAAAATGTTTTTTTTTTTTGACAGCTCTTATTGGAATTGGCATGTTGCTTTTAATTTCCCTTTAGTTATTTTTGCTGTTAAATTAATTGTTATTCCTGTTCTTTTTACTTGTTCACTGGTCAACTACCAATTGTGAATGCATTTTGACACATTCTTTCTAAATCTCTATACCACGAAACAGAAAAGCTTTTTCAACATTTATTTAATTGTGCATTTTCTGTTTTAGAAACCTTTGGTCCAGAACATCGTCCTATTGTGGAGTTTGCTCTTGATAACATACAGAAATTAAGGCTGCAGAAAGCTAAATTAGAGACTATCAAGCAGAATCATGGCAACTCTGATGATAGAATAGAAAATCCACAACCAAGCTCTTCACCTGAGATGATGGACGCTGACTTGAACAGAAGGGGCAAAAGGAAGTTTAAAAAGGAAAAGGGCCAGAGAGACCATGACGGATCATCAAAAGTATCTGAATCTACTGAAGGGCCCAAAGTGGAGCCAGGTGAAAGTAGCAAGGGAAGAAATACAGATGCGAGTGCAAGGGAAAGCATTGAAGATAAAATACAAAAGACAGGTCTAGTAAGAGGAAGGAAAGTTACATTGGCTGCGAAATTGAGACATGGAAAGTCAACCGCAAAGCCAAACTCCCTTCAGGGAGGCATAGAAGTTAAAGGAAAGCAGTCAAATGCAGGAGAAAAGGTAAGTACTGCATCTTGGTACTCCAAATATCATTCACTTCTATGGTTTGAACCAACATGATAAAATTACTCTTTCCCTCCATGAGCAGAAGGATACGTCCGTTGGAAAGGAAACAATAACAGTTTTGAAGAAAAGGAAGATAAAAACTTCTGGTGGTTTGAAACAACAAAAGGCACGTAAAGATCTGAAGAAAATAAAGAAGGAATCATCAGGAGATGTAGTAGATAAGCTGGATAAGTTAATAGAGCAGTACCGCTCTAAATTTTCTCAGCGCAATTTAAACAAAGCCAAGGATGCTCCGAATTCTGGCCATAAAGAAGTCAGAAGATGGTTCGAGTCAGATTCTTAATGGGCATCACTTGTCAGATTTCGTATGCGCATCTTAGTGGCAGTTTGTTCGGTAAAATATATGCATTCCTTTGATCAGTTTTTTGTTGGGGATTTGGCACAACCAAGTCGTTAAGAGTCATCTTTGCAGGATCTTCTGCAATGTGGGACTCAAATCATTGGCCATCCATGATACGAGCAATTGTATTTTCATGTAAAAAATGACTACTTGCAAAAAGGAGAGCCCATTCAGTATGTTGGCTCATGTAGGTCTGTGGTTTTGCTTGCTCACAATGCATCATAGGTAACTGGTGAAATAATTGTAACCCTGCTGGTGGGGTTAAGTCATGCAATCAGAAACTCGGTGCTGCAAGATTGCAATGCTCTTTCAGTTCCAACTTTTCTGTCGAATTGAGCATTATGATCCGGATTGTTTGTGCATGGACAAAATTGCCCAAACTACTGTATAAACTAAACCTTGATTCATTCGTGAATTTTTGATTGGTTGAATGATTATGAGGAGTATATGAACACTTTGTAAATGATAGTTTTACGAGTTTGCTAAGTATTAACTGACTAATGACTTGGTGAGAAGAGGCAACTGCTGGTTCGCGCTCTCAAACTCAGGGCTTTATGAGGACATTTTAGTCTACCTTGTAAGGTCATTTTTAATGTTCAAGATGCGTATCAGGACGGGAAGCCTGGTATTCTGGTTGACTTTAATTATAGAGGGCACAGATTCAGCTGGGTTTGTAGTTGGAGTTAGGTGGTTGACTCATTTTTCCCCTAAGACTAATTCCCCCCAATTTTTTCAAAATATGGAATTACCTTTTAGAAAGGAGACAGGTATGATGAAGCAAAGTGCCCCTAATAAGTGATGCAACTTTCAAGGAGTGCAAGCATCGTAAAACAAACGGGGACCTTAAATCAGGTGACTGGGACTGTGCGTTTGGCTACAGTTGATTGAAGTAGAATCAAATAGAGGTACAACCAGGCAATGTTCATAGATCATGAGTCCATTAGGTTCTATGACAAGTCCCCACCTCAAGGAAATGAAAGAAAAAGGAAAAACAAAATAAGATCTAGATTCTATTGCCTGGATGAACTGAGAAAATTTCAGCGAAGTTTTTTCATTGAAAAATTTCTGAAGAGGTTGTAGACAAAGTTTTTTTTTTTTTCCTTGATATCCTGAAGTCTTGAATAACTAGTCTTTTTGTTAAGTTGTCTCCAATTTGCAAAAAATGAAAAGGATTGAGACCCTTTAGGGGAAAAATTCACTGCTTTTCTCCTGGTTTTTCCTATTTGCTTTTTTTCCCAGCATCAGACCGGAAAAAAAAAATCTCTAATTAAT
>QRFJ01000003.1:3340068-3455068 GCA_006176705.1 Cocos nucifera | reverse complement strand
GTCCTGCCGGAGCCACCACCCCACCGGTTCCGGGCGGGACTTCGTTTTGCAGGTCCCCGGCGGCTTCCAGCGGCCTCGATAAGCGCGACCTCCGGCGGCGACGGATTTCTGCACCAACAATAATAATAATAATAATAATAATAATAATAATAATAATAATAATAATAATAATAATAATTTTTTATTATCAAATTAAATAAATAATTAAAATTTTATTATTAAATTAAATAAAATTTTTAAAAAATAATAATACTAAAAAGATATTTAAAATTTCAATCTCATTCTATTAATTTTATAGTTTATATGTTAAATTTAAAACTAAATTCAGATCGGATTGGATCCAAATTTAATAAATTTAGATTCAATTCAAAATATTAAATAGATTTAATTTTAAAATTCAATCCAACTCCATGGGTTTTTTAAAATGAATTAGATCGGATTATAGATCGGGTTATAAATCAATCCGATCCATTTTCAGTGAAGCCTCACTGAACGGGGATCCAGCCCGATCTCATATCTCGTATGAATTGGGCCAGCTAGCCCTGCCTCCCTTCGCCGTCAAACCCACTCTAGATTGATTCCGATCTCACGGTCCAAAATCACCCGCCAACGGATCATAAGCCTCGGGGGCGCGCGCGCGGGAACGGATAAACTCACCGCCAGTGAAACCACGCTGAGCCCCGGCCATGGCCGCTCTCCTCGTGGAGCCATCTCTGGTCGCTCCTCTCTTCCCTTCTCCCGCCGCTCCTCGCCGGAACATCTCTCCACCGGAGGGAAACCTAGGGTTTCGCCTCAAGCCCTTCCCTCTCTCCGTCGTCTCCCAACCGGTCCCTCCTCCCTGCCCCTGCTCCGCCGGAACCCTAGACCCCGAGCCGGCGGAGGAGAGCCCTACTCCTAACGCTAGCGCTAAGGTGGGAGGCAGAGAGGGGGGCAGGGATCGGCGGAGGGCGGTGAGGATCGCGTGGGAGAAGCTGGTCCGCTGGTCCCGGTCCTGGAGATCCAAGGCCAAGAGCGACGTCCTCGAACGAACCAAGAAGGTGCGACATCTTGAAATCTTGGTTTTATAATTACCATTCCCACTCTTTTATGGAGGACTTTTAACCGGCGAACTGATATATATTGACAAGTATTATATGATAAGAATTTTGATGAACGATTCCTTTTTCCTGATTAAATGTTGAGTTAGTAGGTTGTGGTTCTTGGTGGTGGATCATTTGGGACGGCAATGGCAGCGCATGTTGCAAGCAAAAAGGCTGAAATGGAAGTTGCAATGCTTGTTAGGGATGTTGATGTTTGTCGAGCTATAAACGAGACCCACCTTAATAGGTAAGAGGTTAGAATCATCCTACAGCATCTATTGATTTTTATTTGATTTATGTGTCATTTTATTGATAGCTCATTCCACTGCATCAAATTCTTCCGTTATTAGATGTGAACGAAGAAAAAAAGGAATGCAACGTGTAACTAGACATGCTGTCAGTAAAAAAGTTGATCTCTTTGTTGGTATATATAATCTTATCCCGTCAAAAACTAACTTCTTTTATAAGTTATACGGGGGTTGCCATTAGAAATTTATGCAATGCTCTCTCTATTAATCATAGTCGAGATAAAAGAATGTATCCACATACATGTGCCTAGGATCCACACCGAAAGTCCAATTTTTTTAGATTTACGAGTATGACAGGAGTGTGATCAGCTTCTTTCAAAAAGATGACTGTGATTGGCATTATCATAAGTTTGCTCATGTTTTCATTAGAAAAAAAAAAAAATCTATTCTAAAGAATTTAGTTCTTGATTACCTTGGTGATTAAGTTCTAATTCCAACTTTGATGTTGCAAGGCACGAGAGTTTGGGTCCTTAAAATTAATGGGGTTTTAAGATGGTAAAACTTACAAGTCTGGTATGCTGGGACTTACAATTAGAACTTAAGAAGAAGTTTATAGGGAATGCTTGGATCGATCTAGGGGATAAGGACTTGATGGATGGCTAAGGATTCATTGGTTTCTAAAGAGAGTAAACCATTGTTTCAGGTCTTTTTCTGGTCGCCTTTTGTCATGGCTAAGGATATGTTGGGGTTCTTTGTCACTTTCCTGATAATGATATCTTCAAATAAACTTTCCTAATTCATCACTAGAAAACTAAATTTTCTACATTTTCTCTTTAACCATTCTCACCTTCACTTTGTTAGAGCTTACCATTACAATGGCCAATGGGACCATATATATCTGGCAGAACTGTTCAGTACTATAAAATCAGCAATTATTCTGATTTACTTACCAGTGGATTTCACATAAAAATTATTAGGACTTCAAGTTACCATAGGAGTTAGTATTACATGTTTAGGACTGGAAAATGGACAATCTGTCAATCTGCAAGTACCTGGTAAATTAACATAGCTTTGTTGGAGGAATGCAACTACAAAATGATATTTTTTTTTTTCATCTTATTTTAAAGCGAAGTGTTGCTTTTGTTCTTCTCCACAATCTTTCACTGAATTTTCTTCAAGCATCGAAGAACCTCCTACTTTGATCAGTTATGCATTATACTATTTTAAGTTTGTGCCAAAATTCTTATACTAAGATTTTGCCCAAAAAACCTAATAGGAGAAAACAGTCTATACCTATTAATGTTTCCAAATTGATTTTCAATGCACAGAAGTTGGTTTGCATCTGCTCATCATTGTTGCACACGGAATGAAGGGACCTAGTAGGATGATATGCTCTATAAGTCTCTCTTATAAGCAGATTGGTAAAGTCGCAAATATCCTTGCAATCCATTAGAGCTATTAGTTGGACCCTGTTGATCAGTATCTTGCTTGCAGCATATGACCAGCAAAAGGACTTTTGGAACAAAAATGGATGGCCACTATAATCAAAGTGAAAGTTGTGCAAAGAAAGTCACTAGAAGGAACTTTGTAGTTTTTTTTAATATTAATGTGTTTGACAGAAGATCGTAATTATAATTGTAACAATCAAGCCTTTTGTCAACTATGTTGTTGAATTTATGAATCCTCATTCACCTAATTGTTTGAAGGAAAAAAAATTGTGCTTATTCAGCTGTTGCAAGGATTCCTCCCTATGTAGTTGTTTTTGATGTGTCTTAACTTTGTTATGTATTTATATTAGAAAAATCAGCAATGACCAACATAATTCACAGCAATTTTCAGGCAGTTCTAACTAATATCGTCTATATGTGTTACTGTAGCAAATACTTCCCAGAACACAACCTGCCAGAAAATATTATTGCAACAACAAGTGCAAAGGATGCTTTACTTGGAGCTGACTATTGCTTACATGCTGTTCCTGTACAGGTTATCCAAAATCTCATTCTTGATGATTATCATTCTGTCTTAGCAGGATAATATATGATATTCCCACCAACCATTAGTTTGTTGAACTTATCATTTATACTCTTTTTATACTCATTGAATCATATTTTATTGATGCATTGCAGAATAACAACTTGTTAAAACCCAGTGCATTTTCTTTATATAAGCCTCAAGCGAGCTAACTCAGTTGACTTTGTGACAGTTCAGCTCATCCTTTCTTCAAGGAATTTCACAACATGTTGACCGGAACTTGCCATTCATATCTCTTAGCAAAGGTTTGGAACTGAATACTTTGAGGACAATGTCCCAAATTATTCCACATGCATTGGGAAACCCTCGCCAACCTTTTATTGTGCTATCGGGGCCTTCATTTGCAGTGGAGTTGATGAAGAAATTGCCGACAGGTTTATTTCAGCTGAATTATGACAGTATATGTGCATGTATTATTGTTATAGTTGTGTGTTAAATTTGCAATGATGAGTCTTAGGCAGCTAGGCATGAAGCTTAGGAAAATTGTGCAGTACGCCAAGTACATATGTTTATAATGTGCTAATAAGATATGAGTTCAATATCCCAGCCAAGAATGGCTACAACTTTGTTCATTTTCTGGAAGTTCTATGGCTGTTCTCATGCATAATTTGCAATCCTGCAGCAATGGTGGTTGCATCAAAAGATAAGAAGCTGGCAAGTGCCATACAGCAGTTATTAGCTTCACCCCATCTGAGGATAAGCTCATCCAGGTAGCTAAGTTTTCATATTTCACTTATCACCATTTTTTGATATTATGGAATTAGCTTTATGTGCACTAAATATGAATTATTGACTCATATGTTTTGATTATACATGTTTTGTTTTTCTTGTTACTTAATTTTCTGAATTACTGTTTGTTCACTTATCTTTTGTGCTAAGCATTTCTCTATTTGTAACAAGAGAACTTTTGGACATAATTATCTCTTATGTGACTTACCTAATATTCCAACTTTATATTAACATAAGAATATTTGATGTTTTTACTACATAATAAATGAACTGTGAGAAAAAATGAATTAGACTCTGTTTTATTCGAAGTATGTCATGTAGTTTGGAATCTCGCAAGCTGGATGTATGCTTTTTCTATCTAATTTTTTAACAATTTTTTTTATTCATGGAAATAAATGTATATTAATCTAGTTTTTTCCATGTTCATCATATAATCTTCTTGGAAAGAGTTACTTGATTGTTTTCTCCCACAAAAATCCACATAATTTTCCATTACCTTCATCAGTGGCTGATTTGATCAGACAACTGGTAACTATATTTTAATGATGGATCTTCAATTTGTGAACGGTGATGCTCCAGTGATGTTACAGGGGTTGAAATTGCTGGTGCACTAAAAAATGTACTTGCCATAGCAGCAGGTATTGTAGAGGGAATGAATCTTGGAAATAATTGTATGGCAGCTCTTGTTGCACAGGGTTGCTCTGAGATACGATGGCTGGCGACGAAGGTGTGTAACTTAAACTACTGCTTCCTTGATAACATCATCTATTCTGCAATAATGCCATTCATTCTGCTTAGAAGTGAGAAAATGACAATAACTCATTAATTTAAATAATACAAAATGAGTTGTTTGAATTCCAATTTTTTCTTGCACATGGTACATCATCTTTATTTATTTTAGTTGGGACCTGAACGGGAAATATATAGTCAGTTGAATGTTGAAGAATATATCATATTTTTATTTTGTTTTAATTCTAAATCTTTTGCTGCACTCTGGCCTCTTATTTCTCAGTCATCTATGTTTATCTTTTCTGGAATTTGAAGGCAAGAAATTGTTTCTGTCAAGTTGCTTTCTGAAGTCAGTGTTAGGTTTCACACTAAACTAGCATGCTAGGTCTACCAAAGAAATCTCTCTCTCTCTAAAAGAAAAGAAGAAAGACTCGGGAACATTGTTGTTTGTTATCTGACAAATTGCACTCTTGATGTGAAGATGGGAGCAAAGCCAACGACACTTACTGGTTTATCAGGATCTGGCGACATTATGCTTACATGTTTTGTGAATCTTTCACGAAATAGAACTGTTGGATTGCGTCTTGGTTCAGGAGAGAAGCTTGATCATATATTGAATTCAATGGATCAGGTTCTTGAGAATTTATTTGATGCTTGTATTGATTTCAAAAACTAAAATCACATTGTATCATCTGATTGGGATGTCCTTTTCAGGTAGCTGAAGGTGTATCAACAGCTGGGGCTGTTATTGCATTGGCTCAGAAATACAATGTAAAAATGCCAGTCTTGACAGCAGTTGCCCGCATCATTGACAATGAGTTGACTCCAAAAAAGGCCGTTTTGGAGTTGATGAGCCTTCCGCAGGTTATTGTTGACTTTTAAATTGTTTGCATGCATCATGACAGTGCAATGACATTGATATTGCAAAAATGCCATTTAAGTATGCGGATTCTTATTCACAGTCTTTAAGTCAAACATAGAGGCCAGTTTTTATATGATTTTGTTCACATCCTATCTTGGAAACGTGGTGGGTTTGTCTTCCTTTGTTCTTTTTTGCCCTTCAGGATTAGCAGAAGAAAGTTTATGAATTTACATAAGGGCTCTTTCCCATAAAGAGTAGAAGCAGATGAAATGATTACTAAGTGGGTACTAACAAATATTCTTCCTTTTCTTTGTACCTTTTCTCCCTTTTATGAATTATTAGGAAAAAAAAAACTTTTTGAGAAAAGAAACAACTGGAGTGTCTTTAGAAGAAAGGAAAATAACAGGTCTAATGCTTGATTAGTGAAGAAAGATAAAGATTATGAGAGGAAATTGAAGTTTCTTTTGTTGCCAGTCTTCTTGAAGATAGAGAACTCAGTAGTGTTGGTTTAGTAGGAACTTTTTATAAGATCGGTGGAAAAAGGAACTGGAACCATTATGTTTATTTTTATCTTTGAGTTTTAAGACAGATGTTGCATAAAAAATTAAAAAAAAGAGAGTTTTAAGACAGATGAGAGAGCTCCAGCTATTTGATACCTCTGGCTGATTATTAACTCGAAAGTAACATAGAATATGTACATCATATATGAGCACTGATTGTGGTGGTGACTTCTTCTTATGTTTGTGAAAAGTCCTGGTTTATGTAATACTGTGCGAGGTATTCTTGTTGACCTTATTAATCACTTTACTTTTTATTTTTCATCTGTAGGTTGAAGAGGTATAGAAAGTATGAAAAAGTTAGGCAGGGCCCAGTATCTGAGGGTGAACCAAGATAACTTTTCTGTTTGAAGTGAAAGGCAGCATTCTTTGCAATGATATTTTATTGGTGAAATATAATATGAAATCTTAAATGATAACTTACATAATCTTGATGTTTTACATCCTCTACAGTTAATTACGATGCCTGTGGGTTACAATACCACGACGAACCTTTGCGGCCAGAGTCACAAATCTTTGGCCTAGTAGGAATTTTGTTCTCCTCCAAGGAAATATTCAAGCATGGAAATTGTTGAGATCTGAACCACGGACTGAGTTGACTGCAGAGAAAGTGGATTGCATCATGCAAATTAAGAAATCAGATGTTTTGCCTGCCCTTTTCTCTCTGCTGCTTGGCCTCAGCTACTAGTTTGCTGATTTTTGATACCAAACCATTATATGATTGGTTGAATATTACAGCTGAATGACTAGCATAAATTGTCTAAAATATATGCCTCATACATCAGGTGATTAAACTCACCTGAAAAGCTCACTGGTGAATTACTCTATCACGGTGTTTCTGAACATGATCCAATTTTTAAGCTTATTCTTGAATCTTTTTTGAGGTTCTGCAGATTAGGTGTATGTAAAAGATGCTTGTAGAGATCTTGAGTATTTAAATAGGACTATAGATCTCCATTAGTAACTTTCTTGCTTGCTTTTGTGGGTGAGGTCTTGGATCGTTCCACAAGTATATCTTGTCTCTAATAATTATGAGCATTTCTTTTGTGTTTTTTATTTATAGATAAACATATTTAAGAAATTGACAGTGCCATCCAAGTATAAAACAACATATAAGCATTATCACCTGTGTTTGGTCCTGTATCTTTTTTTAGTGTGTTAAGTCCTATATCATTGTTGTGCTGGGGAGGCAAGAGCATTCTAATGATATCAATTAATAATCTTCTGGCTATATTTTCTGGAATGAGATTTTCAATTGTTATAAAATATGTTGTCTCGCTTATGACTATTTCTTCTTTTTTTGTTTTCCTTTCTCTTTCTATTGATTGATGAGCAAAATTTAAGAAATTGATGGTGCTATCCGATAGATACAAGCATGAAACAAAACAAATGAATACTCTATCAGATTAGGATTAGATCCTCTGTTGTTGCTTGGGTGTCCTATATATTACTACAATTATAGTGCTCTCTCTTTTCTTCAGTCTCCTGTTGACATTTTTTTAAGCTTATTCAATTTCTTCAGTCTCCTCTATATATATAATTTTATTTTATCAAAAAAAAAAAAAAAAAAAATCTCAACTTGCTACGTCACGTATCCACTTTTGCTCCATGAACCCGCATGCTAGAAAGGTCCAGGTTCATGGTCCGAGCAAGATTTTCGAACTAAATTTTTGGATCCTGTCAGCTTCAGTTGGGTCGGATCCTAGTCTACAGGATCCAGATTGGATTTCGTGTACCCACCTGGCGTGTCTCAACCGTCCCTTGGGTCGGGTGCAATTCAATTCAGTTCAGGTACCGCTTGTATAGGTTCTACTTCCAGCTCTAACATGCCTTCTAATGCCAAAAGAACCCCAAAATTCCTCGCCATCTTGTTTCCCACGCTTCCCTCCGCGGAGAAGAGATTCATAAGAGCTACCCACCAGAAAGGACTCCACACAGGTGCTCAAGGTCTCAGCAGGTTCGCATTCCCTTCCCTCCTCAAGAACTGCGCAGCCCAGCTGGACCTCCACCATGGCAAGCAACTGCACGCTTCCATCATCCAAACCGGCCTCCAATTCGATCCCTTCATCGCCAGCTCTCTCGTCAACATGTACGCGAAATGTGGTTCTCTGACCGATGCCAGTCATGTGTTTGTTCAACTCCCTCAAAGAGATGCCACCGTGTGGAACGCCATGATTGCCGGCTGCTTCCATCACGGCTGCCGACATGAAGCCCTCTCTTTGTTCTACCGGTTGCAGTTATCGGGCGTGAGACCCGATGGGCACTCTCTCAGCATTCTCCTCGGCAGTTGTAGTAGTAATTTGGATCATTGGCATGGCAGACAGGTGCACGCTTTTCTTGTCAGGAATGCTTTGGACAGCGATTCATTCTTAGGGACTGCATTGATCGACATGTACGCAAAGTGTCGCCAAGTAACGGAGGCATACCGGGTGTTCCACGGGATGGTCCACAACAAGAACGCTTCCTTGTGGAATGCGATGATCGGGGGCTTTTGCCGTAATGGGTTGTGGGAGGAAAGTTTGGAACTTTTCGTGCTCATGAAGAATTGGGGCTTGGAGCTGCAGTCCACCACCTTCTCGAGCATTCTGGTAGCATGCTCAACCGGCAAGGTGGTGACTTTTGGTGAAGAGGTTCATTGTTGCTTGATAAAGTTGGGATTCGAGCCCCATCCTTATGTCTGCACTTCTCTTCTAGGAATGTACGGTAAATGTGGATTGCTCGATGAGGCTCGTAGAGTTCTTGAGAGTGCAACGAGCAAAGGAATTGAGCTTTGGAATTCGATGATCTCAGCATATGTTAGTAGTAGTTATGCATTAGATGCTCTTAATGTTTATAAGCAAACGAGGTTGAGTAATATAAGGTCAGACTGCATTACTATTTCTAATGTGCTGTCTGCTTGTAGCGTTATTAGTCTCTTGGATTTCGGCAAGGGAGTTCATGGAGAGCTGATAAAACGACCAGAACTGCATAACATGATGGTGCAGAGTTCTTTAATCAATATGTATATGAAGTGTGGAAGCACCGAGGATGCGGGGCTGCTCTTTAATTTGACTGAAGATTGGGATGTCATTGTTTGGGGTTCTATGATTGCAGGGTACTGCCAGAATAAGAAATATGATTGTGCAGTAAATCTATTCAATAAACTGAGGCCGAAAGGTTTGAAACCTGACTCTGCTGTCATTGCAAGTGTTGCCTCTGCCTCTGCCTCATTGGGATTCCTAGTACTTGGGTATCAGATTCATGGGTTTGCAATCAAGAGTGGCACAAGTTTTGATGTGTTTGTGGCTGGTGCTCTGATGGACATGTATGCAAAGTGTGGATTGCCACAGTTGGCAGGAATTATCTTTTCTGGATTGCCATATAAGAATATTGTGGTCTGGAACTCTATGATTTCAGGTTATGGTAGGAATGGCCTACTTGATGAATCCATCAGTACTTTTGCGCAAATATCTCAGCATGGTTTGGTTCCTGACTCAATCTCCATAACCAGTCTTCTTGCTTCAGTCTCCTCTTTAGCTGCATTGGAGAAAGGAAAGATGATCCATGGCTACCAGATAAGAAATGAAGTGATTTGTGATGGTCATGTAGAAAATGCACTTCTTGACATGTACATGAAGTGTGGCTTGTTAAAATATGGGCAATCCATTTTTGATAGGATGCATTTAAGGAATACAGTGGCCTGGAATACAATGATCACAGGATATGGACATCATGGATACTGTCTGAAAGCAATTGGATTATTTGAAGAGATGAAGAGACTGAGAGTGTTACCAGATGATGCCACTTTTCTCTCTTTAATATCGTCTTGCAGTCATTCAGGTTTGGTTGAAGAAGGCATGGCATTCTTCCAATCCATGAGCAGGGACTATGGCATGGGCCCTAGGATGGAGCATTACTTGAATATGGTAGACCTCTTGGGTCGTGCCGGGCGACTGGATGAAGCCTACTGTTTCATCAAAGCTATGCCAATGGAGGCTGATGAGAGTGTTTGGTTGTGTTTTTTAAGTGCTTGCAGAGCTTATAGGCACATGGAATTTGGAGAAATTGCTGCTGGTCACCTTCTAAAGCTAAAGCCTGAAGGGAGTGGGAGTTTTACTCAGCTGTTAAATTTCTATGGGAAAGTGGGGTTGTTCGACAAAGCAGCGAAAGTAAAGTTACAAATGAAAGAGTTGGGCTTGAAAAAAAATCCAGGTTGCAGTTGGGTTGAGGTCAAAGATAGGGTCCAAGTATTTTTCTCAGGTGATTCATCTCCATTGATAATAGAGATCCATGATACATTAAGAAATCTTAGAAGATCCATGAGAGAGGAAGATAACTTATGAAGATGCTGAAGCTCTGTCAAAGACAGACAAACAAACATGAAAAGAACTCTATGCACGATCGTAATGCCAGCAGGCAGAGCTCGTCCCCAGCAATGACACGAGAAAATGTTTATGTAAATGGGTTCTAGAAGTAGATCCAGCGGGAGGTTCTCATAATTTTTTTCCACTACTTTAATTGGTGAGAGAAAAGAAAACTGCTGTATTCGATCTATGGAATAATTCATGATACAACAGTTAATCATATTTGATGACCCACTAGAAAAATAAGATTCAGCAAGTTTCCTTAAGCTGGCATCGGAATGAAATGAAGCCTATTTTGTAGGAGAGTGAATCAGAGATTATTCAAAGTGTTCCAAATGCAAATTCTTGCATGCACCGAATTTAGCACTTAGATCGGCACACGATGCCACATACTCCTTAGGGCAAAATCCTAAAGAATATGCAAAACTTACTCATTGCTTAGTCTTGAATTCAATATACTCTTTTGGATCTGAAAAAAAATAGTAAAGAGAGAGCTTTACGAGGTCAGTAAATTATCAATATCTATAAGGAATCAAGCATAATTACTTTTCAAATATAACAATTATCATTAATATATAACAACATAATTTTATTTCAAAATATGCCTTGCACATAAGTAAAAATAAAAAATTCTCTTTCAGTCTTTGTTGACTGAGGCCATAATCAAACCCGTGATAAGGTCAAAAAGAAATTAGTCCCTGAACCAAGAACAACCGATTTATTGGCATGCTATCAGTGATTAGCTCTATTGACTAGGCCCAAAAAAAAATTAGCTTTGATTTACACGGCCTTGATTTATTTCGTAACAAGATAAAGAGATTAATTATAAACAAAGAATATCCGATCTATCAGCATGCTACTAGTGATCAGCCTCACTGGCTAGGTCTAAAAGGACTAAATCTGCTTGCGATCAGCTTCGACTGATTAGGCTCAAAAGAAATAAATTTTTTACTTATGGCCAAGGATCGGTCCGGTTGGCTAGACCCAAATCATAGTGTAACTAGAGAATTTTTTTCATATTTTTGTCACAATCATTTTTCTATAAATAAAAATACTTATTTTCATAATAGTATCAACTCAATTTTCATATAATTCAAAAGAGTAATAAAAATAATTTTTATTCAAGATTTCAAGCATCGATGAGCAAATATATTTTCTTTTTAGAGATCATGCAATTTTAAGAAAAATCATCTCTTTCAAAATTATAATATGTAAAAGTTTTATTATGCATAATCTAATTTTTCTCAATCACTTTTTATAAATAAATTCATAATTTTAAAATTAAATAATTTTTAAATATTTTATATATAAAAATATAATTTTTAAATATATATATATATATATATAAATAAATTCAGAGATAAAAAAAAATTTACTTGTTGGTCAAACCCAAAATCCTATGATTCTCTCAAGCCGATCTTTAGATCCAATATTCTTCCGATGTTAAAGGCTAGCACATCAAATAAATTTTATTAAATTTTAATTTTAAAAAAAATAAAATAAATAGAAAGACCTTTAATCTAGCCTGACTCAGGTTAGGATTTAGATCCAGATTTGAATCAATTTCTAAATTGAATAGAAGTGACTCGAGTTGACCTAGATCTATTTAAATTGGGTTCATTCAAAAAGACTTGGTTCACCCAATTAAAATCATCTCTCTCTCTCTCTCTCTCTCTTTCTTATTTTAATTTTTTTTTCTTTTTCTTTCTTTTTTTTTCTCTTCTTCTACAGTAAAATAGAGTACTGTGTCCTCTCTTTTCTTAATTGAACAAGGGAAGGAAAAAGGATTGAGGCCGACCACTTGACCACTCGCCCTGGCCATGGCCCTCTTCGATAGTGCCTTGGCGGCTCCTGGTAGAGGATGGCTTCGACTATCGGCAAGCAATGCAATACCATATCTAGCGATGGCAATCAGCTCAGCAAAAAAGAAAACAAAATAGGAGGATTCGGTTTCCTCTAAAATCTAATGGTTGGCGGCTTATTCCGACCGTCAATGGCTTCCCTAAGTTCGAGAAAGAAAAGAAGGAAGAAGGTGATAGATTAATATCTTAGTTTGATAATGAATCAGTGGCAATTCCTCGGAAGTTAGTCGACGAAAATAATGTCTCTAACCTTTGATTTCGCTGGTGATGAAGTAAATTCTGGGGCAAAGTGGCAATGAGGGGAAGGGAATCTTTTATAGGGCCCGGATCCTAGGTTTGGTTGCCCTAGGATCTCTTCTTCTTATCGAAAATGGACAAGAGGAAGACTCCCATTGGGAGTCTTCTTCTGTCCGCTGCCTCACGTGCACACAGCATGTGAGTTTTTTTTTTTTTTAAATCTAGGTTATTACAAATTTTTAGGCTAATGTAAGAAACTTGTCGAGGTCAAACCAATTGGGTGTTGTTGGTGCAGAATCTGGTTGACGTCGGATCAAGTTGGAGTGGAGGAGGACGAGATTGCCGTCGATGATCTGCAAAATAAAGTTCCATCCGAAGTCGATGGTGGTGGCTCCGATGATCAAGTCAGCTCTTCTGGCCAACAGAAATGGAGTGCTTAGGAATGAGAAGTGAGCTTTGAGCTTTAGAGGAAAGAGGAGAGCTTTGAGCCTCCAAAAAGCGTATTTGGAGGGTTCCTTTTTATAGACGAAGTTTGAATGATGGTGATGACCATACCGTCTGATAGCGGACCACTCTAGGTCGCATGGAATTCGATACGGAGAGAATGGTGTCGCCAGATTGATAGTGGCGGTTATGTCATTCGACCGTGGGTCGCATGAGACTGGTTATGGAGGAAAAGATACCGTCAGACTGGTGGTGATGATCATACCATCCGGTAGCATCGCCCGTGATAGATTGGTGGTGATCGTTCGTCGAGATTTAATAGCCGTAGCTCTGAGAAAGCATGCATTGATTGGTGAAGAACCTCGGCGTATATCCATTTTGGAGGAGCTCGAACTCCTAAGGGGGAGTTCAGCCGAAGGAGAAGTTCGACAAGGGTTCGATTTCTGAGAAGTTTGACTAGGGCTCGGCCATAGAGGAGTTCGATTGACTGAAGAAGTTTGGTTAAAACTCAATCACTGAGGAGTTCGGCTAAGACTCGGTCGCTAGAAAGTTTGGCCAGGACTCGACCGCTAAGAAGTTCGATCGGAGCTCGGCAATAGAGGAGTTCGACCGGTTGAAGAAGTTTGGCTAAAACTCGATCGCTGAGAAGTTTGGCTGGTTGGAGGGATTCGGCTAAGACTCGATCGCTGAAGCTCTTTCGTGGCTATCGGTTGCGTTAGGCTGAGCATCGGACTGGACTTCAGTAGGAGCGAAATTTATCTCCAACAATAGTTTCCTTCATTTTCGAGTTTGAAACTCGAAAGAAGGAAGTACAGAAAAGGCGATTGTTGAAGTTCTCTTCAGAGCTCTGCACCAATTCAGGTTGAGGCTCGAAAGAGATCTCATCTCTTGCCAAAGTTGAAGTTGAAGTTGAAGCTCGGAGGAGATCTCATCTCTAGCCGAGGTTGAAGCAGATCTCATCTCTTGCGGTCGAGATTGGAGGTTGAGCTCGGGGGAGATCTTAAGTCTAGCCGAGGTTGAAGCTCGGTCGCTTGGAAGAAATCTTATCTCTAGCCGAGGTTGATATGGTCGCTCGGAAGAGATCTTATCTCCTGCAGTCGAGGTTGATATGGGCACTCGGAGGAGATCTTATCTTCTACAGTCGATGTTGATACGGATGCTCGGGGGAGATCTTATCTCCTACAGTCGAGGTTGGCTCAGTCGCTCGGAGGAGATCTTATCTCCTGCAGCCGAGGTTGAAGCTCGGAGAGATCTTAACTCTAGCCGAGTTGAAGCTCGATCGCTCGGAAGAGATCTTATCTCTGGCCAAGATTGATACAGACACTCGGGGGAGATCTTATCTCCTGCAGTCGAGGTTGGCCCGGTCGCTCGAAAAAGATCTTATCTCTTGCAGTCGAGGTTGATACGGACGCTCGGAAGAGATCTTATCTCCTATAGTCGAGGTTGGCCCGGTCACTCGGGGGAGATCTTATCTCCTACAGTCGAGATTGATACAGTCCGCTTAAGGGAGATCTTATCTCCTACAGTTGAGGTTGATACGGACGCTCGGAGGAGATCTTATCTCCTACAGTCGAGATTGGTCCGATCGCTCGGGGGAGATCTTATCTCCTACAGCTGAGGTTGATACGGGCGCTTGGGGAGATCTATCTCCTACATTCGAGGTTGGTCCGATCGCTCGGGAGAGTTTTATCTCTACAGTCGAGATTGATATGGACGCTCGGGAGAGATCTTATCTTCTGCAGTCGAGGCTGGCCCGATTGCTCGGAGGAGATCTTATCTCCTGCAGCCGAGGTTAAAGCTTAGAGAAGATCTTATCTCCTGTAGCTGAGGTTGCCCGGTCGCTCGGGAGTCTATCTCTGTAGTCGAGGTTGATACGATCGTTCGAGGAAGATCTTATCTTTTGCAGTCGAGGTTGAACGGATGCTCGGGGGAGATCTTATCTCCTACAGTCGAGGTTGGCCGGTCGCTCGAGGGAGATCTTATCTCCTGCAGTCGAGGTTAAAGCTTGGGAGAGATCTTATCTCCTACAACGAGGTTGGCTCGATCGCTCGAGGAAGATCTTATCTCCTGTAGCCGAGGTTGATACGGATGCTTGGGGGAGATCTTAACTCCAGTCGAGGTTGAAGCTCGGTCACTCGGAAGAGATCTTATCTCTGATCGAGGTTGATATGGGTGCTCGAATGAGATCTATCTCCCAAGTCGAGGTTGGTCCGATCGCTCGGAGGAGATCTTATCTCCTGCAGTCGAGGTTGATACGGACGCTCGAGGAAGATCTTATCTCCTGCAGTCGAGATTGACCCAATCGCTCGAAGGAGATCTTATCTCCTGCAGTCGAGGTTGATACGGTCACTTGGGGGAGATCTTATCTTCTGCAGTCGAGGTTGGCTTGGTCGCTTGGGAGAGATCTTATTTCTAGTTGAGGTTGACATGGATGCTCAGAAGATATCTTATCTCTAGTCGAGGTGACACAGTCGCTCGAAAGAGATCTTATCTGTAATCGAGGTTGACACGGTCGCTCGGAAGAGATCTTATCTCTAGTCGAGGTTGACTCGGATGCTCGGGAGAGATCTTATCTCTAGCCGAGGTTGACATGGGCGCTTGAAAGAGATCTTATTTCTAGTCGAGGTTGACATGATCATTCGAAAGAGATCTTATCTCTAGCCGAGGTTGACATGGTCGTTCGGAAGAGATCTTATCTCTAGTCGAGGTTGAAGGACTTCGACCTGCTCATGTTAGGATGAGGTTCTTCTTCTGTTCCTAATATGTCCACTATTGACTGCTTCTTTTCTATCATTACGTAGTTTTTGCACCAAGAAGAATTTTATTAAAAGAAAGTTACTGACAGCGCATCCTCGGATTTTTTATCTTTTAGGATCGTGGGAGCGTTGTTCCTCCGAGTTTCTTCAGGCGATAAGCTCCGAGATCTGACGATCTTCTCTATTTTGCGCTAGCCTTCTCAATTTGGAGCAAGCTTGACGTGTCGTCGATGATATGAAAGGCATCGATCTTTTTATTGTTCCTGACTATGGCAGCATCCTTGGCCGATCTTCTCTTGTTTCAGACCGGCATTGGAGGAATCAACTCAGTTGGCCTCTCCAGATGAGCTCTTCAATTTTGTCTCGAAGCTGAATGCATTCTTCAGTATCGTGGCCGTGGTCGCGATGGTAGAGGCAGTACTTTCTTCGATCATGCTTGTTTGGGGGAGATCGTAATTCTTTTGATCTTGGTAGTTAGTTCTTAACTTCCATCAGAATTTGAGTTCGAGGAGCGTTAAAGGGGGCATAGTCGTGGAACATTTTGAAAGAAGAACTTCTTTGCGCCCTTCTGTCGGAGCTTCCTTGATGACGAGCTCGAGGAGTTTGGGCTCGCTCGCACCTAGGGAAAGTCCGTGAGTGCGGCCGAACTTCACTCGGCCCTCCATCAACGGTGGGTCTATTATACTCGTCCGTCCGTCGCTCTCCTAAGGCTTCTTCGTCCTTCAACTTGAAGGCTTTTTTCGCACGGGCATATCCCTCGGTCCGAGCCAGTAGATCGGCGAAGTTCCTAAGATACTTCTTCTCTAGAGAGAACGGTAAGTCATTCTTCTGAAGGCCGCCCTTGAGTGCGGCCATCGCAATAGACTGATCTAGGTTTCGGACTTTCAATGCCGCGGCGTTAAACTGGGTGACATAAGTCTGGATGGATTTTTCTTGCTTCTACTTGATATTCATCAAAAAATTCAAACCTCGGCGTGGACGTCGGCTGCTGATGAAGTGAGCCATGAACTGATGGCTCATCTGATCAAAAGAGAAGATCGTACCCGACTTCAATATCGAGTACCAATTTTTTGCTGCTCTCTTTAAGGTAGATGAGAAGGCTCGACATAATATGGCATCTAGAGCACCATGAAGTAGCATCATGGTTCGAAAGACCTCTAGATGATCAACTAGATCAGAGGTTCTATTGTAGCTTTTGAATTGAGGAAGCTCGAAGTTCGACGAGATGGGCTCTTACATAATTCGGAGGAAGAAAGGAGGATCGATGCGGATGTCGTCAAGGTGAGCCGGAGCGATGTGGTCGAGCTCCTCAATCCATCGGTCCATCTTTCACAGTCTGTGATCGAGGGCGTCGTCTTGGTTGCAGATCCTGGGGGGCTTTCAGCTACAAATAGGAAAGGTCTCCTCTAGAAGAGAACCATGATCCGAATATGAATCCTCTACTTTCTGTTTCTCCTTTTCAGGGGCGACGGATACGCTAGTCCGAGTATTCTTCCTTGGGGTCAGTTTTCGACATCCTGATGGCGGGTTTTCTGATGGAGTCACCATCGAAGGCTGCTGCATGGCCTGCATTACCTTCGTGAGGCCACAAATCTGCTAGACAAGCAGATTGAACTGCTCCGCATCTACCGTGGGTATAGGTGAAACCTGAGTTGTCGAAGCTGAAGCGAGAGCAGATGGATCTGGACGGGATCGGGCCGCGGAGGCCGTCGATCGTCGGGTTGAAGCTCTCCTAGGAGGCATTTTTTCTCGAAAAAAATTCTAGAGAGAAAGAAAAGAGATCTCTCGAGAGGAAGGAGAGAGATCATCGTTGAGCACTCCTTTAAGAATAAGAGAACCTCAAGAATAGAGGGTCCTTCCTCTAGCGTCAATTCTATTGGTGCAGAATTTGGTTGATGTTGGATCAAGCTGGAGTGGAGGAGGATGAGGTCACCGTCAGTAACGTACAAAATAAAGTTTCATCTGGAGTCGATGGTGGTGGCTCCGACAGAATTCTTCGATGATCAAGTCAGCTCTTCTGGCCAACAGAAATAGAGTGCTCAGAAATGAAAAGTGAGCTTTGAGCTTTAGAGGGGAGAGGAGAGCTTAAAGCCCTCAGAAAGCGTATCTGGAGGATTTTTTTTTATAGGCGGAGCTTGAATGATGGTGACGACCATACCGTCTGATAGTGGATCGCTATAGGTCGCATGGAATTCGGTATGGAGAGAGTGGTATCGCCAGACTGGTAGTGATGGTCATATCATCCGACCATGGGCCGCATGGGACTGGTTATGAAGGGAAAGATGCCACCAGACTGGTGGTGATGACCATACCGTCCGATAGCGTCGTCCATGACAGATTAATGGCGATTGTTCATCGAGATTTAATAGTCGTAGCTTTGAGATCTTAGGGCATTAGTTGGTGAAGAACCTCGACGTATATCCATTTTGGGGAGCTCGGACTCCTAAGGGGAGTTCGATCGGGGCTCGACCACAGAGGAGTTCGATCGGCTGAAGGAGTTCGGCTAAAACTTGGTCGCTGAGGAGTTCGGCTAGAACTCGACTGCTGAAAAGTTCGACTAGGACTCGACCGCTGAGGAGTTCGACTGGAGCTCGGCCACAGAGGAGTTCGACCGGCTGAAGGAGTTCGACTAAAACTCGACTGCTGAGGAGTTCGGTTGAGACTCGACCATTGGAGAGTTCGGTCGATTGGAGGGATTCGACTAAGACTCGATCGCTGAAGCTCTTCCATGGCTATCGATTGCGTTAGGCTGAGCATCGGATTGGATTTCGGTAGGAGCGAGATTTATCCCCAATAGGTGTCATGGAGCTAATCCATGATTAGGCCAATTGTCCGGGATTGTGGAGCCTTATGCCAAGAAAGGTTGGAAGGTCACTCTATTATCATACAAAAAGGAATTCAGCATTCTAACACCAGCGACAAGCAATTAAAAATTATCATAAAGCTATATATAAAAAAACTCAGTAAAAAATTGAGATTGCAATACCATCAATGATTTTATATTATGTATGGTTGTAAGCAACACGTAAATCCCAATAGAAAGCATCAGATATTGCTAGCTGGTTCTGCCTATGTAGCATTGCTAATAATATCATAATGATACTGTTGTTGTAGAATTTTGACCCTCGTTGGAGTGGCTAGAATGGATGGTGCTTAGTCTTCTGATGGCGAGACTGACCAGAAGTGGCTATGATGGGAATCATCCAACGCTTAAGTCAAAATTCTATAATAGAAATAGAATGCATGAGAGAAAGAATGTCATACCTGAGGATCACTTTGAATTTTTTATTTATAGATAGGGGTCATAGCCATTCATGGAGCATTATTTGAGGCTTATTCCTACCGATTGGGGTGCAACATGGCAAGATTTATGATCGAAATTTTTGAAATTTGGCAGTTATGATTGCTTTATCTTGATCGTAGCTGGTTATTGAAAGCTACTGCTTAGTTTTGAAAAAGTATCTCGAGTTGATCGGGATTGTCAGTAGGAATCGATAGCCAAAATGGGGTTGGCTATCATCCGAGGTGGGATCGGCGACTAATAGAAGTTTAGTGGGTGAGGGATCAACCATTCCTCCAACATCGGCTGAGATTGGCGACTGCACATTAGCTTCTAGCCGAGGATGGTTGTACATCGAGACGATGTTGGTGGCTGTCTGAAGATGTTGATAATTAAGATATCGGTAGTTAACGGTGAAGACTGAAAATCGATAGCAGGATGGCAAGTTCTGATGAAAGAACGATAACTGGTCAAAGGCGTTGGCGATCGATCGGTGTAGGGCTGACAAGATGTCGGCGGTCCGTAAGAAAAAATGTTATCCGAGGAAGGGTCGGTTGATACCGAAGTGGGTTCGGTAGAAATTGATGATTGACAGTTGGCAAGTGGTGATCTGTAAATGATGATTGATATTCAGAAGATCAAAGATGAAGGATAAGTTGGATTTCGATGACGAGCCAAGGATGTATATCTTAGAGATTATAATAAAACTTTGGCATGAGATTCAAAACATCTGTAGTCCCAAGATATTTAGCAAGAACAATTTTGCCCCCAAGACACTATATATGAAAGGTTATCATTATCTTCTGGAAAGAAATTATAATTTTTATAGTTTTCAATATATATCAGAAATCCAAGAAAGAAAGTCATTAGTTTGATTACATATTTGGTTAGGTGACAGTTGGACTGGGGGTGGAGTGGTTAAGGTCAGATGTCTCTTATCGCAAATCTTAACTGGATTCCAATTAGCAAATCCAAATCTTGCTCATTTACTCTGCATGAACTCAAAACTACTATTAGATTGTCTTATAGTTTTGATCGCTGTTCCGGGTCGAGGGCGCTCAACTTGTAGAACCCAGGGGGGGTACCAGTGTGGCAGGACTTTAGGGCAAGTAGGGTTGAGGGAATGGAATGAGAAAGAGGCAACAAGTCATGTTTCTCTACCGTGTGTCAAATCAAGAGCGTATCAAGGTTTTTTCTGCCTAGACGCACCTTTAAGTCTAGCATTCTTCAATTTATATATTTTCATAAATTTAAACTATTTTATTAATAAAAATTATAATATAAATATAAATACTTACTTAAATCACATAACTCAATAAATGTTCTTTATGATCCTAATCTGATCGATATAGAAAAGCAAATTATAATTAATTATGTATCTGAATTTGAACCGTGCTAACTAATGAACTTGCTAAGTATGCTCATATTAAAACAAACACGAGGCTACAACCAAGAACCCATAATGTCAATGCACACGTCAAAACTAGCAAGAGCGAACAAAATTAAAATAGCCTTGATCGTTTATGGGAATTATTTATCTGCTCCTTTTTTTTTTTTTTGTGGGTGGGGTGGCGTACATATTTAGCTTTTTGAACCGTAAGTAGCGCGTGGAATTTAAGCAGCTTTGTCAACATATATAATCGAGGCCCACCAAAACTGGATGGCATCGTTTGCTGTGAACCACGCAGAATCTATACTGTGGATGGATGTGACAAAGATGGCATATATTTTATTTGCGGTTGCCTATGGATATTTTTTTTAGATTAATTTAATAAATCTTTTTTTTTTTCTTTTTTTTTTTTTTTTTTTTTTTTGCCTATCACCGTCGAGTTGAGCCCATTGAACTCTATCCACTGCACTCCTAGCACGGAAAAGGGGAATCCCCCCTCTGCTTTGTGTGGAAAAAAGATTTGGTTTTGGTCTTACAGCGTGACATGTTCTCTTATGCGCCGGCCTGTAACATCACCTTGGTTCTATTATAGTAGGATTTTGGATTGTCAAAAAAATTTATATTAGAGAGCTAATCAAGTTGATTTGATGTGGATCATGAGCCAATCTATAAGAAAAGTTCAAGAACTGATGAAATACTTTTTGATTTAGGATCCTCCGATATTTAAATCAGCTAAAATTTTATCGACAGATGGTGAAAATAAAAAATTAGAAAAGTAGAATGAGAGGATTTGAGAGAAGGACTTGATCTTCCTTTAGTGGAGAAGTTGGGAGCCAATTTTAGCAGAATTTCGGCTCTGTGAATTTATACTTATTTTAGAGGAATATCCTACCCCTATTTATAGAAAATTCGTTTAGGTCTTAAGAAAATTTGTTAGGCCATTAGTTTGTTATGGCCAGTCGGATTGTAGCTGCTGGCCATTTATCTTGATGGCGATTAGTTGAAATACAACTGAAGAAGGATCGTAATTTGATTTGAGCGTAGTGTTGGAACGTGTCGAGGTCGGTAAATTATCGATCTGGCTTATATGATGAGATCGGTGATTTGTCGATCTCAATATGAATTCAACTTGTAGCAGTTAATGATGTTGATATTGTACCGATCTCGGATATCAAGCTGATTATTCTAGCCCCATCGTGGATTATTACTGATGAGGTCGATGGAAACCCGATCTCCATAGAGCATGACTGCCACTGTTCTTCAGAATGAAAAAATATTGATCGATCTGAAACTAATTATGGTCGGTTATCTACCAATCTGAATCTGATCACTTTGTCGATTTGGCTGACAGTCTGGCCTCCAGATTGATTTTTTACCGATCTTATACCAAATTTTTTGTACACCTATCATTTGAGACGGTGGCTTCTATGATGATGCCATGTGTCTAGCAGTGGTTGACTGTACTAATAATTATCTCCCACTTTCTAGACTTGGAGCGAAATTCTTTTGGTGACGAGCGTGGAAAGTCATCTCAAAGATCATCCGCTATGTCAAAAATCATACCAAGCGGCCATCAGATTTGATTTTCAAATTATTCGAAAAGACAGGCTATTCGTTCTCCGCAAATACTGTACTCTGGCATTTAAGAAAGTATGAGAGAGAGTGAGATCATTATTGACTGCACTACTATAATTCAGGTGGTATGGGGCACGTGGCGCTCATCTGTAGGCTGATTGAACCGCCATACGGAACAAGCTTTCATGGCTAGATCTGAGCGGTTGCATCGAAATGACTTTTTTGGATTACTTATAAGTGGTTTAAATCTAACGGTGGGCAGGTTAATCTGAGCCATTATTTCTTCCTATATATAGGGCACTTTGTCCATTCCTTTTTCACTTTAGCTACTTTTCTCCTAAAGCAAGAGTCTTGCTACCAAGGAAGCTTCCGGATGCTCAGTCATTCGTAGGAGAGAGCAGTTCCGGTGATTGCCGGAGCTTGGAGAGAATTGCCAAAAGTAGCAAAAAAGGCTTTCTTTTCCTCATTTGATAGGATCCTCTTTTCTTCCCTTAGGATTTAGGGTTTCTCCTTAGGATTTCCTTCTTCTATTCTTTTTCGTTTCCTACTTTTTCTCTTCATTCATATCTTCTCAAGAGAGTACTTCTCCTGTTGGCGATGAAAGGAAGGAGTCAATCCCGGGTGGCCATGATGTTTGGTTGACCCAGCCCCTGCTCGCTCTTGAGGTGGGCAATTCGTCTAAGAGTGCCACCGAGGCTAGTATCTTTGGCGATAATGATTCAGAATCTCTAGTAAGAAAGTTCTTAGACTATTTCGGCCCTAGCACTGAGCTCTCTATTCTGATAGATGTTGACCTGGAGAAGCTCAGGAAAAAATATTTCATCCCTGATGGCTTTCAACTTATAGCTCCCTGCTTAAGTGATCGGATTACATGATCTCCTGAGGGTTGTATAGCCTTCTATGATGAAGCACTTCGGTCTAGGTTGCACTTCTTCCTTCATCCTTTTATTTGTAATATATTAGATTACTACGGCCTGCAATCGATCCAAGTCACCTCCAATGCCATTAGGATTATTTTAGTTTTCATCATTTGCTGTAGCTTTGCTGCCATTAGTCTTAGAACTTCTCTTTTTAGGATTCTTTTTGTTTAAAAAAAGACATCCTACTAAATAAGGCTGGTGATATTTCTCACCTCGGCCAAATTATAAATTCAGTCATTTCCTCCATTCTTCAATCCACGATTGAAAAAGTCATTTCTTTTTTGTTTCCTCCAATATTTTTTAGGGTTTCGATATTCACTGGGGTAGATCTCGGCTAAACTGAAACTCCAATAAATCTATTTTGTCTGAGACAAGGAGGTCTTTGATGAGCTACTGGGTATGAAGGTGTCCAAACTCAGTCAACTGGTAATGCATCAATCACTGTTCGACTCCGGTATCGATCTCATCTTCCCTCAGGATGAGCTTATTTTTGAATTTTCTTTGAATCTCTTTTTATTTAATTTTTATCAAACCACATTTTTCTTTGATTACTACAGCACTCATGAGGTTTGATCCCCAACGATCGATGGATCAAAGAAAGAGGAAGTCGGAGTCTTCCAACCCTTCACCAGCAAAGAAGAAAAAGGGGAAAAAAGTTGTCGACTCCATCTCGGCATCTTTCCGAGCTGTGCCTCCTTCCACCAAGGGGGCGATCATGATCAGCATGGGGCCCATCAATGCCCACCCCTCTCCAACATCTTTCTCGATGTCTAGAGGATATTGAGATTCTACTGAGATGGTTCGACCACCTTCCAAGCAGTCGACCATCCACTCAAGATCCAATCTCGCTTCTGCACCACGGCATTCTAGTTCACCAACTATGCCAACTTCGGTTCCAGCAAGTCAAACTCGGCTCTCCAATGAATCGAAGATTCCTCTGATTGATCCTCCATTGACCTCTATCAACTGGATCGATCTGTCTCAGGCTTCCATGAAGGACCACCCAACCCTTGAAAAGGACTTACTTTATGTTGTGATGCCATAGCATGATTTGCACGCCCGAAAGAGGGATATGGTGAAGGAAAATCCTGATTTCTCGGTCCAGGTTCGTCCAGATCTGATTAGATCAAGAGATATATTTCAAAAATTTTTCTCTTGATCTTAATCAGATCTTGATATATTTCAGATCTGATTCTTATTATTTTAATAAATAAAATAAAATAAGATAAATTAAATCTAATTTAATTTACCTGATTTGGGTAATCCTATTACCCTGTAGATGATCCTGATTGCAGCGGAAGGTTCTGGATCTTAGCCACGCAAGCGCCTGGCCTCTACCGGTATCCACTCGGGTTGGATCTGGAGATCCTCTTCTTCTCTATCACTCCTCCAAAAATCAGATCTGGATCTGATCTGGAGGATCTTCAAAACTCTTTTGAAGATCTGCAGTCGTCCTTTTGCAGCAGCGCAGCCTTCTTGCTTTTGGTCGCCTTTCCTTGATCTGAATCGCACCAAACTAAATCCAAAACCCTTTTGGACGTGGAGAGCAAGGGGAGAAGAGAGTATGGCGTGGAGAAGGAGGGGAGAGGCAGCCTTGGACGTGGGAAATCTCTATTGAATTCACTTTGACTTCTTTTAATTAGGGTTGGGCGCAGGGTCTTATTTATAGACCTCTTGTGATCCAACTCCTCTTCCTCTCAACCAATCACAACCCTTTGTGAAATCAGATCTAAATCTGATTGGTTGGAATAGAGACCCCTGGATTCCTCCTTAGAGGGCGCCTAAGACCAGTCAAACTGGATTCTTAGTAGAACTCTGATTGGAAATCCAAAAGGGAGATGGAGTCCTTGTCCAACAAGGACTCCTAGGCGCCTCCTACTTGGGCTCACGCCACCCTTGGCGTGCGCCCTTCTTCTTGCCAGGTTCTGGCAGGGGGACAGGCCCCCACCAGCTCTCCAATAGGTGCATGACATGTGGTCAAAAGTCAAAGGGTCAATGGTCAACGTTTGACCAGTCAAAGATAGACTTTTGACCAAAGTCAAAGAACAAGAAATGGCAGGTGACCAAAAATGGCAGGTAATGTCTTACAAATAAGACAACCTATTCTGACTTGGACAACCTCCAGTCAGACCATATGAAGGCCTCTGATTGAGCACAAACTCCTTTGGCTCAGTCAGGACAACTTATTTATGATAGTAAAAGAAGAACGTTAGGTTCAATCGAGTGCTAGCACGATTTCCTTGAACCTAATTGAATCTCATTCAGATCAATTGAACTAGATCAGTTCAATTGATGATCACCAGATTCAAACCCTTTATTTGTGTGACCCAGTTAGGTTCAGTTCTGTATGGTAATGGGATATGTCATGATCTCTATCATAGACATCATCGAAACTCCTTTCGATGGATCAGAACTCTTCTGATTCGAACAGCTAGAATGATCGATCATCTAAATCATTCTAATTGCTCCCAAAATCCACCAGTGACACCTAGCAGTATATGGTGGCAACCCATCAGAGCTGAATGCGAACCTCTTGGTGCAGCTACCTGTGTGATTCAGTTCTTCTATCTTGAGCCCCGATCAGATTAGGGTTAAGGTGAACTCGTCAAACCCTAGTCTCTGTCATATGATGTAATCATTCGATTCGAGTCCAATGTGAAAATCTAAATAGAAACTCTTTCTATTATTTCACTCTGCCATGGCCATGGGCTTCAGGACTTGATTCTCATGATCATCATAGGGCTACTCCTCTACCACTGAGGTAGATAGATCCCATCTTGATGCAATCCAGTTCCTACAATGAACATGTCACAGCCAACATACACCTCAGGGTTCCATATGGCTAGGAGATCGAGTAATGGTGTAGTCAAACTATAACACCCTCAAGGTGAACTGCCGATGCATCTCAGGTCAAAGAACCAGACACACTACTGCAGCATCGAGTCAGTCATTGACGAGAAGGTAGACTTCCTAATGACTACTCGAGGTGGTCACGCTCAGTGCCCTCGTTCTCTAACGAGTATCTGTACTCTCGCTCCGGTGTCTCCACACCGTAGACTCAAGACTCATCTACTAAAGAGAAGCGATCGTACACCAACCTTCCGGATCAATCACCATCCTCGTGATGATCCTATGGTCGGGAGCTGTTTATGAGTTAATAATGATTATTCATGTCTTAAATTTTCAACTCTTGAAAATATGAATTATCATTACCATTAACTCAAAGGATGTATCACAGACACTAAATACACATGTGTGATAGAAAATAACCCATTTCATTAATTATAGTCAAAATTACAATTTTGCCCCTAGAAGTGTATTACAAGTGTCAGCCAATTCTGGCTTCTAGGGCACATATATCTAACATATGGAACCTGAAGAACTATTGAACCATGGGTTCAGCTACCTTCTGGATGTAAGAAAGTTCTCTTCTCTCCTTCTTCTTCTTCACTTTTTTTTTAGGTCGGTTATTTACCAATCTTATGTATTGAAGTCGATTTTTCATCGATCTAACAACTTCTATTTTCTTTTCTTGCTGGTCTGCTTCTTTTTTTCGATTGTTTGTTAAGCATGTAAGTTGGCTTGACAAAAATAAGAAGTCTCTAGAGGAAGCGTTGCAGTCTATGAAGGACTGTCTGAAGGCGGTGAAAGAAAAGACCGCCAAGAAAGAGAAGACTACCATGGGGCTAAAGAAGCAGCTTCTAGAGAAGCTTAACGAAAAAGTGGATAAGAATAAAGCTTTGCTAGACCTTCAAGGGAAGGTCAATAAGGAAGAAGAAAAGCTGCTGGAACTGCAGCGAGAGGTCTCTAGAATTTTCGATCTGAAGACAAAAATAAAGGAGCTGGAGGAAATGGTGACCTCCCAAGATGAGATGCTGGTTGCTCGAGATAAGGTGCTCCTGACCTACTAAAGGGACTTGGAGCATTAGAAGACCATCATCGACCGCGCCATGGAGGAATACAATTCCTTTGAAGATTTTGCGGAAGAGGTCATGGAGGCTATAGAAGAGGCCATTGAAAGCGGCTTCTGCAGCTGCAAGGGTCTTGTTGGATTTTTTTTTTTCCAATTTAGACCTGAGTGGCATTACCATGGAAGCCGATCTTGCTTTGGCTCTAGGAATGGAGGCTTGATCGGTGCTAGCGGTGGATTTTGCTGTAAAAGTTCCCCAGCCTACCTTGGAGGTGCCCATCGTTCTGCCTAAGCTAGAGGTGGAGGCTTCAGACCCCATCGAGGCTCCAACATCTGCTCCAGCATTTGTTGAAGTTATCTCACTGGAGGATGATGCAATAGACGCTGCTCCTCCCCAAGCTCCTAGGCAGATATCTAATTATATATATATTTTTTATTTCTATTTTTGTCCTTTTGTATCGGTCTAATTCAGGCTTTTTGTAATGACTTTTTCAGATGAAATAAAATTTCTCCTTTCAACTGACTACTTCTTATGTGTGACGTCAGATTTCTCTGACTTGGCATAACTTGCTATAATGTCTTGTACATTTTATTCCAAAAAAATTTTCTAAGTAATAATAAAGTGACCTCACCTCGGTTAATTTTCGATGTAAGTGGTCTTTGATTATTAGTAATGATGCTAATCTGGAGATCGATATTAGACAAGAGTCCAGCATAACCTCGATTCTAAGATCAAGAATTAATAGAAATTCATGATAATTATCAATCCAGAGGTTGATAGTTAATAGAAATCTCACATAATTTAATAGCTTTGATCCATAGGTCGGTAATCGATAGAGATTCAATACAACATCGATCCCAAGGTTGATAATCAACAGAAGCCCAAGATAACTTCGATCTGAAGATCGGTAACCAATAGAAATTCATAATAACATTAATTCGAAGATCGATAATTAATTAAAATTCATAATAACATCAATTCGGAGATCGATAATTAATAAGAATCCATGATAACATCGATTTGGAGATCGATATTTAATTGAAATTCATAATAACATCATTCTGAAGATCGATATTTAACCAAAATTCATAATAACATCGATCCGAAGATCGAGCTTTTAAAATCAGTAGAGATCTTATCTCCTATGCCCATCGGAGCTCTACTGATCCAAAGATTGGATTTTAAGAATAATGAATATCTTATCTCTTATGGCCATCGGAGCTCTGTCGATCTAGAGATCGGACTTTAAGAATAGTAGAGACCTTATCTCCTGTGCCTATTGGGGTTTTATCGATTCGAAGATCGAACTTTAAGAATAGTGGAGATCTTATCTCTTATATCCATCGGAGCTTTGCCAATCCAAAGATCGAACTTTAAGAATAGTGGAGATCTCATTTCTTGTGCCCAACGAGGCTCTACCGATCCAAAGATCAGATTTTTGCCGAAGAGATAGGAAGAATATCAATATTTTAAAGAAGTCTTTAATGAGATAAAATTTTTGAAGCTCTTATTCAGAATTCATTGATAGTATATTCTAAAATTTTCTGCATTCCATATCCTAGGAATACTTGAACCATTTAGATTCTCAATTTTGTAGGCTCCTGATCGAATTACCTCAATAACTCGGTATGGTCCTTCCTAATTTAGAGCAAGCTTTTTCTATTTCGTGGATTTTGAAACTTCTGCTTGATGAATGACCAAGTCACCTTTTTGAAAAATTTTTGGCTTTACCTTGGTATTGTAATACCTGACGACTTTTTGTTTATAAGTTGCCATCTGGATTTGAGCTCTTTCTCTAGTTTTTTTTAGTAAATCTAGGTCAGTTCTCAACTGATCTGAATTACTTTCTTCATGAAAATTTTCTATTCTTGATGTTGGGAGGCCAATTTCTATAGGTATTACTGCCTCTGATCCAAACATGAGTTTGAAGGATGTTTCTCTAGTTGGCCACCTGAGAGTGGTTCTATAAGTCCAGAGGATATTGTATAGTTCATCAACCTAGAGATCTTTGGCTTCAGTGAGCCTGATTTTTAGATCTTGGAGAATTATTTGATTTGTGATTTCAACTTCTCCATTAGACTGTGGATGCCCCACCGAAGTTAATCTATGGTTGATGTGTAGCTTGAAATAGAATTTCTTAAATTTTTTATTATCAAATTACTTTCCATTATTAGTGATGATTATCTGAGGTAGGTCGAAATGATAAATGATTAATTTTCAGATGAAATCCTACATCTTTCTTTTCGTGATTTATGCTAGTGGTTCAATCTCCACCCATTTGGTGAAGTAATCTACAGTGACCACCAGAAATTTTCTTTATTCTATTGCCATGAAAAATGACCCCAGAATATCTATCCTGCAAAGAGCGAAAGGCCAAGGGGCAGTTATAGCAATGAGTTCAGCAGCTGGTTGGTGTTAAATATTAGCATATCTTTGACATTGATCGCACTTGTTAACGAGATTAGCTGTACCCTTTTATATGGTCGGTCAATAATGCCCCATCAAATAACTTTATATGCTAAGGATCTGCCTTCCAAATGATTGCCATAAATTTTCTCATGAACCTCTTAAAGAGCATAATCAGCCTCTGAAGGCCTCAGACATTGAAGTAAGGAAAAAGAAAATAATCTTTTGTAAAGTCTTTCTTCTAGAATAACATACCAGGAAGCATGTCCCTTAATTTTTCTTGCATTTGCAAGATTATTGGGCAGTATTTATTTGCTCAAGTACTCTATTATTGGATCCATCCAGCTTGGTTCATGATCCAGTTGAGCGATCATCTGAACCTCTATGCTGGATTTTTTAAGAATTTCAATTAATATTTTTTGATTAAGGTCAGAATACCCCAATGTAGCAAGATATGAAAGCGCATCAGCTCGGACGTTCTTTGATCTTGGTATTTAAATAATTTTGAGATCGGAGAAACTTTTGAATAATTTTCTTATGTTATGTAAATGCTGAGACATAACGGAATCTTTAGCTTTATAATGATCTCGTACCTATTTGATGATAAGCTAAGAATCCGTAAAAATCTTGAGCTTCTTAATATTGAGTTCTTTAGCCATTCTAAGTCCTGCAGTGAGGGCTTCATATTCTGCTCCATTATTGGAGATTTTAAAATTAAATCTTAGAGCATGTTCAGTGATTGCTCCCTCGAGACTAGCTAAAATTAAGCCAACTCCACTTTCCTGGGTATTAGAGGCTCCATCTAGATGTAAAAGCCAATAAGGACCTTCCATTGTGGCCTCTGAAATCTTCAAAATTTTTTCTTCTTCAGGTATTAAACATTCTACTACGAAATCAGTCAGCACCTGAGCTTTCATAGAAGGTCTGAGTCGATAATAGATATCAAATTCACTAAGTTCAATGATCCATTTTGCCAATTGGTCAGAAGTATCAGATCGTTGAAGAACCGATCTCAATAGTTGGTTGTTAGAATGATAATAGAATGAGCCTAAAAATATGATCAAAGTCGTTTGGAAGTAGTCACCAGAGAATAAATCATATTTTCAGTTTTGGAGTATTGAAATTCCATATCTCGTAATAATTTGCTAGTATAATAGATTGGCCTGTGTGTCCCTGCATCATCTTAGACCAAAATCAAGCTGACAGTGTTAGAGAAAATAGATAAATATATGAATAAATCCTCACCTTTGATAAGTTTTGATAGTAGTGGAACTATGCCAAGATATGCTTTAAGCTTATTAAAGGCAGATTGACACTCCTCCATCTATTTAAAATCCTTAATTTGCTTCAGAGTTTTAAAGAATAAAAGATATTTTTTGGTTGACCTGGATATACCAGTGAGTCGCTGTACTTTTTTTATAGAGTTAGGAGGCTTCATCTCAAGCAATGCTTGGATTTTCTTGGGATTGGCTCTATCCCTCTCTGGGTCATAAGAAAGTAAAGAAATTTTTTGGCTATAACTTCGAAAGTACACTTATTGAGATTGAGTTTCATTTGATATTTTTGGAGCTCTCCGAAGGCTTCCTCTAGGTCGATAATATGCTGATTTATTTTTATACTTTTGACCAGTATATCGTCAACGTAAACCTTCATGTTGTGACTAATTTAGTACTTGAAGATCTTGTTTACTAGGCACTAGTAAGTGGCATCTGTATTTTTTAAACCAAAAAGAATTATTTTATAACAATACAAACCTTTATCAATGATGAATACCGTATTTTTCTCATCTTCAGGAGTCATTCTGATTTGATTGTAGCCAAAGAAGGCATCCATAAAGTTCAACAACTTGTGTCATGATGTGGCATCAATCAGTTGATCAATTTTTTACAAAGAAAGGCTATCCTTTGGACAAGTTTTGTTGATATTGGTAAAATCGATACAGATCCTCTATTTTTTGCTTACCTTCTTAACCATCACTACATTAGCTATCTAATTCAAATAATGCGCTTCTCTGATGAATCCTGTCTTTAGGAGTTTGTCGACCTCCTCATCTATCGCCCTTTGCCTTTATGGAGTGAAGCTTCTTTTCTTCTACTTCATAAGCTTATATTTCAGGTTAATATTTAGTTTGTGCATGATGACGTCGACTAGAATCTCAGACATATCTAATGCTGACAATGTGAATACATCAGCATTTTTTCAAAAAAAAAAATTAACTTTTTCTTCAGGTCAGTATTTAACTGAGCTCCTATTTGGACTATTTTTTCAGGATCTACGTCCAGCGGTATAGTAATAAGTGACTTTACTGATTCACCTCGAATTTTTCCGACCTCATCATCAGACCTTTGATTGATTATTTTGATAGGTGGGGTTCCAACTGGTGCCTTTATCTTGGAAGCTATTAGAAAGCACTGTCTGGCTATTATTTGATCTCCTTGCATCTTGCTAATACCTAATCTAATTGAAAATCGGACAAACAGGTGGTAAGTCGAGACTATCATCTTAAGAGCGTTGAGTCCAAGTCGGCCAAGAATGACGTTGTATGCAAATGGTATTTTTAACGATCAAGAATATAAGCTGCACCATTGACTGATAGGATTCTTTTCCGACAGTGACTGGTAATGTAATTTTTTCTTTGACTGTCATAAAATCACTTGAAAAGCCAATCAAAGGGCCGCCAACCTATCTCAAATTATTAAGTAAATTCATTTTTGAGAGGGCATCATAGAATAATATATCCACCGAGCTTTTATTATTGACTAAATTTTTTTTTACATCATAATTTGTTATCATCATAGAGACGATGATAGTATCATTATGGGGTGCCTGAACCTTCTGAGTATCATTTTGAGAAAAAAAAATATTTTTGGTGTATTGCCTCTTAGGGGAACGACTCCTGGATGCCCCTCGGAGCTGGCTGTCTCGTGAGATCATGTTGATGACTTCTGTAATTGGTCAATCGTGTTCAGCAGTATCATCAGGCCTTTGGCATGGCTCCAGAGGCTGGCTTGCCTGATCTCGGACATACTCATCGAGATAACCTCAACGGATCAAAGCCTTAATCTCATTCTTGAGTTGACAATATTCCTCAGTATCGTGCTTGTGATCTTGATGGAAGCGGCAGTATTTACCTTTATTTTTCTTGTTAGCGGGGGCTTTCATGGGGATTAGGGCAGCGGAGATATCCTTGATTCTCTATCTTCATCAAAATCTATGATCGGAGGGCAGATAAGGAAGTGTAGCTATCAAATTTTCGAGGAGGACTCTGAAACCTCGAATTTTTTTTAAATGGTTCACTGTTGTCCCGTTGATTCCAGCATTCATCCTTGCGGGGTTGCTTCTTTTCTTTTTTTTTTCTTTTTCTTTTCTTTTTTGTTCAATCTTTTCTCTTCCTTAGCATGGGCATACTTTCAAATCCGATCTAGCATTGCTTCATAATTCTTCGAAAAATTTTTGTTGAGGAAGAAGGTCAGGTGGTAAATCTTGAGTCCCCATTTTGAGGCAGACATAGCGACGAACTCATTAAAATCTTTTACCTCAAGAATGACTGCATTAAAACGGGCCATGTACTCTCGAAGGTATTCACCCTCCTGCTACACTACAGAGAATAGACTGTTAGAGTGCTTCAAGTGGAGGCGGTTACTTCCAAAATAGGCTACAAAGAGCCTGCTCAACTCATTGAAAGAAGAAATAGACTCAAGATAGAGTCCAAAAAACCAAATCCTAGCAAATTTTTTGAGGGTGATAGAAAAGGCTATATAAAGAAGGGCGTCAAACACACACTGAAGCCTTATAACATCTCTATACCCCTCAAGATGATCTTGGGGGTCAATGGAGCCATCAAATAGCTCCAGAGTTGGCATCTTGAACCAGAATGGGATCGATTCATTCAGGATCTCAGTAGAAAAGGAAGAAGTGAGATAAAAATTCTTTTTATCCTGAGAAGGTCTTCTCAACTGTACCTCCTTCAATCTTTTCTTAAGATCTTGAAGATTCTGTTCAAGATCCATCTCTCGCAGTGACTTCCTACTGTAGAAAGTTGATTCAGCTTCGTAAGAGTGATTTTCTTGATCAAAAAAATGCTCCTGATGAAATTATTGGGGGTTGGAGGATGGCTAGTTCGCAACATAGCCTCTTGGGGATGGCTTCTTCCCGTTGCTCCATAGTTTGCTGGAGTTACTGCACGGTATTGGTGAGGGCCTGAACTTACCATACGAGAAGGTTGAATTGCTGTGGATCGATTGTGATCGGAGGATGGGATTGAACCATCTCCGGAGGGGATCTTGGAGAAGATTGAGTTAGGTTCTGCATTTTCTTAACCATTTTCATGAAAATCTTTAAGCAAGGGCTTTTCCTCTAGCATCAATCTGTTATAGCAAGGCTTCGAATTATCAGAGAAATTTATGCTGGAGAGCTAATCGAGCTGGTTCGATGTGGATCATGGGCCAATTTGTAAGAAAAATCTAAGAATCGGTGGGATATCCTCCAATTTAGGATTTTTCAATATTTAAATCAACTGAAGTCTTGTCAATAGATGATGGAAATGAAAGATTAGAAAAGCAGAATGAGAGAGTTTGAGAGGAGAAGAGTTTGATTTTTCTTTAGTAGGAAAGTTGGGAGCCAATTTCAGAAGGATTTCGGCTTTGTGAATTTATGCTTACCTTGAAGGAATACCTTGCCTCCCTATTTATAAGAAGGTTCGTTTAGGCCTTAAGAAAAGTTTGTTAGACCATTAGTTTGTTATGGCCTCCCGGATTATAGCTGTTGACCACTTGCCTTAATAGCGATTAGCTAAAATACAGCTGGAAGAGAGTCGTAATTTGATTCGAGTGCAGTATTAGAACGTGTCGAGATCGGTAAATTACCGATCTGACTTATATAACAAGGTCGGTGATTTATCGATCTCAATATGAATTGAGCATGTAGCAGTTAATGACGTCGATATTGTACCGATCTCGAATATCAAGATGGTTATTCTATTCCCATCGTGGATTATTGTCGATGAGATCGATGGAAATCCCATCTCCATAGAGCATGACTACCGCTGTTCTTCGGAATGATGAAATACTGATCGATCTGGAACTCATTATGGTCGATTATCTACTGATCTGAATATGATCATTTGATCGATTTAGCTTTGTTGGCCGATAGTCTGGCCTTTAAGTCGATTTTTTACCGATCTGATATTAAATTTTTTATATACCTATCATCTAAGAGGATGATTTTTTTTATGATGCCATGTATCCAGCAGTGATTGACCATACCAACAATTTTCTTATTATTGCAAACGAGTGGATTCCCTAGAATCTTTTGTTTTCTTTATTTTTTGGTTGGTTTGTGTGATCCTTCTATTCTAGCTTACATTAGAACAGTACCGTTATGCCTGATAAGCAAGCCGAAGACACAGGAATCAGAAAAGCAACGGTCCTGTAGACATCCCTATTTAATAGCTGTTAAAAGAGTATTCACATAGTTAATTACCACCTAAGCATGCTTCTTTTCTTTCTTTTTTTTAAAATTTTTGATAGAACCTAAGCATGCTTTTTAATTGTAGTCTTTTGATTAGATTATCAACATTTTAAGCCATGCCATCTACAGTGGAGAGAAGCTGGTTTAGCCGCTTTCTCTGCAGTTCAAACGGTGGAGAGAAGCCCCTCGTCCAATTCGGTAGGATAAAAAAGTACCGTTACGTATCCCTTGCCACTCCGATTTCTAGCTCAGTTTATTTGTCCCCCGTGACCGCCAAAAAGTGACACGATACACAAAAGAAACGTGGGTCCCAGCCAAGGTTTCATTTTATCGTACGACCGATCATTTACTTTCATAATTGATGCACCGAGTGGAAAATAAAGTAATGCAGCGAAGCTTTTCCAAGATAAAATCCCTAGCATCGTGTTTTTTATTAAAAAGATTCAAGTATGGTGTGAAGCGGAAAAAAATTGCCATGATGCTGACCTGACCGGGTTCATACTGACCTAACTAGTCTTACCATGCCTTAGAACTTTGGCTGCAATATTCTAGGCTCGTGTCGTGTCTCGCATAGTCTTGGATCTTCTAGTTTTTTTGTTTCGTTGATCATATGGTAGAGATGGGGCTCACATAAAAGACACCACAGTATGAATGGTATTCCTCTTTGGGGCGCTTAAGGAAAATTAACGCACACCATCTTTGACCGCCTTTCTTCCTCGATTTCATCATCATCTTTCTAGGGATGCAATCTAGACCATGTAGATTTCTTTACGGATGATGCATTCTTAGTTTATTAGAATGTTAGACAAAAAAACCCCAGAGCCCAAAAGAGATCAGATTGCATTTTGGCATGATACATGGGTCAAGGACCAATCTCTTAAAGTAAGGTTCCATTTGGCATTTCATTTCTCCAAGCATTCAATGCTCTCAATAGCAAGTTATCTTGAAGAGGCACACGTAATTAGCAATTATTTTTCCAACTTAAGACTCTATGCAGAATTTTCTAAATTGCAAAATAACCTCTATCCTTGGAGGAGGACTTAGTTTTATGGAAATGGAGTAACAAAAAAAATATACTCGGTGCCACTCTATTACAAGTTCCTCAATAATAGTGGGATATGTTTAGCATTTGGAGCCATAAACTAAAACTTTTCGCTCTAAAAAAAAAGTAAAAATTTTTAATTGGTTTGCTTTCAAAAATAAATTACTCACAGCGAAGAAGAACGTAAAGAAGAGGAAGTAGAATGCACCATAATATTGCCCTCTTTGTGGTGAAGAAGATGAAATAATCGATCACATTTTCCTAACATGTAAGTATACAATGATGGTATGCCAACAAATCTTGTGTAGGGTCCAATCAACCACGGTGCTGGAATTAGTTAAAAATTGCTGGAACGTATGGAGGAACATATTCAAAGATAAATGGAAGAGAATGACATGGGACTCTTTGTTTTCAATCTTTTGTTGGAGCTTGTGGCTTGAATGGAACTATAGGATTTTCAAGTTGGTGGCCATCGCACCCTCTTTTATATTTCAAAAAATTAGAGGCTTGTACTAAAATTGGATGGAAATCTACAATGAAAAAGCTAAAAAAGCATCAGCCAAACTCTACAGCATACTGTTCATTAATATGAATTCAAATCAACTGAAAACTTAAACACCAACAACGGATGAAGTAGGAGAGCAAGAACAACTAGTAATTAAAGTTTGCAAAAAATCTTATATCCACTCTGCTGCAAATAACCTCTGAATCTCTGTCTAAATCTTCTTCTGATAGGTTTAACTCTCGATGATTCGAGAAAATATAAAAAAAACCACTGCAACATTTCAGAAGATAATTTTCTCATCTGTTTGTCCGTTGAACCTATGAACATTTGAGGCAGACTTTGCTAATGTTCTTACATTGTCTCTTTCTGTTATCACTCTCATTTATTTTCTCCCTTGTTTACTCCCCTCTTCTCTTCTGATTTCTCCTATATATTTCTCCTGTAACTCTGATCTAGCTTTAATAAATGTCCGATGGTACCTTACCTCTTCTTTTCAATAGGAAAAAAAAAAAAAATCCAAAATAAAAATTCTAATTATTTTTTTTTAAAAAAAAGATTATAAACAAAAAGTTACACACTTTTCAATCTAAATATTAAAATAGGTTTAAAAACTAATGATTGTATTATGTATACTTTTCTATAATCTAATAATCAGTTTAAATGCACTGATATGTTAAGATGTGCAGATCATTTCATACAATATCAACATTGATGAAATAATTTGCTTAATCGATTAAGAAACTGTCCATGTCATCCATTTCAATCCATCAAACTATGCACTCGCCTACGATATCATCTTCGTCTAATGCACGGTGCAACGCATGATCAGCACATGAGCAGAGACGCCGACCGGCCCCATTTCACGGAATAATTGAACCCAAGTGGGGCCTACGGTCGGGGAGAGGATGTGGTCCACCGCGCGGAAGCGAGGTGGGCCCACAGAGTTCATCAAAAGATATATTCCCGGTAGTGCAGCACCAAAGAGATGGCTTGAGTACCGTCGTTAGAAGTATCATCAACAACCATAAGCATAATTTAAGTGTTAATTAACTCCAACAGTTCCCTTCCCCTCCACTCTTTCCTTTGTCTTTTCTTTCGTCCTTTCGCTTCTTTTGACTTTTCCAACTACATTTCATAATATAACACGGCCATGAGATCCACGAAGGGACTCATCCTTATCAGCTTGGAATTTTATTTTATTTAACTTATTAACTTAGGATTGATTTAGTACTATAGATCAGAGTAACGACATGATGGCATAACCTTTACTAAGACCAATCATCTAATCATGGAATAATTTTTTGCTAATTGGTAAGAAGATAATTAGCGTGCTCTGATAGGGCACCAAATTCCTCCAATTGTCATCAAATATGGGCATGAGGTATCCAAGAATTTTAGTTGATTAAATAAACGGAATGGTTTGAAAGTGAAGGAAACAATATGTAGTCGTATTAAAGCTTGATCATCTTCTTTTTGCTAGATAAATAATATATTAAAAAAAAAAAAACCATACAATGAAGTTCAGAAAAAAAATCTTGTTCATATTCCTCAATGGTCGAGCAAATTGAAATTAGAATACATAAGAGCTTTCAGAAAGCTTCTCTCACCATACACTGAAAGTTTTATAGCTAATTTTATCCCTCAAAAAAAGAACAAAATTCTGATAGCTAGCAGTAGTACCTTTCAAATTACCTCTAGTCTTGGAAAAGGTTGTCCTTATCAAACACTAAGCACATCATCAAACTCAAATAAGATTGTGTTAATCTCCATATCTAAACAACTATTGGAAGAGTGCATATCGGACATAGCATCGCACCGATCCAATGCAATCCCCATGTATTCTGCCATTGGTGCAGGCCATTCAAATGCTTCGAGGTCCGGCGACATGAGAAATTCTAAGGAAGAGCTTCTTGGAGTTGGATTACTCGGCGCTTCCTCATCAATCTCTTGCTTTAGTGCCGAGAAGCAGGGAGAGTTGAAGAGGATTTCTTTTTGATCATCTGTAGTGGTTTCTGATCCAAAGCTAATGATAGAAGATGGTCTCGGAGGGGAAGGTGGGAGAAGATGGGGAGATATGGTAGGATCTTTGCATGTGTGCTCTCCCATGTAAGTGATCACATACGTGGAGGGATCATCCTCTGATTGCTGGACTTGTCTTGTGGCTTGACATTCTTGGTCATATTTGTGAGTGCATCTAAAGTAGCTCCTGCAAGATATCAATCAATTTAGACTTTCAGTTCTTCCTCTGAACATCATGCATCTCATCAAGTTCAAAATATGATTTGGGTTTCTTAGATTTGTCAATTTTCAATAGATTTTTCTTCGATAAAAAAGCCATGCAAGAGAAGGATGGAAGGTTTGGTAGGCCCTTTAGAGAACAAATTTCTTATGTGAGATTTCACATGAGGGAAGAGCCAAGGACACAAAAGTAATAGGATATGGAAATGTCTACAAGATTTTGCCCAAGATTATTGCCGGTGTAGGCCCTTGAGATACCCTCCTTGGAGAAAAAAATCATTTAACTAGTTCACTCATCTAGGTGGTGATTCATCACATTCACTTGCTCCCATGGTCCCCATCTCTTTTAGTCTCATGGAATCAAGTTAAACAATTTGCTTTAACACAAGGCTTCTCTCTTTTGCTTCCTTACATTCTCTTGATGAAACTTTTTGGAGCTCAACTCCTCATGTTGCTACTTAGATGTGCAACAATTGCATCCAACCCACCAGTTAGCAAGATTTTTTTTTTTTTACTAGAAACACCATCGATTAGCAAGTTCTCTGCGGGCTAATTGCTTTTATGGCACTAACAAAGATCAATCAGTGGAGGACGGTTTCCATTGCACATCAAAATATTGAATAGATGCTGGTTGTCAACATCTAGGTTGATTGGCACCACTAACGTTGCCATCCAAGTCTCATTTCATTTGGAACTAAGCACAACTTGTGATGGCTAATACCAATATGACAACTATATATAAGCTTCATTAGCCTTCTTTTATGAAAGGAAGAGCAAGTAATAGTGTCAAAGGGAAAAGATATCCACAATCCAAGTAATTCAGAGAAAGAAAACAAGGAACAAGCCTCAGGGAAAGTGACTCGATTTACTCCTATCAGCAAGTTGCTGTGCTGCTATAGCTATCAACAATGAAGTGGTTTAGGCGATGGACAACTATCATCATTGTCTAGATGCATGACAATAACCTTTGCCTTTGAGCATGCTTTATGAAAGGAAAAAACTAACTCATATGAGCATCAGTACGGCGGTGGATGGGGTCTTTAAAACAGATCTAAGGTACATATGCTACAAATGGAAAAAGGGGCCACCTAAATTTGTGGCTGATAAACTTTGCAAATGAGCATGGTGAACTGTCTGTGATAAAGTCCATTACCATGATTATGATTACAATTTTTAAACAGGAAATTATCTTAAATATGGAATTATTTAGATAAAGAAACAACGGAAAAGGAGCTACCTTGGATACTTGGAATTAAAGATATCTTTCTGTCCATATTTCCGCCATGTACGGCCATCTTCCATCGTTTTTGATAAGATTCTTGTACATGAATATAGATTAGCCCTGCAGGCCAAAAAATATAGGTTATTATGCATTCTTATCCATTTAATAAATGAAAAAGAAAAACTACTACACACACACACACACCAAAAGGGCCTCGTAATTGCATGATACTCCTAAAATTCCACAAGTTCTAACAGAGAATACTTGTCTCATGCTACCCTTAGATTTGGTATATGAGCAAAAGAAAAGAATGATATATAGATGAGGGATTAAAAAAAGGATACCTTCTCCTATAACCAGCTCTTCGACATGATTGGATCTTCCTCTTCTTATTTGAATTCTGGCTTTCTTGCTCTTCAGAGCAAGGAGTGGTTGCCTGATGATCTACAGGGGCCCCTGGTGCCTTGCCAGAGTTCAAGATGGTCAAAGCTCTAGAGAAGGACCCCAAAATTTCTTCAATAGTGACCCCAACCATGGAGTTCGTTGCATGATCCTCCGATGAAAAGGACTCTTGCAATAGGATCTTGAGCTTGGTTGCCGATTCTTGCCCTTGGATCAACACTCCAGTCAACTTCTTTCGATCTATGGAGGAATTCTCTTGCTCGAGGGATTCCATACTGTCACCCTCACGCTTCCTCAAATCTTCTTTGCTTCCTCTAATAAGTGTGTTGGGTTTGGGAGGCGAGAGGGGAGAGCTCGGTCTCTCATTTATTTTGGGGAAAAAGATGTGCACTGAAAGGAATGGACCCAAAACAGGCGAAGGAAGCAGCATGGAAGAAGGAACCAAAGCGACCAAACTGATGACGTCATCGGATGATGTATGCTGGTAGTGTCATCGCAACTGGTCACTCCGGCAGCTTCGCTGGCGCCAGCTAGCCCGTGTTTCGACGAAATGATGCGTGAACGAGTCCATAATGAAAAATTCCTTCTTTGATTCGAGCAAATTATTCTTTACACTTTGTGCACCAATGTCTCCTCGCAAGACCCAATCACCAAGACGAGCACACTCATCGAAAGCAGATGAGATGATCGACATGATGCACGATGATTTGATATATGACCACATGATTGCAGGATATAATTTCTTCTCGATTGAAGGGCCCTCATGAATTTTTTTCTTGGAATGGTAAGAATGGATGTGGCAGTTTTCACAGTGGTTTCTGTGACGGGAATATTGCCTTTTCCACTGGACTGCCCTTCCAATTTTGGTACGAAAATTACTCACAAATCCCATGAAATGAAATGAAGATCTGATAGTGTCATCAGAGTTAATAGTTCTAATCCGCATGCCGGATTGATTAAACTTTGGGCGTCGAGTGATGAGTGATCGCACATGTGAGTTTCGATCGATGAGTGATCGCATCATGGATGTTATCTTACATTAATTTATGGAGGGCAATTTGAGTAATTCAAGAGGACATCATCATGTGGATAAGAACTCATCTCGATGCAACTAATCCGGGGTTGGGCCATGTGATTGTTCCATATAGATTAAAGAACTAATGGCATTGAATGAACCAAGATGAGGTTAGTTAAATACTTTTGACCGATATTTTGAAACTTCAAATTGTACTGTAACCAAGCATTGTTAGATGATGGAGAAGTGCATTAATCCTATGTTAACCCTTCTAATCTTTCAATTCTTTGATCGTAAGGTATATACCGTAGGAGATTCTCCTTGGTCATGTTGTGGCATCACCTCCTTATAACCTTAAAATCACCTGTCCCTTCTCCGATGGAATCTAGGCTGCCATAAGCTAGAACTTGAATGCCGCCTGCACCAGTTATTGCTGCTGTCATCTGGGCATGGAAGTTGGAAAGAAAAAAAAAAAAAAAAAAAGCTCAAAGAATATCCCTCCATAAATTAACTTCTCCTGCTATTATTGCTCAAATGGCCTGAACTTTCCAAAGGATTGGTCCATCCTTTGCCACAACAATCACCTTCAAGCCTTTTACCACATTTTCGACGAAGATCAAGAGGGTCAACACAATTTTGGTAGACACCTAACTTCAGACCAAGTGGAGAACAAGTTGATCATCTGATTGGCTCGTTGTGTAAAATTCAGCTTTCTATTCAACACCTAAATGAGTCTTCCATTCTAGAGCTCCTTGTTGGAAGTCTAAAATTACTGCAGCGGAATCTGTTGAATACTTGGTGGCCTTTGGTCTTTGCCCTGAACTCATTTCTTTGCCAACCATAAGCAGTTGATAATCTTTGTTTTATGCTCTATCTAAATCTAATTCACTGGCAGTCAACCCTCCATCGTAGATTCTGTAAATACTCTGATTTTCATTTTGTTCTTCCCTCCTTTTAGGCATGTTTTGATGCCAAATTCTAAGTATTGTTTGATTCAGCAAAATAGCTAGACTGATGGCATATCAATATTTCAATATATATATATATATATATAGGGGTGGACTTGGGTAAGTGAGTTTAGATCTGGTTAGATCAAAACTAGATAATGAAGATCCTACATCGATGAACTAAGTTGTTGGATATGATCTACTATCTCAAAATTACTTGTATACCAAAAATTATATAATTTGAAGATCTTTAGTCTATGCATTAAATAATCAAAAAATATATCTAATTTAATTTTATTTAGGTTGTCCAATTTTTGACTACTTGATGCATAGACTAGAAATTTCTAAATTATATATTTTTTTATGTATAAATAGTTTTAAGGTAGTAAATCATATTCAACAGCTTGAATCATTGATGTAGAAACTCTATAATAAAATTTTGATCTGATCAGATCTAAGTCCAAATCCATTTAATCTGATTCTAGTCTGACTATATATACATACACACATATATACACATCAAATTCTAAGTACCGTCTAATTCAACAAAATAGCCAAACTGATGGCATATCAATATCTATCGATCTACACACACATATATATATAGGTGGATTGGGCTCCAATCAACTAGATCTCAGTCCATATTCAATCAAATTTTTGATCGTTGGATCAGCGCGCAACTGCGCGCATGCGCCTGAAAAGATGTGCTGGATGAAAAAAACAGGCGCGCGTGCCCCTGAAAAAATTTAGAAAAAAAACTACCTGAAAAAAATTTTTAAAAAAATCTGAAAAAAAATTAAAAGAAATTTAGAAAAAAATCTATAAAAAAGATTCCAAAAAAAAAAATCTAAAGGTACCTACATTTAAAATGTAGACGCCTTCATGTGCCTGAAAGGCGCCTACAATTTAATGTAGGGGCCTTCAGACACCTTTCTTTTTTTTTCCTTTTTTTAGTATAGAAATTTTTTAAAATTAAAAAAAATCACTTGAAGGTACCTACATTTAAATGTAGGCGCCTTCATATTTTTTTTTCTAAATTTTTTAAATATTTGTTTAGATTATTTTTCAGGCAGCAGTCTATTTTTTTTAATTTTTTTCAGGCACATGCGCGCCTATTTTTTTTTTCAGTCGACACGTCTTTTTAGGTGTGTGCGTGTAGATGCACGCTGATTCGAAGGTCGGAGATCCAATCAGATATGAACTAGAATCCAGTCGATCGGAGCCCAGTCCATCTCTCTCTATATATAATGGTAACTGTATCAACTACCATAGCTGGTACATTCTAGATCCATTACCAATAAAAATTAGAATTTACATCATTAGCAAAATTAGTTAGGCAGCAATGCTAGTGACCTAGGTCTAAATACTACTCTCATCAACATATCAAACTTATTATATTTGCTTTACCACCAAAAAACAACTTGTTATACGTGTTTTACTATTAAAAAAAAAAAAAAACTGTTATATGTGCTTTACAACATCCATCTAAGATTAGAATTATATCAAGACCACTTGTATTGAATCATAATGATTGACTACTTATTAATATAAAAAAAAATTATTGATATAAAATAGGTGGTCTCTTTTAAAGGAGCTACTAATCAAACATGAAATAGTTGCCACTCTTTCTAAGCTAAGAACAGAGATTCTAAATAGTCATTTGCTCAACCAATTAATTTAATTTATTCAGAATAAAACTACACTTTTCAAAAGGTGAAGTAAAATTATCCTAAATTAAAACATACTAAGATACTAGATCATTTATAGTGGATCAATTTTCTTTACAATCAAATAAATTCTGAAAATCCAAATCCCCACTGTGAATATTCTTTCTAACCTCCTTCCTTAGAAATGCAATCGAATCACAAATATACAAACAAGCAAAATGAAGAAATTATTAACTGTCATGTGCACCACATGGCTATGTATACAGTCCATCGCCATCATTGGTTCTTGTAAATCCTCTTCATCAAACACACATCTTAATGCACCACTATCGAAACTGGCAACCATGATTGTCATGTGCATAACTATGCTGGTGTACAGTGTGACAATAATTGTCACGATTTCTTGGTTAAGTAGCTGGGTTGTTATGATTGGAATCTTAGGTGGCAGTTGATGATTCGCCCAGAGGACGTTTGCTGTTCATAATGGAACAGCTGATCCGGTTAGTGGCTGATGTTAATTGACGGTCGACCCGTCCGCACGTGGTTGGTGACGTCGTTGGGGCATCGAACCTTCGACGTGGGAATGGTGACGTTGCACGGCTGCGGTGTTAGTCAAAAAAAGTTCAGTGGAAAATGATGTGAACCAAATCTACGCTTGCGTATGGAATCTCGGAGTTTCAACGGTCGTCAGTGGTCACATGACAAGCATTAAAAAAAAAAAAAAAAAAATTTCCCACACCCATAAAAATTATTAAAAAATAAATAATATAAAAATTAAATAATTAATATTAGATAAATTAGATGAGATGTGAGGATACGATAGAATCCACTAATCCATTAAGCTCCTTTTGAAAAAAAATGATGAAAAAAAAGTAATTAACTTTTTAGTCAGCATGAAAGCTACGTGGACGCATTCAAACGCATGTATATTTTTTTTCATAAAAAAAAAAAAAAACTTGAGATCCATAATTAAAATAATATATATATTTTTTATTTTTAAATTATAATATTATAATTTTATGATAGTTGAAAATATGATCCATCAAAGCTCATCCTGTCCAATAAAGTATGAATTTATTTCTTACAAAAAAAAAATGAATTCATCAAATATTTGGTATTCGCTAGCAGCATGTTCATGCATTTAATTTCAAACAGTATTTTAATGCTACCGATATCAATACTTGGTATGGTAATTTTAGTTATTAATTTCTATGATATTTATTTAAACAGTGGTGTTACAGTTGTTTAAGAGGGCATCTTTAAACATATTATTAACTTAATGGTTTTTAAAGCAACATGACAAAGTGTGGAGGAGTCATAGATGCTGGTCAAAATCTACGCGCTTGTAATCAAATGAAATTTCGGTGAAATGACCTGTGGGTCCGACCTTCTGTTCAAAAGGAGACAAGTGAAGAAATTTCTATGAATCCATCAAAGACGTCATCCAGAGCCTGCGAGAAGCATGGACAGCAACATAAATAAATAAATAAAATAATATCTTTTAAGGTTATCAAATCTGTTTAAATTAAATTTTATATTTTATATATATATATATTTCTTTCTCTTTGGTTGGATTCTCTGGTTGATTGGCCATGTGAAAGGAATGGTGGACCAAACGGAAGAAACTTCGAGGCAAGAGAAAAGGGCACGTGGCAGCGGAATCGTTAGTTTGGATCTCATATCCGCATGGGACAACTAGATAAAAATACGCGTAGCCATAATATCGTATATTTATTATTATCATTATTGTCATTTTGTTGTCATCGTTATCACTATTTATTGTTAGCTATAGTGGCATCAACCTTCATAGATATTGCATCATTTCAACGTAGCACATTAGTTGGATTGTGGCTGATTTGACCATGCACATCAAGATGGAATTTAGTTCGGATGCTTGATAATTTTGTTAAATTGATTCAATGAGACAATGTGATGATTTTTTAAATAATTATGATTAGATTATTTGACCTAAGGACCTACAGATAACAGGTTTAAGTCGGTCGATGGATAATTAGTAATTAAAATATCAGTTTTTTGCTAATAATTCAGAAAAAAATGAGTCCAATAATTTTTTTGAAAGATTTAATGGAGACAAAGCATTTTCCTTTATGAGCTAGTATGATTTCTTTAAAAAAATTAATAATAAATCAGATTTTTGCATGACTCACTCGGCATGCTTTGAATTGATAATATATGCTGTTGGTGTCGGCGATTGTTTGTGAATCTCATCCATGTTGTCATAATTTTTTTTGTTGAAGGGCAAGGATAGGATGTTATGATAGAGAAACGTAGGAAATAGGCAATATAACAAGAGGTTAGTTCTTTGTAAATGCCTCTAACACCTCAAATCATGAAGTTAGGAATAGAATCAAAATTTTTTATACTACTACAGAACAAGACTATGGCAGTAGTTCGTAACTACTATCGTAGCCAAAAAAAATTACTGTCATAAGTTATGATAGCGATTCTCTAACCGCTGCTATTGTAGCCATCGTCGTAGTTTTATGGTAGCGGTTGTTGCAGCGGTTATTTGAACCACTGCTATAGATAACCTATTGCAGGGATTTATAACCGCTGCAATAAATTGATCTATAGTAGCGATTATGTAACAACCGTCATAGATTATCTATAGTAGCGGTTACATAACCGCTGCCATAGATAATCTATAGCAGCGATTTCTTAACCACTGCCATAGATCACCATTTGCACTAGAAATTTATGGCAACGATTGGCACGGATATGACAGCAGCTATAAAACCGCTACTATAAATCTTGAATAATTAAAAAAATTAAAATTTTTATTTTTTTTATATGTTTTACTTGATAAATATAGATATATAACATAAAAAAATATAATAAACATAAAAATTATTTTAAAATACTAAAATTTTATTATCGAATAAAATTTATTATAATATTTTTTAAAAAAATAAAATACATCAAACGTCTCCTAAATCTACATTATCGTCGTCATCACCGGAAGCCGAAGTCGGAGTTGGAGCTGGAGCTGGAGCCGAAGCAGGAGCTGGTCTGGAGCCAGAATGTGGACCAACATATCCTCGAAGTTCGTGATTCTAAAATACATGCTGAGCATCGACATCATATATCTCATGATGTCCTCTAGATGAGATGCTTGCTCCTCAGTCCGATCTGCCCGCATCGCAGCATGATCGGCTCGTGCCAATGCCTCCTCAAGCTCCTTCCGACTAATGACACCGAAAGTCTGTGAGAAGATACTCGCCTCGGACTAGTAGTTCATCGACGTATGTCCGGGCCTGCATTGGATCCTTTCAGAGTGCTCAGACCCCAAGATCTGAGACAAATGGTCATGGAGCCTAGAGGTATCCGGACCCTCGCTCGCTCGTGCATCTAATTGATCCTATAATTATAAATTAAAATAAATTTTTATAAAAAATACTATAATACTAATCATATATATTAATATATTTAATACTTATAAAAATACGTTCGATCGCGGCATTCATCGGCCTGCCCATCTTGTCCGTGCGGTTGGATCGAAAGATCTCGCTATGGCTGGACATCACTCCATCTCTCTTTAGTTATAACAAAGAATAAATTTATCAAAAAGATGATAAAAAATATGAATTTAATTTATCTAGTAAGATTTAGAATTAATTACCTCTCTATGCATGCGACTGGATATAGACTCGTGGCCTAGAGTGTGCGTATACTCCTGGGCTGCATGATTCTTCCGATTCTGATGGAAGGTAGCCTAACAAATATTTAAATAAATAATAAATATTTAAAAAATATTTAAATAAAATTTTAAGCGTATTGAAAAATTCAAAAGTTAGAAATTTTACCTCAAACTCCTGGCTCCTCTAGTGTCTAACCATCCTCTCCTACTGACTTGGAGGATAATTCTGTATCCAGGAAACAAGCTCCTCCGAAGTGTCTCGTCGGTGCTCAAGCTATCCTCTATGAAGCTTGACCTTGTAACTCCGGTATAACTATTCGATCTTCCTCAATCGGACATCTCGAGCCCTCTCGTGATCGAAAAAGTCATACCTTTTTTGCACAAAGTTATTAAAAATCAGTTACAAAATTATTCTAATCAAACATATATAGTATAAACATATAAAATGCATAAATATAACTAAAATATGCGTACTTACCTATATCTCTTTTCATATCCGATCTCTAATGGCAACATCCATCAAACGTCAGTCTCTGGGCTTTATGGAAATGATGTTCGACCGCCTCATAAGCACTCTAAAAAAGAAATGCATCTCCAATGCGGTCTCCCCTACCGGCCTTTCCTTCGCATCGTAATAGACCATCATTTGATGCTAGCGGTTTCACACATGTGCTATATGCATGGGACCGCAAAATATCCGACTGAATGATGAACCTACAATGCAAATACGTTATGTAAATATAGAAGTATACAAATACTATATAAAAAATAAAATTATATTATAAAAATATACACTCAGATGCCTGCGTAGTAGCATGTATCTTAGATATGGATGACGGTAGAGGCTTAGCTGCCAGAGGAGTAGATGCCGCTGGTGGAGTAGATACCGACGGTAAAAGTTTTTGAGCAGCCGATATCGAGGTGGATGGAGTATGCTCCGACCGCTCCTCGGATGCTGAACTGCGCGTAATCCGTTGAGGAGTAGAGGTAAAAGTTAGATGGCATTTTGGCACCATCATGACTTACAATGTTAATGAACATTAATCAATATAATATGTTGAACAATAATATTAGTATAGCATCAATAAATAGTCTCTAATATTTATATCAGATAGAGGTTCTCTTAGTGGCCGACATGGCATGGCACGGCACGACACAGCCTATCGACACGGTATGGCCTACCGGCATGGCCTATCGGCATGGCACACTTTTTTTTAAGCTTCCAAAGATTAGAAGAAAGAGAGCTCTTTGACAAAAATAAGAAAGATATAAAAAAATTTAAATAAAAATTAATAATTAGACTTTAATAATTTATACCAAAATATTGAAGTCATCGTATAGTGGCATCTACAATATGGACATCACCATTGCTCCTGATAAATATGTCTGGGATCTTGACAGTACCAAGTAAATTTTGTCCTAGAGGAGCGCTTTGCATGCATGATCCAACATCATCATCAACTTTGGTATTATCAAAAATATGCCTAGGCACCATCCTCACAACAACATCCCATTGAGGCTCCAAGGGATCACTAACGTAGAAGACTTAACTAGCTTGGGAGGCAAGTATATATGGTTCTTCAGTGCAGAGATGGCGTTGCATGTTAACGAGAGTAAAACCACTCTCATCAGTCTTCATCCTAGACTATGATAAGGTGTCAAACCAATCGCATTTCATCAACGCGATACTTCTTTTAGAATAATAGTCCAAGATGACTATCTTCTCCACTACGCCATAATAGTTCAAATCTTTCGTGCGAGGCTGTGAATCCCTCGAGCTAGTATAACATCCAGTAGTTGTGCTTAACATGACACTAGTATTTTGTGTTACCATATTTATGGACCTGCTGTGAATATTAAACCTGTAGCTGTTAATGATGAGTTATTTATACTCACACACGGTATGATTAGGATCCATTGAAAGAGCACGCACTTCAAGGCTCACATTATTGAGTGGCAATCTCCATACCTAATTAAGGAGATGACACCTAATTAGTAAACATGTTCCAATAAGTTGTACTAGGCAAAAATATATAATCATTTATATGATCTTTGAACTATTCAGAACATTCGTTGCTATGCATTTTCTCTTTCTTCCGCATACTTAGAGCACTATATTTTACTCTTATAACCTCCTTGTGTTTGCTGCATGTACAAAGAATAAATTTAGGTATAATTGAGTATTTTTTTTAATTATTATGAAATAAATAATGCTGAGTGACTCACCTTATGTATGGCTCAATGACATCATAGTTGAAGAGCACGTAGTGGTGTGCCTTATCTCTTTCCTCAATGCTCAAATCAGTGAGACGATATGAAGTGGAAAGTCCATCTGACTATGGAATAGACTCAAATACAGGATCAATTGGCTCATACTGATCATCCTGATTCGTCATTGGTCGATTACGACATGTCTCGAGCTTGTTTAAGTATATGATATAAAAATTTATACACTCTTGATCCAAATAACCTTCTACTATAGATCTTTTCGGGCGATTCATATTTCTTACATAAGATTTCAGAGTTTGAATATTTTTCTCAGTAGGATACATCCATCAGCAGAACATTGGGCCTCCAAGTGTAACTTCCCCCATAAGGTGCACGGTGAGATGCATCATAACCGTGAAAAATAATGATGAAAATATCTTCTCTAGATCACATAATATAGTCACCGCTCTTGCCTTCATTTCCTTCACGTCTTTCTTAAGCAACCTCTTTGTATAAATATCTCTATAAAAGTTGCAAAAATGAATAACCATCATTCTAATATATTTTGGCAACATGCGGTGAATAGCTATTGAGATCAATTGCTGCATCAGTACATGATAATCATGAGTCTTTAATCTTTTAAGTTTGACATCTTTACTATTTACACGCTTTGATATGTTGCTTGAGTATCCATCTAGGACCTTTATGTTCTCCAACATATGAAAAAATGTGGACCATTCGGAGGCATTCATAACATAGCATGCATAAGGAAGCCTCCACTATTCTCCCCCTGTCGGCTCTGGATGGAGTGATCTTCCAATACCACATTCTTTCAAGTCAAGTCGGAAATTCAAGTCAACCTTGGTCTTATCCTTGATATTCAAAATTGTTGCCAAAAGGAGCTCGCATACATTTTTTTCAATATGTATTACATCTAAGCAGTGATGCAATAAGTTTGTCTTCCAATATGGTAAGTCAAAGAAGATGTTCTTTTTTCTTCAATTAAAGTGTATGTCATCTTTCTTTGATCGATGCTTTCTTTTTTTACCATCAATCAGATCATCTTTTTTAAATTCAACACTAAGACCGTCCAACTCTCTAAGTACTTCACTCCCAGACATCCGGTCAGATGTCTCATCTTTTTCAACAGTGCCATTAAAGGAGCGTGCATCCCTTCTGTATGGATGGTTTCGACGAAGAAAACGTCGATGCTCCATATAGCTAAAGCTCTTCCGATGTATCAACCTTCTAGACCGGATGTTTCTTCCATAGACCGAGCATACTAGCTCACCTTTGGTGCTCCAACCCAACATTAGAGCATAGGCTAGAATGTCATTTCACTACTATAAAAATGGTCTATGGCAGCGCTTACTATGGCAGCAACTTTTGAAACCGCTGCCATAGCTCCTACGATAGTGATTTTTGAAATCGCTGTCATAGCTTCTACGATAGCGATTTTCGTTAACTGCTGTCATAGGTTGGACTTATGGCAGCGATTTTTATTACCACGCTAATCTATGGCAGCGATTTTTGTAACCACTGCTATATATCGGTATAGCAGTGGTTATAAAAAATCACTGCCGTAGGTCGGGCCTATAGCAGCGGTTATAAAAAATCGCTGCCATAGGTGGACCTATAGCAGCGATTCATTGTAACCACTGCTATAAGTCGGATCTATAGCAGTGGTTAGTAGGAACTATTGCTATAATCTGATTTATGACAATAATTAATTATAACCACTATCATATATATATATTTTAAATATTATATAATTTTAAAATTTAATATCCATCTTCATCATTCATTATCTAAATAATTATCATTAGAGTGTCATCATAAAAGGTTGCCTCGATCTGATGGCCCTAGCTTCGTCGATAAAAAAAAATTGATTTCGATGACCACGAATAACGATGCGATGATCTAATAGATGGAGACCTTCGATGGATCCAAAAACCTACAACGATGATTTCGGTGATGTTTGTGGCATACTATCAAAGTTTCATTTTAATCGGATATCGTTATCTTGATCAATTTGGTATAGATTAGTTTCGACCATTAAATGATAAACGAGTGATCAAAAGATCAAACGATGTCCGATTATGAGATAATTTTTTTATAAATGATCTTGGCTACTACTTTAATCATTTTATATGGTGGTGATTATAAAATTCAACTCGTGAGATGAAGAACGATCGAAAATTATACGTCTTCTGATAACTATTCTGAAATTTCATCGATTGTTATGTTCGTGCTTTTGCAATATCTGCTTAACATGAAGAGTATATACGAAAATAATTTAAATTTTACTATCATTGCCATATAAAATATTTAAAATTATAATAAAGATTATTTAACTAAAAAATTATCTCATAATCGAATGCCATTTAACCCTTTGATCGCTTGTTTCTAATTTAACGGCCAAAATCATTCCATACTAAATTGATCATGATAAAGATATCCGATTGAAGTAAAACTTTGATAGTATGCTACAAACATCATCGAAATCATCATTATAGATTTTTAGATCTATTGGAGGTCTCCATCTATCAGATCATCGCATCATCATTCATAATCATCGAAATTAAATTTTTCTGATCAATGAAGCTAGGACCATTGGATCGAGGTGATCTTTTGTGACGACACTCTAATGATAATTATTTAGATAATGAACGATGAAGATGGACATTAAATTTTAAAATTATATAATATTTAAAAAAAATAAAAAAAATTTATTTTCAACCTACGGCAGCGGTTATCAACTTTATTTAAAATTTGAGTGTACGTTTTTATTATTTCCAATCTATACCGTCGTAGGCATCTGAGTGTATGTTTTTATTATATTAGTACAACTTTATTTTTTATATAGTATTTATACACCTATATATTTATATAACGTATTTGCATTATAGGTGCATCATCTAGCCAGATATTTTGCGATCCCACACATATGGCATATGTGTGAAACCGTCAGCATCAGATGATAGTCTATTACGATGCGGAGGAAAGGTCGGTAGGAAAGACTAGGTGAGAGATGCATTTCTTTTTTGGAATGCTTGTGAGGCGGTCAAACATCATTCCTGTAGAGCCCAGAGACTGGTGTTTGATGGATGCTACCGTTAGGAATCAGATATGGAAGGAGATATGGGTAAGTATGCGCATCTTAGTTATATTTATGTATTTTATATGTTTACATTATATATGTTTGATTAGAATAATTTTTTAATTAATTTTTGATAAATTTATGCAAAGAAGGTACGATTTTTTCGATCATAAGAGAGCTCGAGATGTCCGACTAAGGAAGATCGAAGAGTTGTACTGGGGTTACAAGGTCAAGCTTCATAGAGGATGGCTCGAGCACCGATGAGACACTTCGGAGAAGCTTGTTCCCTAGATACAGAACTGTCCTCCGAGTCAGTGGGAGAGGATGGTTAGATATTGAAGGAGCTAGAAGTTCGAGGTAAAATTTCTAACTTTTAAATTTTTTAATATGCTTAAAATTTTATTTAAATATTTATTATTTATTTGAATATGTGTTAGACTACCTTCTGTCAGAATCGGAAGAACCATGCAACCCAGGAGTATATGCATACTTTAGGCCGCGAGTCTATGGCCAGTCGTGTGCATAGAGAGATAATTAATTCTAAATCTTACTAGATAAATTATATTCATATTTTTTATCATCTTTCTGATAAATTTATTCTTTGTTATAGCTGATGAGAGATGGAAAGATGCCCAGCCATAGCGAGATCTTTCGATCTAGCCGCATGGACAAGATGGGCAGATCAATGAATGCCACGATCGAACATATTTTTATAAGTATTAAATATATTAGTATATATGATTAGTATTATAGCATTTTTTATAAAATTTTATTTTAATTTATAATTATAGGATCAGTTAGATGCGCTTGTGAGCAAGGGCTTGGATACCTTTGGGCCCCATGGGGCCTAAGCACTCTGAGAGGATCCGATGTAGGCCTGGACACACGCTGATGAGCTATTAGTCCGAGGCGAGCATCTTCTCACAGATTTTCATTATCATCAGTCGGAAGGAGCTTGAGGAGGCATTGGCATGGGCAGATCATGCTGCAATGCGAGCAAATTGAGCTGAGAAGCGTGCATCTCATCTGAAGAATATCATGAGAGATATGATGTTGATGCTCAGCACATGTTTTGGAGTCACAGACTTCGAGAATATGTTGGTCCACATTCCAGCTCCAACTCCTACTTTGGCTCTCGGTGATGACGACGATGATATAGATTTAGAAAACTTTTGATGTATTTTATTTTTTTTAAAAAATATTATAATAAATTTTATTCGATAATAAAATTTTTAGTATTTTAGAATAATTTTTATGTTTATTATATTTTTTTATATTATATATCTATATTTTTTAGATAAAATATATAAAAAAAATAAAAATTTTATTTTTTTAATTATTTAAGATCTATGGCAATGATTTTATAACTGCTGTCATATCCGTACCAACCGCTGCCATAGATTTCTAGTACAAACGGTGTCAACCACTGTATTAGATCTATGACAGTAGTTAAAAAATCACTGCTATAGAATATCTATGGTAGCAGTTACATAACTGCTGCTATAGGTCGATCTATTGCAGCGATTTATAAACCGCTATAATAGGCTATCTATGACAGCGGTTCAAACAACCATTGTCATAGAGCTACGACGACGGCCGTAGTAGTAGCGATTAGAAAATCACTGCCATAGCCTATGACAGCGATTTTTTGGACTACGACAGTAGTTACGAACCGCTGTCGTTGTCCTTTTTTGTAGTAGTATTTATTATCCATAAAAGCGCTGCGTGCATGAAGAATGACTCATTCAGTAAAGCATCAAAAGTTGGAACACCTTGAATGCTCCATAACTGTTTCAGCTTGGCAATAAGAGATTGCAAATAAACATCAATGTCATTACCTACTTCCATCGATTCAGGGATGAGCACTATCATTAAATCAAAGAATTTTTTCATACACATCCACGGTGAGAGGTTGTAAACATGAATAAATATTGGTTATATATTATGGACAGTATTCATATATTTGAATGGGTTGAAACCATTGCACGACAAGCCCAACCTCACATTATGTATCTCTTGTGCGAAGTCGAGATGTAATTCATTAAACTTCTACCATGCCTCTCCATCGGCTGGATGCCTCAATGCATCATCTTTTATTCGATCCTTTTCATGCCATCTCATGTTCTTCGATGTCTTTGCCGAGATAAACAACTTTTGTAGTATCGAAATCAAAGAAAAGTGCCACATCAATTTTTGAGGTACACGAGTCGATGTGCCGTCTTTGTTCTATTTTCATCTTGATATACTGCATCTCGTGCACTCATTGCGGTTGACATCCTCCTCCCAATAGAGCATGCAATCATTAGGACATGCATGTATCTTGGTATAAGTAAAGCTCAACTATTCAATAATCTTCGATGTCTCATAATTATTCTTCGAAATTCGTGCATCATTCAGAAGAATATCCCTCAAAAGCTCTAGTATGCAGTTCACTCTATTATTACTGAATTCGTTGGAGTATTTCGCATGATACAATCGGATTAAGAACTCAAGCTTCGCCATATTTTCACATCCAGGATATAATGGAATATTAGCATCCTCCATCAACTTACGGATCTTCTCCACATCCTCACTGTTTGTCATTCGACCAATCATAGGATCAGATATGGATGTAGATGCACCATCATTATGGCCAACAAATGAAAAAATATCACGAACCATTTGTTCCACTCTTCTTTCAGGTTGATCGCCTTTTTATGGCCTACCCTCATCATGTTGGTCCCAACAAATTTTATAACCGACTTTAAAGCCATAAATAATGAGATGATCATTGACATCTTGACGAGGTAGCCATGGCCTGTCCATATACTTTTTACAAGAACATTGGATCAGTCCATGGTTCTCAAATTTTTCTATAGCATAATCAAAAATTTTTTGAAGTCCAACCTCATATTTTGACGAGAGCCTACTAAACTTTATCCACCCCTTATCCATTTTAAAAATGATGATACTGCAAGTAAATCATGTGTGGAACTCAGAAAGAAGAATAAAGTAGATGATGGTGGCACCTTAGGACTTAAAGTTAAAATCTTAGAGAGACATATCAAATTCTATTTGCTCAGAAGCCAAGTCAGCTCCATGCTTGAAATAGTCGGCTCAGTGCCTAAGACATTCGGCTCAGGTCTTCGCCTAGTTGGCTCGATCATGACCCGAGCCGACTCAGCTGCGTATCCAAGCTGGCTCGGCTGTATGTCATCCCATCGATCACTCCCTCTCTCCCTCTCTCGATCTCTCTCATCAGCGATAGCGACGAGGCCAAACCCCTCCCTCCTAGCTTTTTCATCTCTTGATCTTCCTCTCTCCCTCTCTCGATCTCCCTTGTCAACAAGGTCGGACCCCATCCCTCCCTCTCTCACTCTCTCGATCTCCCTCATCGGTAAGGCCGGACCCCATGTCTCTCAGTGATGACGGCGAGGTCAGACCCCCTCCCTCTCTCTCTTGCTCTCTCGATCTCCTACTCTCCCTCTCTCGATCTCCCTCACCGATGAGGTCGGACCTCCTCCCTCCCAATGATGGCGGCGAGGTCGGATCCCTCCCTTCCTCTCTTCCTCTCTCGATCTCCCTCACTGATGATGGTGGCGAGGCCGGACCCCCTCCCTCCCTCCTTCCCTTCCACTCTCGATCTTCCTTGCCGACAGTCGATGAGCGACCGACCCTCCCTCTCTTAATCTATCGATCTTCCTCTCAGTCTCTCCGTTTCTTAGTTTTGGATCCTAGAATCGGATCCGACCTTCCGAGATCCATTAGGATCTGGATCTGATACTTCAAGTACAGACCCATCGGATATTCAAATTTAGATCCGATATCAGTAATTAAAATTGAGTCTGGATCTGAATATTCATATTTCAATCCAAACCCAACCTCGTTGATAGATCTAGTTCACACCGCCGACATGGCATGGCCCAAGGCTATCAGCCATGGCACGATCCAAAAACTACGGCATGCAGATAATTATAATATTTATAATAAATATTTATAATATTTATTATAAATATTTTATAAATTATTATAAATATACATGATTAATAAATAATACTATAAAATTAAAAAAAATTATACCTACGACTATAGAGAGCGGTCACACCAAAAGCTCCGAGGATTCGTCGGTGATGATGCTAGAGGAGGAACGACAACACTAGAGGTAACCTACGAAATCAAAAAGCAAGATAGTGAGATAAAAAAGAGAGAGAGAGCAGGGACAGTCGGGGATGGAGGGCCAGGGGGAGAGGGCATAGTGATGAGGAGGCCCGGGAGGCATAGTGACGGGAGGGGAAGTATGGGGGTGGGGGGTCGGATGGGGTGTGGTGAGGAGGGGCGGCCGGGGATGGGGAGAAGGAGGAGCGATTGAGGGGAGGGTGGGGGTGGCGGGGAGGGGCGGCCGGAGATTGGGGGGCTAGGGGGTGGCAGGGTAGCGGAAGGGACAGTCGGAGATGGGGGGAAGGAGGGGCGGTTGGGGGAGGGTGGGGGGTAGGGGGCGGGTGGGGTGTGGCGGGGAGAGCGGCCGGGATGGGATGGAAGGAGGGGCGGCCGGTGGGAGGGTGGGGGGCGGGAGGGGCGAGCGGGGATGAGGGACCGGGGGGAGGGGGAAGGAGGGACGACGTCGGCGAGGGAGGAGGGGCGGCGTTGGCCAGAGGGAAGAAGCCTCACCGACGATGGAGGAGAGGGAGAGAGACAGAGAGATCGAGCGCGCACGGAAAGAAAGTAAAAAAAATTTAAAAATTTTTAACCTAACCTACGACAGCGGTTATCGAACTACTACCATAAATCTACGGCAGTGGTTATCAAAAATCGCTGCCATAGATCTACGGCAGCAGTTCTATAACCGCTGCCGTAGATCTATAGCAGCGATTTTTAATAACCATTACCATAGGTTAAAAATATTTTTTTCTAAATATTATATAATTTTAAAATTTAATGCCCATCTTCATCATTCATTATCTAAATAATTATCATTAAAGTATCATCGCAAAAGGTCGCTTCGGTCCGATGGCCCTAGTTTCATCAATAAAAAAATTTGATTTCGACGATCACGAACGATGATGCAATGATATGATAGATGAAGACCTCCGATGGATCCAAAAACTTACAATACTGATCTCGATGATGTTTGTAGCATACTATCAAAGTTTCACTTCAATCAAATATCGTTATCATGGTCAATTTAGTATGGAATGATTTCGACCGTTAAATTAGAAATAAGCAATCAAAGGGTTAAATGGCGTTCGATTATGAGATAATTTTTTAGTTAAATGATCTTTATTATAATTTTAAATATTTTATATGATGATGATGATAGTAAAATTTAAATCATTTTCGTATAAACTGTTCATGTTAAATAGATATTGCAAAAGCACGAGCATAAGTTTCAGAATGGTTATTAGGAGATGTATAGTTTTAGATCGTTCTTCATCTTACAAGTTGAATTTTATAATCACCATCATAAAAAATTATTAAAGTAGTAGCCAAGATCATTTATAAAAAAATATCTCATAATCGAATACCGTTTGGTCTTTTGATCACTCATTTATCATTTAACGGCCGAAACTAATTTATACTAAATTGATCAAGATAACGATATTCGATTGAAGTGAAACTTTGATAGTACACTACAAACATCATCGAGATCATCATTGTAGATTTTTGGATCCATCGGAGATCTCCATCTATCAGATCATCGCATCATCATTCGTAGTCGTCGAAATTGAATTTTTTTGATTGACGAAGCTAGGGCCATCGGATCGAGGCGATCTTTTGCGACGATACTTTAATGATAATTATTTAGATAATGAACGGTGAAGATGGATATTAAATTTTAAAATTATATATATTTAAAATAAATATATATAGCAGTGGTTACAATTAACCGCTACCATAAATAAGCTTATAGCAGCGGTTCCTACTAATCGCTGCTATAGGTCGACCTATAGCAGCGGTTACAATGAACCGCTGCTATAGGTACGATCTATGGCAGTGGTTTGACCTATAGCAGTGGTTAACGAAAATCGTTGCCATAGGATTTATGGCAGCGGTTTCGAAAATTGCTGTTATAGTATGCACTACCATAGACCCTTTTTATAATAGTGTTAGTATAACTATTAGAGACTTAAACATTCATGATCAACTAGCATTGTCATTTATGCATCTTCAATGATGCTTGGACTTCGTTTAGATGAGTTCTAAGCTATATATGATGATGCAATGGCTACTTTTTTATAGAAAATGATGATTACAAAATAGTAACTTTGAAAACAAATGCACTAACTATCCTCGCAAAAAAAAAAATATTTAGTGCATTTTGATGTATTACATTTTTGATGTTGGCCCAGCAAATTAATTAGGTGTTGATCAGTTGTGGAGTCTAAAGAATAATAAGGTCCTCTTTCATTGAATAACTTGCTAGAATAGTTTTAATCTTCAAAATCCTCGAGAATATGGTATTTCATCTCAAATAATTTGACACAACTATCAAAAATTTTACCAGCTTGATACGCAGGGATGTTGAAGGATCCCACTTTAAAACGTGTGCAATTCACATGGATAAGCAACATATGATGCTTACACAATCAAATCTTGGTTCCATATAACTCCTTAATTTGGCAGAGTTATTGCCAATAACCCTCTCTCCAAATTGGAGCTCACGTAGTTGGCCCAAGGAATCATCAAATTTTTCAAATCAGCTAATGCGGTGGCCTCGAGGCATCTTATGGCATGCACAACTTTCCCTCTTAGGCCTTGTGACGGGACTTCCACTCATTCAATTTCAAATATTCTATCAGTTTAAATGTTTATAGCCATCTAAATTATAATTATATTTTTGCATTATATTTAGTTGTTGTTACAAGTTAGTGGTCATTCTTTCTTGGTTAAGCATCAGATTGAAGCTCTTCCATGATTATCAGCTGCATTAGGTTAAGCATCAGATTGGACTTCGATGGGAGAGAAATTTATTCTCAATATATAGCTTTTCCTGATATGTTATCACATTTGTGGTTTAAAGATTGAAGTTCTGCTCTTACCCGAAAAAATGAAGTTTCATGTACATATGGATGCACCAACTTAGTAAAAATTTTGCCTTTATTCATTATACTAGCATATCAATGCTGTTTCATAAGAGATCACAAGATAACAAGGTCCCATTTCAGCTAAGAGCTTAGAAGATCAACTCCTCACCATTGAACTCAATTTCCATTGGTTCCATCATCATGTAATCCTCATCAGACCGATGTGAGATCCACATCGGGCAGGCATTGGAAGAGATATCATCAAAGCTAGACAAAGCCGATAAGATTGTTTCTGCCATCTCCATCGATCCTTGTGATGCTAAATTCAGTGACATGGGTTGGTTGGGTGAAGAATTAGTATCATGTTGCCAATTGGGCATTCTTTCATCACAGTCTTGTATCATGGTGGGGAAGGAAGAGAAGAGAGCAGGCTGTTTGTTGATGCCACAAGCATTTGAATTAAAGCAAAGAGAGAATGGCTCATTTTGACATGGATCCATTACAAAATGGGGAGCCATTGGAGTAGAGCTGCAAGTATGTTTGTTGGTGTAGGTGACCAAGAAGGAGGGTGGGTCACCGTAGTCCTTTTGCTGCACTTGTTTTGTTGCCTGGCACCCTTGCTCAGCTCTGTAAGTACACCTATAGTAGCACCTGCAATATACGTGCATGTAATTTTGAACAAAGAGTAACTAGCATATACTATGTTTGCAAAGAATAGTTCTTTCTTTCTAAAACCCGAAATACTTTCCAAATTGTCATTTTTCTTATGCCAGTCCTCGTTTCTGAGGAATGATTGGTGGATTCCCTTTTTTTTTTTTTTTGAGGAAAATGTTTGCTGGATAATTTAAAATTAATGTCTCCAATATTGTATGGCATCTAATTTCGAAATTATGCATTATTATGGTGCACTATATAGCTTGCAACTTGAGTAATTTGGCCAACAAAGGATGGTGGCAAGCCTACCATACTTCTTCTTCTTGGGGGGAAGGAAATAGACTCATTTGGCATATAAAAACAAGTGGGAAAAAGCATGTCAGATATGTGACTCATATCGGTCTCTCATATGATGCTTTCCATCAAAATGGATCATGCACCATATTCTTTACCTCCTGCTTCATTTAGGAGGAGGTTTCTGATTTGAATCTTGAAATTGCTTCTCAATAATGTGTCATTATTTTTTAATTTTCTAGTTATATGTACATTAGAGCGCTACCACCTCGAAACAAATTACAGGATCTCCTCGATAAGAGGAAGGTTGCCATAGAAATTTAAGAAATGCTTGTGTGGCCCTTCTTGCTAGCTAACATGTAGACCTTTAACATGTGCTAAGCATCGCAAGACCCTGAGCTAGTTAATGTTATTATTTTATACTGAAAATATTATTAACTATGAGACCCATCTCAATCGAAGTCCTATATTTAATATTATTTATAATTAATTGATGATCTCAATAAACTGGAGTTGGCTATCTTCCATTTGAATTAACAGAAAAAAGCCACATCATTATCAAGAGTTTTTTTTGCTTTAACCTCTCTTAGTTTATTGTGCTTTTGTTTTTATAGGTAATTTAGTTAGTTTTTTTTTTTTTAAAAAAAATTATTTATTAAGGAATCAAGTTTGGTATGGTTGAGCATTACTAGATTCAAAAATCGAGCATTGTCGTCTAGTGCACGACCCTAACATAAACAGAGGCAACTGGTATTAAGCAAATTAAGGAAGGTAGCTTTAAAGTACTTGACAAGATATAATTAAGTGCAAGGTTCCTTCGCGGCGGTAGCAACGTGACAGGTACATTAGGTGTTTTACTTTTTGGGTTACAGATAGGAGTGAGGTTAGAGCAACGCACGCGAACAAAGCAAAAGATTCCTCATCAAATATATATATATATTGATCACTTGATATTTTAATTTTAACGGATAAAGCCATTGTTAATGTAACATGAACGTTGTTATCACATACATGTGGGAAAAATTCTCGTTTCTTGGATCTCTAGCTACTTACTCCCTTGATAAATCCTAAAATGGTGTTTCCACTAATAATTCAATAGGTGCATATATATATATATATATATATATATATATATATATATATATATATATATATATATATATCTAACAAACCTTGGAAACTTGGAGCTACTGATCATCTTTTGCCCATATTTTCTCCATTGATGGCCATCATCATATGGTATCGATGTAACTATTGCCCATGTATGCCGGTCCCTCCTGTCGAATATATATATATATATATATATATATATATATATATATATATATATATATATATATATATAATATATATAAAATAAAAAAAAAAAAAGAAAAGAAAAAGAAAGCATCGTAAGGCACTAGCCATAAGGCCTCATTTAATTTTATAGCCAAAAAAAAAAAAAAAAAAAATCTAAAATAGGATTTCTTTTCCTTTTAAAAGGGGGAAAGGCTTAGAATTTGTATAGATTTGCACAAGAGGAAAAATTCATAACCATAATAATGCAGAAATATTTTGGCTCATTTAGCTACCAAATATATAGTCAAAATAATCTTCAAAAACTTACCTTTTATCTTGGCCTCTTTGATTGCTGCTAAGTGCAGCTGGATCACCGGAACCTATGCCCGACCTGATAGCCACCAGGTCCTGGTGGCCAACCTCTCTCTTGCTAGGCTTCAAAATGGAGAGTGCCATGTTTAGGGATTGCAGGTTCTCCTCAATGGAAATGCTTCTATATATGCTATTGTGATGTTGGTGTTGGTGGAAGAGGAGTGGGTGGTTTTGCACACAAGATTGGATGGACTTTGGAGGATGTATTCCACTGTGTGGTCTCTCTATTTATATAGGAATAGCTTAGAGGTATATCATCTAAAAAGATAAAAGAATACGTTAGAGGTAGCTTAGACTAGAGAGAAGGTGCTTAAAAGCTCCATTACGAGGCAATTATTTTTTGGATTACGCGGAAATGGAGAAAAAGAACAGAAAAGCCTCGTGGCGTTGCCTTCGTGACGAGTTATAGAAATTTTATATTCAAAGAATACGGCATGTGTCAATTATTTTATTGGATGATGTTTTGTTCTTTTTCATAAAAACATAGTTTACTCCAACCAAAAGTTACTTCTTTTAAAATAATCTAGCAATTTAATTACTGTTTGATTATTAGCATTAGCAAAAACATGAACCTTGGCAATAATGTTCTCGCTATATTTTCTTTCCTTTTTTTTTTAAAGGACAATGAAAGCTAATAAATACTATAACATTTTACCGTAGCAAAGCAGTGGAAAACTATCTATCCACTCTCTCAATTTTGCAGCCAAATGCTGCAGCTTGAAAGAGTTTCTCATGCCACATTATATTTCAAGATTTTTTGTGGTATATTTCATGACTTTTAGTTCCTAGGTTGTTGTTGTTTAATTTGAAGGTTTTATATATTGTAATGATGCTTAATCTAATATTTATGAATTGTTTTCAATAATACTAATCTTTTTGAATGAGCACGAGGAAACGCTCTATCCTTTGTACATATAACCTCTTGCAGTAATAAATTAGTTTTGAGTCTATGCATTATACACAAATTTTAGATCTGATTATATTAAATATATATATGATTAAATAATATTTATTTCATTTCTTATTCTTCACTATTTATATAAATAAATTTTAATTATAAGAATATGATAATATCATATATTAATAATATAATTTAACTTATATCAATAGAAGTTACTATAATTATTTTTATTAATTTAAAATTTGAATTTAATATTTAAAGGATTGTAAGATAAAAGAATACATGCCATAAAAAGAATGACTTATATAAATAATTTTAAATATTTAAATTTTTTTATTTTTATTTTTTAATATATATATTAGATAGGAGGATGCTTCTTTCTTCCTCCACTATCCGTAGGGAAAAAAAAAAAAAAAAGGAGCATGAGTGAAATGATTTCCATGGGTCTACCCAGTTTCCTGTCCCATTTATTAGAGTTGAACTTGCCTTTTTAAAAAAAAAAAATACACATGTACCATGCGTGCGATGTTCTAATTTTTTTTTTTTTTTAACCTTTGACTTCTCCGGCTGCAGATTGTCTCTTCTTTTATTGTAAATAATAATAATAATAATAATAATAATAATAATGAGGTGATCGATGATGATTAAAATCTTAGATCTCAGATCAGCAATCAATCTGTCCAGCAGAAAGGTTTCTTTCCATGTGAAGAATTAAATGGGGAGGCCGCACGTCCCAATATAAGAAACAAATTTGAGGATGACTTCGATAGTCTTTGCAACGTGTAAGTCCTTAATTTCTCAACTACAATTAGGTCGCGCAAAACCTTATGCAACATTTGGCATGTTATCCTTGCATTAATTTCCTACGCATTTGAGAATCTTCTCAAACTTGAATAATAATAATAATAATAATAATAATAATAATAATAATAATAATAATAATAATAATATATGGTTTCATCTTTTAGCTTATGGTTTATACTTTAAATAGAGATGATAATTTTATCCGATCCACCGGATATCTGATCTAAATGGGATGAATTTTATCCAATCCGATTGGAATTCGAAGCGGGTATAGATTCTAAAAAAATATGTGAAATGAATTTGGATCAGATACGGATAATGGTATGCTCGAATCCGAACTCAATTTAAGATAACCTTAATACATATCTTTCATTCAAAATTATAATGATTTTATATTATTTATATATATCCGATCCGACTAATTTTTTTTATATACCTGATCTGTATTTCTACTTGATGCGATCCGATCTGACTTAAGGCAGATATAGGGCAGATATGGATATGGAGTTTTTACTTATGGAATGGATATAAATATGGACCAACCTGATTCATACCTCACCCATTGCCGATCCTAATTTTAAGTGGGCCCACCCATCTCAATTATATAGATTGGGTTTATAGTGACGTTTCATATGGATCAATGGAACTATCACAGCTTCCAAAAAAAATTAAAAAAAAAACAAAAAAGATGAAAAGAGAAATGTCTAAATGGTGCTCCGCCCTCATTTGAATCCTCTTCTCCGAGCGAAACCTAGCTGCTCCACCTAAATCCACTACCATCCTTTTTGCCACACCACTGCTACTATGTTTAATGTTTTAAAATTATGACCAGCGAGATAGAGAAAAAATAACGTCCCACGTAAAAATCATGCTAACGGAGAAGAAGATGGAGGTGGCTCGGATACTATAAAAATAGATCCAATTGGATCCAATTGGATCCAATTTGGAATGAAGTTGGCTAGGACTTGCCAACTTCATCATATTTTTTCAAAACTTTTTTTTTGGATCGAAATAGAGGAATCTAATCTCCTACCTGATCCGAAGATAAGGTTGCATGAGTAGCCGGATGGGCTTCGCACGTTGATAAGGATTGGCTGAAGGCCGTTTGGATTGATTACACTGATGAAGATCGGTCTTATCTATAGATTGATTGAGTTAAACTTATCCTCTTCTTCTTAAACCCATCTTCGCTCGGCTGATCCATCGCCAAAACCCTTCCCTCTCCTTTATCCCTCACTTTTGATAGCTGCCGGACTACTGTAATTAAGCCGCTGTCATCTAACAACCCATTTTCCTAATTCTTCTTTTTTTCCTCTTCCTCGGAGTTTGGGGCATGTTTTGTCAAGATTAGGTAGCACCGATTGAGCGACCACCACCATCGGCACCCTCCAATGCCACCACCACTAGATCATTGGACCTCATCTCCTCTTCCCTTCCCTCCCTCCCTTAAAAAGCCATGGAAAAACCCCATTTTAGTATCTGTTGGTGGCTATAGGAGGGAGGGAGGGAGGGAGGGAGGGAGGGAGAGAAATAGAAAAAGGAAGAAAGTATGATAGAGGGAGAGGAAGTAAGAGAGAGAAAGAAAGAGAGAGAGAACCTAACCAAGATCTAATTCGATTAGATCTAAATTGATCTCTCGATGATTAACTCAGACAGTTTAGATCAAGGCCTCGAACCTAAATTAAGTAGAATCCAATCCAAAAATCCAATTAACCTAGACCTAGCATCTTTCTCCTTCTTACGTTGGTCGAGTCAGATTAAATAAATCATATCTTGATTACTTTTTTTTTTATATTTCTACTAGTTGATTAGACCGAGCCTAATCAATCTAGTTTTTTTTTATTAATGAAATAGATGTAATCCGGTGTTTTGATTTAGACTATGGAGCGTTAGATCTGGACATTGGGCTGTGAAGATCATAGAATTTTGGATTTAATCGATTATAAATTTCATTTATCTCTAGAATTTTACTTGATATATTTCTTATATTTTTTAATTTAAAAATTATATAAAAATTATAGTATTTAGAAAAATTGAAGGTTTGGAAAGTATCTTATATATGAAAAATAATTCAAAATTTGGATCAAGCATAGAGTTACCTTAGCATGATTGTAAAATTTGAAATGAGATAATTTATTTGTTTTAATGATTCATGATCTTTATAAATAAGATTATACATGTTTATCTTTGCATGAATTTTAGAATAAAAATTATTCTTTTATTTTTATAAATGAGATGTGAACATTTTGATTTGATATTATTATAAAATAACTATGATTATTTATAAAAAAATAGTTATGATAAAATTATGAGGAAAATTCTTTAATTAGACTATAATCTCGATCTAGCTAGTAGGACTGATCTTGGCCACATGTTGGAAATTAGTTTCTCTTGAGTCTAGCTATTCAAGGCTGATTACTGGTAGAATTAGTCTTTTTGGGCTTAGTCAGTCAGGATTGCTTACTAGCATATATTGATGCTTCATGTGTTTATTTTAAGACTAATTAATCTCTTTGTCTTATCATGAGGCTTGTAATAACCCAAAATTTAATGTGCTTTGGAGGGCTGGCCCGAGCCAAAAAAGGCCCAACACCCCTTTCCTCTGAGAATGACGGAGAAGAAGACTCCATCTTGGAGTCTTCTTCTTCCCCTTTTATGATGGAATCGGTGCCATGAGGAAAACTGCTCCGGTTAGGGTTGCCCCCTATAAATCCCTCTCCCTCTACTTTAGGTCCTTGTCATGGATTGTTGAGAGATCATGGAGATTTCTCAAGGAGAGCGTGGGTGTGCTGCTGAAAAAGAAAGAAAGAAAGAGGATGCTGGAGTAGTGGCCACTGGAGCAAGATAACCTCTCTCCTTTCTTTCCTCTTTTCTTTTCCACCACTGGTGACTATAATAAGACCGACAATAGGCAGCTTGGTTCAAAGAGCAAGACCAAATCGATCCTTTTATCCTAAAGTTTGCTGCCAGCAATAGCCATCATTGGGAGTTGTCATCGGTGTTGTAGAGTCACCGCCATCGGGGGCTGCCGTGGGTGGCCGTTCTCGATCAACTGTGGTCACGAAAGGGAGAAGGACATGGGGACAATGATCCCCTATTTTGAGGAATGGGAGGAAGAAAAAAAGGGAGAGAGGGGGTTCGGTCCCCTATTTTCACGAGCAAGAAGAAAAAAAAGAAAGAGAAGAAGGAAAAAAAAAGAAGAAAATAAAATAAAGAAAATAAAGAAAGAAAAAATAACAAGAAAAGAAGAAAGAGAGTGTGATGCCCCAGTCCAATCGGACCTAAATCAGTTGATCCAAACCCTATCAACATAGATCTCAAAGCAGTCAAATCCAAAAAAAAAATTGAGCCACCACGTGCTTTGGATGGAAATTGGACTCCTAGCAAGAGTCCTCTTCTGTAAGTCGTCGTCCATAAAGATGGAAGCCGAGGAGGACTCAAACTCCTCCCCTGGCCATCTTTAAATTGAGAGGGGCCAAAGCCTCCCTCCGAACCCATAGTCCAGTCGTCGGTGACCACGGAAAGAACCTCATTCTCCTCCTCTTCTTCTGGGATTTCATCGCCTTCACCAAAAATCATGGGCCATCAAACCATCAGAATGAAGGTATAAATCCATTGATTTCCTAGTTGACCCTTAATACCATCTTTCTGAGTCTGGAAACCATAAATTTTGATTGAAAAATCGTTGGATTTGATCAGAAACAAGAAGCCCTTTTGATTCCCCTTTTTTTTCGTGAGTTATTTGAATCTTTTTTCGATGCCATTTGGCCACCGTCGGTCACCGGACTTGGCTGACTATTGCTGCCATGGCCTTCTCTTTCGGCCACGGCTAGTGCCAGCCAGGAGGGGATCTTCCTAGCCTCGAGAATAAGGGGGTAAGCAAAGCCCCTATTCTGCGAAATAGGAAGAGGACTGTGTCCTCTATTTTGCCATGGAAGAAGAAGAAAAAAGAAAAGAAAGAAAAAAAAGAAAAGAAAAAGAAAATAAGAAAAAAAAATTCTCTCTCTCTTCCATCCTTCCATCTTGAATCTGACTTTCTCTCTTTAAAAAATTTATTTTCTTTCTCTATCTCCTCTCTCCTATTTTTTCTCTAATATGATTATTGGATTAAAAAAAGAGAAAATAAGAAAAGAAAAAAGAAGATTTTGCCTCTCCTCTCTCTTTTTCTCTCCACTTTCTTTCTTTAAAACTTTCTCTCTCTAGACTGCTTGTTTCTTTATAATTTTTTTTTCTATATTTTTCTAGATCTTTGAAAAGATTGATGTTGAATTTGAACGACTCTAGTGAAAGAATCCTGATTTATGATCGTCGGATAATATACCAACACCCATCTTGACCAAATCAGATGCTTTAGATTTTATCATCCATGATTTAATTAAATTATCTATGATAATTTTATCATGATTTGAATTAAATTATATTAATTTGATCAATCAGATTGTCGAACCATATCATCTGAGTAGTCTTGATTCATCTTCATAGTTTCTCTCTTCTTTGATTTTATCTCTTCACTTGATTTATAAACTTAATGAAAGATTCTTGATCTTACCATTTTAAATCTGATTTGATCCAGATAAATATACTCTGAACCATCTATCTTCTAGTTTAATCTTGATCGATGAAGTTAAGATGATTAGACTGATCTAGACCATTAGACATGACCACCATCGATTTGTGGGTATGCTTTCTAATTATTAAAATTGATCCTGTATATAATTATAGATGTCTAATAATGGAATACTACGACATGATCTATGAATAAAAAATTTTGAAAAGAAATTATAAGAATAATATAGATTTATTGAAATGCATACCAGATAATTAAGTAATGTTTTACTTTTTCTAGATTTATCAGCAATTTAGAAGATTTTAAAAAAAATTATAAGAATAATATAGATTTATAAGAATGCATATCAGGTAAGTAATATTTTATTTTTTCTAGATTTATCAGTAATTTATAATATATTTTCTTGACTTAATCTATGAAATAATGCATGAATTTGATGAATGAAAGCTTATTATTAAAAGTATCTTATCTTTGAAATGTTATGATGAAGCATGATTGAAAGTATTGATCTTATTATGTATTACACTTGATTGATTTTGATACTACATGATTATGTGCATTCTTAACGAACTGATAGAAAAAATATGAATTATGAAAAGAATTATGATTTAAGATAAATTGAACTTTCAGTTTGACTATGTGGAGGATCCTGCCAATAGGGGCTAATACATTGATAAAGATTTTATCCTGAGAATTTATGATGCCAGCAGACCAGCAACTAATCACCAGCAGACCGACAATGATTCTGAAGGACTTTGTTACTAGATGATTCGCAGCTCACCATAAGAAGATATGTGGTGTTATGACCTTACTATAAAAATAATATGGTCATAGCTCATGACTGATAAAAATGATAAGAATTATATGAATGATAAGAATGACAAGAATGATTGATAATAATTTGATAATTTAAAAAAAAACTAAATTTTTGAAAGAACTCAAAAAGATAAAATTTGGTATGATAAATATTTTGATAATACTACATATTGAAAATTGATTTCAAACTGATGACTTCTATATGCTTATTTTTCTATATATAATTATATATTTTATTATCTGATAAAATCTAATTAAAGTGATCATTGCTTACTGGGCTGTCTAGCTCATTATCCTAGTTTATTATTTTTTATAGATCTTGAGAAATAAAATGATACAAGAGTATGTATGGAAAAATAATTAGAGACAGATAAGATGATTAGAAGCAGAACATTGATACTCTTGTTTTAGATAGAAATTTTTTTTATTGAAGCTAATGTAAGATCTTTTGAACATTGTTAAATTTTATGAGATATTGAAATTAGATTTTAAATAGTTAAATTTTAGTGTTAATTTATTGATTAATTATTTTGCTGTTACTTTATGATAGCATGATGAGATATCTTGTATGCTTATGAGAAGAGTTTTCTATGAGTGTGCGGCGGTTGTCATGATCTTCAGCTTATAAATTTTAGATCGGGGGTGTGATAATTAAGATGGTATCAGAGCATAAGTAGATAAATTATGATATTTAAAATCGAACATAGGATGAGTGTAGGTAGGTAGATACTTGAGACATCGGAATGTTAATCAATAATGATTATAGTATAAATTATCTTCATGATTTGTGACTAAGACTTATGATTAGAGTTAAAAGACTACTTTAGAATAATTATTCAGAGAATTTGATATCTGATTGATAATCAATGGATCATGTTATGATTATTTGGATTTTGATATAAAAAAGTTGCAAGAGGATTGATCATGAAATTTCGTTATACATTATGATTTTGATATATGAAAACTCAAATTCAATATGGGAGTAATACTATGGTATTGCCCCAGTCGAGAAGTTGATTATTTATGACAAGGTAAAGATTGGTGATGAGATGTTATTTCAGATTGGACTAAGAAGGATTTTTATGACATCTGATTGAAATATTCTTCAAAGTTGAATTTAATATATAGATCATGTATAGATCAGTACGTATAAGAAAAGTATATTGGGATTATTATAAATTTAAGTTTTACCTTGGAAGAGCATCAGAATACTTTTTATTAATTTTACTTACTAGATTTTGATTGGTTAAATGAATTGATGTGAGCATTAAGAATTGATTTATAGAGGATTAGCAAACCTATGTGATGGTTTGAATGTGATATTGGACTCAATGATTAATTAAGATGGTTGTACTCCAAGTAAAATACGAATAAGAATCAGAAGTTAATCTTTGACTTCAATTGAAATATGAAGTTTTAGATCTTTTTCATTTATAGGATAGAGGGATAATTTGATCAAAAATTATTTCTTGAATCTAAAAAATTTTGATTATTAGATTAGAGCGCGCAGCGAAAGCATGGTGATTTTGATTATTTGAGCAAGTTAGAAATGTTGATTCTTTGAGTTAAAGAATTATGATAGATGTCATAATTAAATATTCTTGATACAAGAAATTCATTTGTATTAGAAAGAATAATATTTTTAAAATTCTAGATTAATTTGAATATCATTATGTGATTTTCAAAAGGAAGTGCTCCTATCTACCATGTTAAGAAAATTTTTAGCATTCCGAGTCTTGATTAGGGAACCCTTGATTTTTAATTTTGGAGTTGCAATATTTAAAAATATAATTTCTGTATTCTAGAATTGAATCTTATGCATCTCTATCTGTTAGAAAGAATTTAAGACTGTTTATCAATCCTTGATTTTGATCTTAATTTTTTTTATCCTCTAGCATTCATATATTGATAATATAATAAGATTTGTTTATGATCTTATGTTATATTGATTAAATCATGAGTAACTGATAGTTTTGGAAAGAAACTTGATATCCTTATTTGGAATTAAGATATCAATTTTGATTTCAAGAAATGAATGGTTTTGATTAGGATATACTTTTAAGGTATTGACTTTCTCTGAAGAAATGATTTAAGGTTGAATTTGCATCAAAAAATTTAAAAAAAAAAATCAAAGATGAGATTAGAATGGTGAATCTTTAATTTTTGAAAGTGTGGTTGACAGAAAATGTTTTTGATTCTCGACTAATTTGAATATCACCACATGATACATATTAGTATGTTCTCCTATATTATGATGGGTTAATTAATTAAGAGCGGTTGATGTTTTGATAAAAAAATTTAGAATTTTTAATTAGAAACTAAGAGGTTGTTTTTCTTCCATTTAGAAGAGATGGGTTTGATTTTGATCATTTATAAAAAGAGTCAAGACATGAGGTGTTGAATCTTATTCTTATAAGGGATGAGATTATGATTGTGAAATCCTAAAGTTCAAAATCTTTGATAGAAAATTTCGGGGCAAAATTTCTTTTAAAGGAAAAGAATGTGATGCCCTAGCCCAATCAAACCTAAACTAGTTGATCCAAACCCCATCAGCATAGATCTCAAAGTAGTCAAACCTAAAAAAAAAATTTGGCCATGGATGGGAATTGGACTCCCAATGGGAGTCCTCTTTCGTAAGTCGTTGCCCATGAAGATGGAAGCCGGGGAGGACTCGAACTCCTCCCTCGGTCGTCTTTAAATTGAGAGGGGCCAAAGCCTCCCTCCAAAACCCGTAGCCCAGTCATCGGTGACCACGGAAAGAACCTCGTTCTCCTCCTCTTCTTCTGGGATTTTATCAACTTAACCAAAAACTGTGGGCCATCAAACCATCGAAATGAAGGTAAAAATCTATTGATTTCCTAGTTGACCCTTAATACCATCTTTCTGAATCTGGAAACCATGAATTTTAATTGAAAAACCATTAGATTTGATCGAAAATAAGAAGCCCTTTTGATTCCCCTATTTTTTTGTGAGTTATTTGAATCTTTTTTTGGTGTCGTTTGGCCACCGTCAGTCACCGAACTTGGCTAACTATTGCCGCCGTGGCCTTTTCTTCCGACCATGGCTAGTGCTGGCCAGGAGGGGATCTCCCTGGCCTCGAAAATAAGGGGGCAAGCAAAGCCCCTATTCTGTGAAATAGGAAGAGGATTGTGTCCTCTATTTTGCCATGGAAGAAGAAGAAAAAAGAAAAAAGAGAAAGAGAAAAGAAAAAAGAAAAAAAATAAGAAAAAAAATCTCTTTCTTCCCTCTCTCCCATCTTGAATCTAACTTTCTCTCTCTAAAAAAATTATTTTCTCTCTCTATCTCCTCTCCCCTATTTTCTCTCTAATATGATTATTGGATTAAAAAAAGAGAAAACAAGAAAAGAAAGAAGACGATTTTGCCTCTTCTCTCTTTTTTCTCTCCACTTTTTCTTTCTATTTTCTCTCTCTAGATTGCTTATTTTTTTGTAATTTCTCTCTCCTAAGATTTTTTAGATCTTTAAAAAGATTGATGATCAATTTGAACAATCCTAGTGAAAAGGTCTTAATTTATAATCATCAGACAATATATCGGCACCAACCTTGATCAGACCAGATGCTTTACATGTTATCATCCATGATTTTATTAAATTATCTATGATAATTATTGGTGCAGAATCTAGTCGACGCTGGATCGAGCTATAGTTGAGGAATAAGAGGTCGCCGTCGGTGACCTACAAAATAAAGTTTCGTTCGGAGTCGGTGGTGGTAGCTCCGGCAGGACCCTCCGACGATCATGTTAGCTCTTCTGACCAACAGAAATGGAGTGCTCAAAAAAGAATTCAGTAGAGTTTTGGAAAAGAAGAAGAGAGCTTTGAGAAAATATATCTAGAGGATCTTTTTTTATAGACGGAGCCTATAGCAGACTAATAGGGACAGCCATATCCATCCGGTAGTGGGCTGCTTGAGATCATGTGAAATTTATTATGGAAAGATAGGTGTTGCCAGACTAATAGTGATAACTATAACCATTTGGTAGTAGGCCGCTCGGAGCCACGTGGGGTTTGCTACGGAGAGAGAGGTGTCGTCTGTCGTGATGTATTCGTTCATCGAGATTTAATAGTCGAAGTTCGGAGCAAGTAGACGTTGGTTGGTGAAGAACTTTGACATATATCAGTTTCAAAGAAATTCGGACTCCTAAAAAAACTACGGCTATAGGAGATCATTCAAAAGAAATGCTAGCTGAAATCTTAAAGTAATCCGCTGGAGGAATCCAACTAAAGAAGAAGTTCGAAAGGAGTTTGGCTCCTAGAGAAAATCGACTGAAGGAGAAATATGGTGGAGGAATCTGACTGAAGGAGCAGTTCGAAAGAAATTCGGCTCCTGGAGGTATCCGACTGAAGGAGAAGTTCGAAAGGAGCTCGATTGATGAAGAAGTCAAGAAGAAGTTTGGCTCTTAGAGAAAATTGATTGAAGAAAAAATCTAAAAGGAGTTCGACCGCTGGAGGAGTTCAGCCACTAAAGGAGTTCGATTGGGGTTCAGTCGCTAAAGAAAGAATTTTTTATCAAAGCTCTTTCATGATTATCAATTGCATTAGGCTAAGCATCAGACTGGACTTCGATGGGAGTGGGGTTTATCCCCAATAATAGCCCTCCACTCTCAAGTTTGAAATTTGAAGAAAGAAAGTACAAAAAAGATGACTGTCGAAGTTCTTTTTCGGGCTCTGCAGCCATTCAGATTGAAGCTCGAGAAAGATCTTATCTCCTGCTAAGGTTGAAGAAGATCTTATCTCATGTTGAGGTTGATGTTAGATATATGTGCCCTAGAAGCCAGAATTGGCTGACACTTGTAATACACTTCTAGGGGCAAAATTATAATTTTGACTAATATCAATAAAATGGGTTATTTTCTATCACATATATATATTTAGTGTCTGTGATATATCCTTTGAGTTAATGGTAATGATAATTCATATTTTCAAGAGTTGAAAATTTAAGACATGAATAATCATTATTAACTCATAAAATGCTCTCGACCATAGGATCATCACGAGGATGGTGATTGATCCAGAAGATTGGTGTACAATCGCTTCTCTTTAGTAGATGAGTCTTGAGTCTACGGTGTGGAGACACCAGAGCGAGAGTACAGGTACTCGTTAGAGAACGAGGGCACTGAGCGTGACCACCTCGAGTAGTCATTAGGAAGTCTACCTTCTCGTCAATGACTGACTCGATGCTGCAGTAGTGTGTCTGGTTCTTTGACCTGAGGATGCATCGGCAGTTCACCTTGAGGGTGTTATAGTTTGACTACACCATTACTCGATCTCCTAGCCATATGGAACCCTGAGGTGTATGTTGGCTATAGCATGTTCATTGTAGGAACTGGATTGCATCAAGATGGAATCTATCTACCTCGGTGGTAGAGGAGCAGCCCTATGATGATCATGAGAATCAAGTCCAGAAGCCCATGGCCATGGCAGAGTGAAATAATAGAAAGAGTTTCTATTTAGATTTTCACATTGGACTTGAATCGAATGATTACATCATATGACAGAAACTAGGGTTTGACGAGTTCACCTTAACCCTAATCTGATCGGGGCTCAAGATAGAAGAACTTAATCACACAGGTAGCTGCACCAAGAGGTTCGCATTCAGCTCTGATGGGTTGCCACCATATACTGCTAGGTGTCACTGGTGGATTTTGGGAGCAATTAGAATGATTTAGATGATCGATCATTCTAGCTGTTCGAATCAGAAGAGTTCTGATCCATCGAAAGGAGTTTCGATGATGTCGATGATAGAGATCATGACATATCCCATTACCATACAGAACTGAACCTAACTGGATCACACAAATAAGGGTTTGAATCTGGTGATCATCAATTGAACTGATCTAGTTCAATTGATCTGAATGAGATTCAATTAGGTTCAAGAAAATCGTGCTAGCACTCGATTGAACCTAACGTTCTTCTTTTACTATCATAAATAAGTTGTCCTGACTGAGCCAAAGGAGTTTGTGCTCAATCAGAGGCCTTCATATGGTCTGACTGGAGGTTGTCCAAGTCAGAAAAGGTTGTCTTATTTTGTAAGACATTACCTGCCATTTTTGGTCACCTGCCATTTCTCGTTCTTTGACTTTGGTCAAAAGTCTACCTTTGACTGGTCAAATGTTGACCATTGACACTTTGACTTTCTGTCCACATGTCATGCACCTATTGGAGAGCTGGTGGGGGCCTGTCCCCCTGCCAGAACCTGGCAAGGAAGAGGGCGCACGCCACCCTTGGCGTGTGCCCAAACTGGAGGCGCCCAGGAGTCCCTGTTGGATAGGGACTCCATCTCCTTTTTGGATTTCCAATTAGAGTTCTCCTAAGAACCAACTTTGACTGGTCTTAGGCGCCCTCTAAGGAGGAATCCAGGGGACTCTATTCCCACCAATCAGATTTAGATCTGATTTCACAAAGAGTTGTGATTGGTTGGGAAGAAGAGAAGTTGGATCACAGACAGTCTATAAATAAGACCCTACGCCCAACTCAAAGTATGATTGAATTATAATTCCCCACACCCCAAGGCTGCCTCTTCCCTCTTCCTCCATGCCAAACCCACCTTCTCCCTCTCCTCTCCACGTCCAAAAGAGTTTTGGAGCTTGGTTGGTGCGATCCAGATCAAAGAAAGGCGAGTGAAAGCTAGAAGGCTGCACTGCTGCAAAGGACGACTGCTGATCTTCAAAAAGAAGTTTTGAAGATCCTCCAGATCAGATCCAGATTTAATTTTTGGAGACGTGATAGAGAAGAAGAGGATCTCCAGATCCAGCCTGAGTGGATATCGGTAGAGGTCAGGCACTTGCGTGGCTTGATCCAGAACCTTCGGTTGCTTATAGGATCATCAACGGATAATAGGATTATCCACTTCAAGGTAAATTAAATTTGATTTAATTTATCTAATTTTATTTTAATTTTTAAAATAATAATAATTAAATTTTAAATATCTTAGATCTGATCTAGATCAAAAAAAAAAATTTTAAAATATATCTCTTGATCTGATCAGATCTGAACGAACATAGTCTAGAAAATCAGGATTTCTCTTCAAATGGTGTCAGAGCCAAATTTTTAAAAGTATTTAGATCTAATTTTAAATTTATTTTAATTAAAAAATAAGTGATTTCAGATGTCACATGAGATATGATCAGATATAAAATTAAAAAAAATTAAAATTAAATGATTTGGGTCTAAGATTAGAAAATATGCATGACTAGTTCTAAAATAGAATAGTTCTATAGAATAGTCTTATATGTTTTCAATTTAATTTGATTAAATTATATTTTAGATCTATTTATTTACTATTTTTTGATATTATAATAGTTATAATAACATCTAAAAAATAGTAAATAAAAATTATTTAATTTTAAATATCATATGAGATATGATTGATGCATGTCTAGACTAGTTGTAGAATAGTTCTACATAATTATCTAGATTAGAATTTATTTTGATTAGATCAATTTAAATCTAATTTTTTAGATTATTATGAGATAATTTAGATCTGAAAACATGCATGATTCGATACATGAGATGTATGCAAAATATGCCATGATTAGATCTAATTTGTATATGAGATATATGATATAGATCTAAAACTATTTTGTAGTATTGCATGTTCCTGATTAAGGCGTTCCTCTTGGCCGTCCGGATCATAAGAACGAAGAAAAGGGTTTAAAGGCCCTCTCTTCCCATTCGATGGGGTGTTCTTATGATGTGTAGGGGTGCTGCGCATGTTCGTCCTTAATCAGAAACCCAAAAACTTACTTTCTGCAAAACCCTAGATCCTGAAACCCTAGGATTTATTGTGCATATTTTATTTATGAACCCTACTTAATTAAGAATTAAGATTATGGAATATTAATTAGGATCTAAAATTGAGAATTTTCAGATCTAAGACATATTCATAATACTGGGTTCGGGCTTGGGTAGCTCAATTAGGTCTAAGCGGTTGATCAAACCGAATCAAGAGTTGGTTAGATGGGATCAACAATGCTTAAATTGACCAGCCTAATAGGATTAAGTCTGGGTCAAGATCGAGTCACGATCAAGCAAGACCTAATTAGGCTCAGAGGTTAGAGTCTGGATTGTAGGCTAACCCAATTGGTTCTGACTCAACAATTTGGTGTCTAAGGTAAGTTTGGCATATACGACCGACTGGTTTTTAATTGGAAAGCTACTCGACCTGAATGCGTTCTTGTACGAGTTAATGGCATATTCCTTCCACCGGTCTCACTTACCTGGCCATATCTGTTGACACAGTTCTGATCTGAGGTGGTCAATAATCCGAGCTAACCCATGCCACTAGGTTAGTCATAATTGTTATGACTATGACCAAGTCTAGTTTAATGAGACCTGAATCAATTCTCCCTAAGAAAAGATTAAGTCTGAGGTCTTCCACCATTGTAGATGTGCGGGCCCTTTCCGGGGTTGATTGTTCTCGGCTGGATACAGTGGCTCAGTTGCACCGGGAAAGATGCAACCATGTCTATTAGGCATTGGATGCTATGGGCTGGAGGATGAGTTGGGCTCAATATTTCGGATACGGTGAGAGACTCAATTAGGAACCCAGTCTATGCAAATGGTGGGTCTGACTTAACTAAGGAGTGGATCAATATTCCGGATACGGTGAGATTCATGAATTAGAGATCAAGTTTGGGTGCACCATGATTAGAGAATCATTGAACAAGAGTTGTTCACTCATTGGCTAACCCATCACCAATAACTGTTAGGTGAGGTGATGAGTCAGTTGGTGAGACCGCACCACCCACTAGAAATCATTAATCATGGAGATTTTTGCATCTCTACAGAGGGAGTGTAGGGATCCGAGAAAATAGTGGGAGCTAATTTGTTTAAAAATAAAATTTCCTAAATAAATTGGTCAAGTCATAATTACAGTATCTAACTAGAATCTTTGACTCTCTACAGGAAAAATGTCTGCGTCCAACCCATTGGCACGTATCCTGGACACACATAGACTGACCGACCCAATTATAAAGATTGGCTCAGGAACTACAAAATTATTTTGGGTTCTGAGAAGTTAACCCATGTTTTGGATCAGGACCCTCCCACCTTACCAGTCCGTCCATCTATTGAACAGAGAGCGTCTCTGGAAAAAATGGATAGACGAAGATAATAAGGCCAGATATTACATGTTGGGCTCGATGTCTGATGAGCTCCAGCGCCAACATGAAGATATCGGGACTGCTCGCCAAATGTTGGCTCACCTAGAGAAGATGTTTGGTGAACAGAGTCGCGCAGCCAAATATCAAGTCACGAAATGACTTTTTAAGGCTAAGATGCGTGATGGGCAGTCAGTCCAAGATCACTGTCTGACAATGATCAAGGACATGGAAGAGCTTGAGAAGCTCGGTGTGAAGTTAGACTTGGACCTGCAGAACGATATTATTCTGCAATCCTTGACTGATGCATATGGGCAATTCATCATGAATTACCACATGCATAAACTTCAAAATTCCTTGGCCGAATTAATGAATATCGCTGGTTACTGCTGAGCTTTCTATGAAAGGTTCTAAAGGCGCTCATGTTTCTTGCTAAATGAAATGACTTCTTCCAAAAGAAAGTCTTATGGAAAGAAAAAAAAGTTGCGAAAAGCCAGAAAGATGGAATGGAACAAAGAAGAAGAAGGAAAGAGTCGAAGAAAAAGGCCGATGTCAAAGAAAAGTATTTCCATTGCAACAGCGACGGCCACTGGAAGTGGAACTGCCTTACTTATCTGGCCATCCTAAAGAATAAGAAGGAAGATCCTTCTGAAGGTATGCTCATTATTAGAGTCTAATCTACGATTTTTCTGCATCACGTTTGGGTGCTTGACTCTGATTTTTAGTGCCTCTGTGCACTTCCATGCAGGATCTGAGGATAGCAGAAGATTAAGGGATGGAGACATGATCCTACGCATTGATAATGGAGCAAGAGTTGCTGCAGTAGCCATGAAAACATACCCTCTTCGATTACCATCTGGTTTAGACTTAGTTTTGAAAGACTGTTATTATGTGCCTGCAGCTAGCAGGAATTTGATTTCTGTTTCATGCTTAACACTAGAAGGCTATGGTGATTACCTTCTTTAAAGGACCATTATAACATTCTTTATGAAAGAAATAAAATTGTAAATGGTTATCCCTTATTATGATCTTTATCAGCTACATATGGATGTAGCCTATTCTAACTGTCGAGCAAAATGTGAATGCAAACGACCTAGGGATAGTCCAAACGACAGGTATCTATGGCACCTAAGATTAGTCAATAGCAGAAGATAGGATCAACAAAGTTGGAGAAAAATGGGCTATTGAGTCCATTGACTTCCGAGTCATATCCAACTTATGAATCTTGTCTCCAAGGCAAAATGACCAAACTTCCTTTTGTTGGACATGGGGAAAGGGCTACAGATCTTCTTGCCCTAGTACATACTGATGTGTGCGGCCCATTTAATGTGCCGACTAGAGGCAATTTTATCTACTTCATTATCTTTATCGATGATCTGTTTAGGTATGGGTATGTGTATCTTATGAGACACAAGTCTGAAGCTTTTGAAAAGTCAAAGAATTCAGACATGAAGTAGAAAAATAAATTGAAAAACCCATTAAGGTTCTTCGATCAGATCGAGGAGGTGAATACCTTAGCCGAGAATTCCTAGACTATCTTAAGAAAAATGGTATAGTCTCTCAATGGACTCCACCAGGAATACCTCAACTCAACGGGATTTCAGAATGAAAAAATCGAACCCTATTGGATATGGTTCGATCCATGATGAGTTTCATAGACCTCCCTGACTTTTTTTGGGAACATTCATTGTTAACTTCAATTTATCTACTGAATAAGGTTTCCTCTAAGACCGTTCCCACCACACCGTATGAGATATGGCACAGTAAGAAATCAAGTCTGAGTCATCTCAGAATTTGGGGTTGTTCGGCTCATGTCAAAAGATAACAAGCGGATAAATTAGAGTTTAGGTCCTTCAGAGCTCGATTCATAGGATATCCTAAAGAGTCATTAGGATACCATTTCTATATTCCAGAAGACCACAATGTGATTGTGAGTCGACATGCCATCTTTCTTAAAAATAGTTTTTACAGATAGCCAGCATACGATTGGCAAAGTAGATCAATGCTTGATGAGAAGTCTCGCAGTACGTAATGAGCAATAGGATAATTGGAATACTAAGACGCACAATCAGTTGAGCCAAAAAGAAAACTACCTCCTCCATCTCGTAGATCGGAAAGAGTTTTCTATCCCTCTAAAAGATACTTAGATATATTTTCAGAGAAAGTAGAGGAAATACGTGATCCTGACGTTAGGTAATGGTCTGTCCGTTCAGGTAAGGTGCCATTGTGATGATCCCAAAACCTGCAATGAGGCGATATCAAATATTCGACTCTGAGAAATGGCTAGAGGCAAATGCAGTCAGAAATTGACTCGATGCAACTCAAACAAGTCTGGACGCTTGGTAGAATCCATCAAAAGGTATAGTACCTATTTGGGTGTAAATAGATCTTCAAGAGAAAAGATTGTGTAGATGAAAATATGGAGATTTCAAGGTAGACTAGTGGCAAAAGATTATAGTCAACGCGAAGGCATTGACTATCAAGATACCTTTTTTTCCCAGTGGCTATGCTAAAGTCCATCCGCACATGTGCAAATTGAACGTGAAAACGACATTCTTGAATGGATAATCTGAGGAAGAATTATCTATTATGGAATTAGCCTGCTAAGGTTTCACATCCAAGTGATACTGATCACAGAAGATTTGTCAAGCTGCAAAGGTCCAATATAGGACTTTAACAAGCATCTCGAGCTGGAACACCTCATTTCAATGATATGATCAAAACGTTTGATATTCATCAAAAACAAAAAAAATCATGCTGTTTTCAAAAAAGATCAGTGGGCAGCGCTGTTGTCTTTCTCTGTATTGTACGTGGATGGACATCCTCCTTATTAGGAATGATATCCATATGACAACAGTCAAAATTATGGTTGTCCACAATGAAATATATCATGAAAGACCTAGGTGAATGCATCCTTTATTCTACGGATATTAAAGTGCTATAGGGATAGACCGATAGGATGCAAGTACTTTCAATAAGAAGAGGTACATAGAGAACAGTACTAAAGAGGCTTTTAGTATGGAAAACCTCTAAGAGGGGATTAATTACCCTTCAGACATGGTATGTCATCTTTCCAAAGAAAGATGTGTCCCTAGCACATCTTCGAGAAATATTGAAGATGAGCCAGATCTCTTAATATTTTCTGCATCGGGAGCCTCATATATGCCATGGCTATGTACACGACCTGAATATTAGCCCATCTGTGGTGTCTACAAGCAGATATCAGTCAATCAGAATGGAAGAATAACTGGGCCTTACTATGAATGTATCCTTAAGTACTTGAGTAAGAACTAGGAAATATGATGTTTGGTCTTTGATAACACAGATGGAATTCCAAGTCCAGGAATAAATAGACCGGATTTCAAGTGTCCGCATAGAGATAATCGAAAGTCGACATCTGAAAAGTCTGTTTGTGTGGCAATGGTGGTGCTATCAACTGAAGAGTTCCAAGCAAACGGTGAAGCAGATTCCCACTCATGAAAGCAGATATTCATAACTGCATCAGAGGCTTAACGAGGAAGCATTCTGGTACAAGAAAGTTTTGCTTGCAGAAAATAGAAATAGCCATCAGATGCCATTTTCTTCTATACTATGACAACAATGCTGCCATAGCCCTGCTAAAAGAGCTAAGGTTCACCAGAAATTCCAAAGTACATTGAATCGGTTCGATACCACCTTCATTCCACGTATTACCTCGAGAAGGATTATGTCTGAGGTAAAAAGAGTCTATATCTACAGATAATGTGGCAGACCCACCTTAACATACCATTGGGCCAGCAGAACAGATGCGAAGCCCACCATTGAGAAGATGGGATAGACTTGTAGCCAATTGGCTTTAGGTAAAGTCGGGAGATTGTTAGATATATGGTGCTCTAGAAGCCAGAATTTGGCTCAACACTTAAATACAGCTTCTAGGGCATAAATTTATATTTTGACTAATATCAATAAAATGAATTATTTTCTAATCATCATAATGTGTATTAGTGTCTGTGTAGATTTCTTTGACGTTAAATGGTAATGGATCATTTCAATATTTTTTCAAATTGAAAATCTTAAAGACATGAATAATCATTTATTAACTTCATTAAAATGCTTCCTACCAATTAGATCATCAACCGAGGATGGTGATTGATCCAAAAGGTTGGTGTATCAATGCTCCTCTTTAGTAGATGAGTCTTGAGTCTACGGTGTGTGAGTACATCAGGAGTGCAGAGTATACGGTAGCTCAATTAGAGAATGAGGCACTGAGGCGTGACCACCTTCGAGTAGTCATTTAGGAATCTACCTCTCGTTTCAATGGCTGCTCGCTCGATGCTCTACATGGTGTGTCTGATTCGTTTGATCGGAGGTACATCGGCAGTTCACCTATGAGGGATGTTTTATAGGTTTGACTACACCATTACTTCGGTCTCCCTAGCCATTATGGAATCCTTGAGGTGTAATGTTGCTATAGCAATGTTCATTGTAAGGAATGGATAGCAATCAAAGATGGAATCTATCTACCTCGATGGTAGAAGAGAGCAGCCTACTATGATGATCATAAGAAACACGTCCAAAAGTCCATGGCATGGTTAGAGTGGAAATAATAATAGAGAGTTTCTATTTAGATTTTCACATAGGACTTGCATCTGAAATGATTACCTATCATTATACAGAGACTAGGTTTGACGAGTTCCAGCCTTAACCCTAATCTGATCGGAGCTCAAGATAGAAGAACTTAAATCACACAAGTAGCTGCACCAAGAGGTTCGTATTCAGGCTCTGATGGGTTGCCACCATATACTGCTAGGTAATCACTGGTGGTTTATTGGAAGCAATTAGAATGATTTAGATGATCGATCATTCTAGCTATTCGAAATCACGAAGAGTTCTGATCCATCGAATGGAGTTTCGATGATGTCGATGATAGAGATAATGACATATTCCATTACCATACAGAACTGAACCTAACTGGATTCTGAGTTTTGAATCTCATGATCATCAATTGAACTAATCTAGTTCAATTGATCTGAATGAGATTCAATTAGGTTCAAGGAAATCGTGCTAGCACTCGATTGAACCTAACATTCTTCTTTTACTATCATAAATAAGTTGTCTTGACTGAGCCAAAGGAGTTTGTACTCAATCAGAGGCTTTCATATGGTCTGACTGGAGGTTATCTAAGTCAGAAAAGGTTGTCTTATTTTGTAAGATATTATCTGCCATTTTTGGTCACCTGCCATTTCTCGTTCTTTGACTTTGATCAAAAATCTACCTTTGACTGGTCAAATGTTAACCATTGATACTTTGACTTCTGTCCATGTGTCACGCACCTATTGAAGAGCTGTTGGGGGCCTATCCTCCTTCCAGAACCTGGTAGGGAAGAGGGCGCACGCTACCCTTGGCGTGTGCCCAAGCTGGAGGCGTCCTGGAGTCCCTGTTGGACAAGGAGTCCATCTTCTTTTTGGATTCTAATTAGAGTTCTCCTAAGAACCAACTTTGACTGGTCTTAGGCACCCTCTAAGAAGGAATCTAGGGGACTCTATTCCCACCAATCATATTTAAATCTGATTTCATAAAGAGTTGTGATTGGTTGAGAAGAAGAAAAGTTGGATCACAGACAGTCTATAAATGAGACCCTACGCCCAACTCAAAGTATGATTGAATCACAATTCTCCATGCCCCAAGACTGCCTCTTCCCTCTTCCTCCATGCCAAACCCACCTTCTCCCTCTCCTCTCCACGTCCAAAAGAGTTTTGGAGCTTGGTTGGTGCGATCCAGATGAGAGAAGGACGACTGAAAGCTAGAAGGCTGCACTGCTGTAAAGAACGACTGCTGATCTTCGAAAAGAGTTTTGAAGATCCTCCAGATCTGATTTTTAGAGACGTGATAGAGAAGAAGAGGATCTCCAGATCCAGTCTGAGTGGATATCGGTAGAGGCCAGGCACTTGCGTGGCTTGATCCAGAACCTTCCACTGCTTACAGGATCATCAATGGATAATAGGATTACCCACTTCAAGATAAATTAAATTTGATTTAATTTATCTAATTTTATTTTAATTTTTAAAATAATAATAATCAGATCTGAAATATCTTAGATCTGATCTAGATCAAAGAAAATTTTTTTTGAAATATATCTCTTGATCTGATCAGATCTGAACGAACCTGATCCGAAAAATCAGAATTTTCTTTCAATCGAAAGCTCCTAAAGCTCGAGAGAGATCTTATCTCCAATCGAGGTTGAAAAAGATCTTATCTTCTGTTGAGATTGATGTTGAAGCTCGAAAGAGATCTTATCTTCAATCGAGGTTGAAGGAGATCTTATCTCTTATTAACGTTGATGTTGAAGCTCGGAGGAGATCTTATCTCCAGCTGAGGTTGATGGAGATCTTATCTTCTGTTGACGTTGAAGCTCGGAGAAGTCTCATCTCCAGGTCGAGGTTGAAGAAGATCTTATCTTCTATTGAAGGATTGGAGCTTAGGAAAGATCTTATCTCCAGATGAGGTTGAAGGAGATCTTTATCTCTTATTGAGGTTGACGTGAAGCTCGAGGAAGATTTTAATCTCCAGTCGAGATTGAAGGAGATCTTATCTTCTATTGAATATTGATGTTGAAGTCCGAAAGAATCTTATCTCCAGTCGAGGTTGAAGAAGATCTTATCTTCTGTTGAAGGGTTGGAGCTCGGAGGAGAATCTTATCTCTCAACCGAGGTTGAAGGAGATCTTATCTCCTATTGAGGTTGACATTGAGCTCGAGAGAGATCTTATCTCCAACCGAGGTTGAAGAAGATCTTATCTCTTATTGACATTGACGTAGAGAAGATCTTTATCTTCAGTCGAGGTTGAAGAAGATCTTATCTTCCATTGAAGGGTTGGAGCTCAAAGAAGATCTTATCTTCCAGTCGAGGTTGAGGAGATCTATCTCCTTTGAGATTGACGTTGAAGCTCAGAGAGAATCTTAATCTCCAATCAAGATTGAAGAGATCTTATCTCCTATTGGATGTTGACATTGAAGCTCGGGGAAAGATCTTATCTCCAACCGAGGTTGAAGAATATCTTATCTCCTATTGAGGTGATGTTGAATCTCGGAAAAAGATCTTATCTTCAGTCGAGGTTGAAGGAGATCTTATCTCTAGTTGAAAGATTGAAGCTTAGGGGAGATCTTATCTCCAACCGAGGTTGAAGAAGATCTTATCTCTTGTTAAAGGATTAGAGTTCGAGGGAGATCTTATCTCCAAGCTGAGGTTAAAGAAGATCTTATCTTCTATTAACGTTAACTTTGAAGCTCGAAGAAGATCTTATCTCCAATCGAGGTTGAAGAAGATCTTATCTCTTGTTGATGTTGATGTTGAAGCTCGGAGGAGATCTTATCTCCTGTCCTAGATTTTTATGCTTGTTGCTTATTGTGGACACCGAGCTCATTGCGGATGCTGGGCTTGTTGTGGACGTTGAATTAGGACCTTTCTTGGCAAATAGGATATTATTGTTCTACACCTTTTGATTTGACCGTAGTCGCTTTCAAAAAAAATACGTGCTAAGGATTCTCCATCGAGCTTCTTTCTTCTTCACGTCTTTGGTCTACGAGGTTTTGACTTTTTCTCATGTTAGGATGAGGTTCTCCTCCTATTCCTAATAAGCTGTAAGGGCACATTAGGATCATTATCAGGATATCTCCTCTCATCTCGACTAAAATAAACGAGGTCTTCAACTTTGCTTACATTAGGACGAGGTTCTCCTCATATTTCTAATGAACTGTAGGGGCACATAAGGACCATTGTCAGGGCTTCTTCCCTCATCTCGTCTAAAATGAACGGTCTTTGACTTTGCTCACATTAGGACGAGGTTCTCCTCCTATTTCTAACGGACTGTAGGAGTACATAAAGGCCGCTATCAGGGTCTCTTTCCTCATCTCGTCTAAAATGAATGAGGCCTTTGACTTTGCTCACGTTAGGACGAGGTTCTCCTCCTACTTCTAACGGGCTGTAGAGGCGCATAAGGGCCATTGTCAGGGCCTCTTCTCTCATCTTATCTAAAATGAATGAGGCCTTCGACTTTACTCATGATTAGGATGAGGTTTCTCCTATTTCTAATGGGCTGTAGGGGCACATAAGGGCCATTGTAAGGGCCTCTTTCCTCATCTCGTCTAAAATGAACGAGACCTTCGACTTATGTTAGGATGAAATTCTCTTTCTATTTCTAATATGGCTACTATTGATTGCTTCTTTTCTGTCATCACATAATTTTTGCACCAAGAAACCATAATATTGAAATAGAAGAGTTTTATGGGAGAAAAATTATTGGTAGCACATTCTCAGATTTTCTGAATTCCAAGATTTTAGGAGCGTTGTTCCTCCGAGCTTCTTTAGGCGATAAGCTCCGTACCAGACGACCTTCTCTATTTCATACGGATCTTTTCATTCTGGGGCAAGCTTCTTCTGGCTTTGAGATCGAGAGATGGCAGCTCGTCGAAGCACTAAGTCCCCAAAGATAGTATTAATGATGTTGAGAGGCGGTTGATCCCTTTATTGTTTCTCTCTCCTGGATGGTTCTAGCTGCGGCAGTACCCTCGATCGATTTTTTTTTGCTTCAGATCGACGTTTGTGGAGCATTGAGGAGGACGTGGTTGTAAAATCTTCTGGAGGGAGAACTTTGTCGTGCCCTTCTATCAGGACTTCTTTGATGATGAGCTCGAGGAGGAGTTCGGACTCGCTTGTGCTCAGAGGAAGTCCGTGAGCATGGTCGAACTTCATTCGACCCTCCATCAACTGTGGGTTTATTAGACTCACCCATCCACCGCTCTTCTGTGGCTCCTCATCCTTCAATTTGAAGGCTTCTTCCGCTCGGACATATCCTTCAGCCTGAGCTAGCAAATTGGCAAGGTTTCTAGGATACTTTTTCTTCAAGAAGAACGGCAAGTCATTCTTCTAAAGGCTGCTCTTGAGCACGGCCATTGCAACAGACTGGTTCAGATTTCAAACCTTCAATGTAGCAGCATTAAATTGGATGACATAAGTTCGGATAGATTTTTCTCATTCTGCTTGATATTCATCAAAAAATTCGAACTTCAATAGGAACATTGGTTGCTAATGAAGTGAGCCACAAACTGATGGCTTATCTGATCAAAAGAAAAGATCGTACCCAGTTTCAATGTCGAGTATCAGTTTCTTGCTGCTTTCTTTAAGATAGATGAAAAAGCTCGGCATAAGATGGCGTCTGATGCACCATGAAGTAGCATCATGATCCGAAAGACCTTCAAGTGATCGATCGAATCAAAGATTCCATTGTAGCTTTCAAATTGGGAAAGCTTAAAGTTCGATGAAACGAGCTCTTTCATAATCCTCTGAAAAAAAGAAGAATCAATGCAAATATCATTACTGTATGAGGAGGAAGTATGGCGGAGTTCTTCGATTCGTCGGCTCATTTTTAGGAGCCTTTAATCCAGAAGATCTTCACAATCGTTGATCTTCAAAATTTTCTGATGGAATGGGTGCAAGACTCCCCCCTGGGTCGAGTCATAATCCGAGCAAGGATTCTCGATCCTCTGCTTCTTCTTTTCGAAGGTCACCGATTGGCTAGCCGAAGTCAACCATCCCAAGACCAGATCATGGGGCTCCGAAGAAGCCTACTCCGATCAAATCGACGTCAGGGCCTGACGATGTATGGCCTTTACCACCTCTGTGAGATCACGAACCTACTGGACCAGCAGGTTGAACTGCTCTACATCCACCATGACTACAGGTGGAGCTTGAGTTGCTAGAGTTGAAGCAGGAGAGGATAGGTCTGGACGGAATCTGATTGTAGAGGCCGTTGATCATCGGGTCAAAGTTTTTCTGGGAGGTATTTCTTTTTGAGAAGAACTTTAGAGAGAAAGAAGAGAGATCATTGCTGAGTACTTCTTTAAGAACAAGAAAACTTCAAGAATAGAGGTTCTTCCTCTAGCGCTAATTCTATTAGTGCAAAATCTGATCGACGTCGGATCGAGCTGGAGTTGAGAAAGAAGAGGTCATCGTTGGTGATCTGCAAAATAAAGTTTCATTCAGAGTCGATGGTGGTGGCTCTAGTAGAACTCTTCGACGATCAAGTTAGCTCTTCTAATCAATAGAAATGGAGTGCTCAGAAAAGAATTCGATAGAATTTTGGGGAAGGAGAAGAGAGCTTCAAGAAAACGTATCTAGAGGATCTCTTTTTATAGACGGAGCCTATAGCAGAATGATAGTGACAGTCATACCCATCCGATAGTGGGCCACTTGAGATTGCATGGGGTTTGTTACGGAAAGAAAGTTATCGTCAGACTGATAGTGACAGTCATAATCGTCCGATAGTGGGCCACTTGGAGCCGTATGAAATTTGCTACGGAGAGAGAGGTGTCACCTATCGTGATGTACCCATTCGTCAAGATTTAATAGCCAAAGTTTGGAGGAAGCAGGCATTGGTTGGTGAAGAACTTTAACATATAGTTTTTAGAGAAAGTTTGGACTCCTAAAAAAAATACGGCTATAGGAGATCATCCGGAAGGAATGCTAGTTAAAATCTGAAAGTAATCCGCTGAAGGAATCCGGCTGAAGAAGAAGTCTGGAAGAAGTTCGGCTCCTGGAGATATCCGACTGAAGAAGAAGTCTGGAAGAAATTCGGCTCCTGGAGGAATCTGACTGAAGAAAAAGTCTGAAAGAAGTTCGGCTCTTGGAGGTATCCGATTGAAGAAGAAGTCTAGAAGAAGCTCGACTGATGGAGAAGTCCAAAAAGAGTTTGGCTCCTGAAGAAAACTAACTGAAGGAAAAATTTGAAAGAAGTTCAACCGCTGGAGGAGTTCAGCTGCTGAAGGAGTTCGACTGGGGTTCAGCCGCTGAACGAAAAATTTTCGATCGAAGCTCTTCCATGATTATCAGTTGCATTAGGCTAAGCATCAGACTGAACTTCGACGGAAGTAAAGTTTATCATCAATAATAATTTTATCATGATTTGAATTAAATTATCTTGATCTAATCAATCAAATTCTCGAACCATATCACTTGAGTAGTCTTGATTCATCTTCATAGTTTCTCTCTTCTCTGATTTTATCTCTTTACTTGATTTGTAAACTTAATAAAAGATTCTTGATCTTACCACTTCGAATCCAATTTGATCTAGATAAATAGTCTTTGAACCATCTATCTCCTAATCTAATCTTGATCGATGAAGTTAAGATGACCAGACTAATCCGGATCATTAGACATGACCACCATCAATCTGTCTTTTCGATTTATGGGTGTATGCTTTCTGATTATTAAAATTGATCATGTATATGATTGTAGATAACTAATAATGGGATACTACGACATGATCTATGAATAGAAGATTTTAGAAAGAAATTATAAAAATAATATAGATTTATTGGAATGCGTATCAGGTAAGTAATGTTTTATTTTTTCTAGATTTATCAATAATTTATAATATATTTTCTTGACTTGATCTACGAAACAACACATGAATTTGATGAATGATAGCTTATTATTGAAAGTATCTTATCTTTGAAATGTTATGATAAAGCATGATTAAAAGTATTGATCTTATTATGTATTACACTTGATTAATTTTGATACTATATGATTATGCATTTTCTTAATTAATTAAAATCAAAAATATGAACTATGATTTAAAATGAATTGAACTTCCAACCTGACTATGTGGATGATCCCGCCAATGGAGGCTAATATGTTGACAAAGATATCCTGAGAATTTATATTGCCAGCAGATCAGCGATTTCAAAGGACTTTACTGCTAGATGATTCACAGCTCATCATAAGAAGATACGTGGTGTTATGACCCTACCACAGAGATAATGTGGTCATGCTCATGGTCGATAAAAATGATAAGAATGATAAAAATGATAAGAATGACAAGAATAATTGATAAGAATTTGATTATTTAAAAATAATAATAAATTTATGAAAGAACTTAAAAAGATAGAATTTGGCATGATAAATATTTTAATAAGATTACATATTGAAAATTGATTTTGAACTGATGACTTCTATATGCTTATTTTTTATATATGATTATTTATTTTATTGTCTGATGAAATCTAATTAAAGTGATTATTGCTTACTGGGTTGTCTAGCTCATTATCCTATTTTATTATTTTTATAGATCTTGAGAAATAAAATGATATAGAAGTATGTATGGAAAAGTGATTAAAGATAGATAAGATGATTAGAAGTAGAACATCGATACTCTTATTTTAGATAGAAAATTTTTTGATTGAAACTATGTAATATCTTTTGAATATTATTAAATTTTATATGATATTAAAATTAAATTTTAAATAGTTAAATTTTAAATTTAAATTATTGATTTATTATTCTATTATTATTTTATGATAGCATGATGAGATGCCTTGCATGCTTGTGGGAAGAGTTTTCTATGAGTGTATGGCGGTTGCTATGATTTTCGACTCATAAATTTTGGATTGGGAGTGTGACAGAGAGTTTCTCTCTCTTTTCTCTCTTCCAACTTGAGTTTGAAATCCTCTTTTCTCTTTCTACTTTCTTTTTCCTATTTTCTCTCTCTTTATTAGGAATTATTAAATTTTAGAAAAAAAGAAAGAAATCAAGAAAAGAAAAATGAAAAGAAAAGGAAAAAAAAGAAAAAAAGAGAGAGAAAGAGTTCTCTTTCCACTCTCCTCTCTCCAAGTTTCTCTCTCCATTTTTCCTCTCTAGAAAATTTTCTCTATTTTTTTCTCTAGAATTTTCTCTCTCTAGATTGATTCTCACTCTTTATGTATTTCTCTCTCTAATGTCTTCTAGACTAGTAGATGGTCCAGATATATATTTAGATAAACCAAATTAATTAGGTTGACCATAGGAGGGATCCTGAACGTACGATGCTAGGATCGTTTGCTATATATATTTTTTTAATTATCTATAATTTTTATATTTAAATTCTGATCATGTAGAGGTACGATTATTTGTATAAGATATCGAGTAGACATATCTTGATCTCAAGTTCGTAGATTGAAGGATTGATCAATAGCCATACTTAAGTTTGAGATCGATTGAGATAAGAGTTTTTGTATGTGAACATCATTTATATATGCTATTTTATCGATTGGATTTGTATTGTTGGTTTTACATCGTTGAAATTATGTTGATGGATTATTATGTTGATATACTATTATGTCTGGTATAATTTTTTAATATAAGTATATTATGTATTTACTATATATGTGCCTATCAATGATTAATGGTATCAACATATGGACATGATATATTTGCTTGATCATAATCTAAATTGGAATTGATAAGATGAAATCAACATATAATAATTGGATGGAAATGATATGACTTGGACTAGCCTCGTTATGTGGATAGCCAGTCAGGAGCTTATGCCCGGGACAACTCTCATGGGCTTACATACGCATGGGACTATGGGTGAGACCATGATTGAGACAACCCACCAGGAGCTCATGCCTGGGATAGCCCTCATGGGCTTATGCGTGGAATTATGAGTGAGATCATGATTGAGATTGAGGCATGATCTTGATTAGTCCAAAACTAGAAAAAAAAGATTAAGAAGCATGAAAGTATGATAAAGACAAAATATGATAAGTTATGGATTATATATTAATTAAAAAAGTTTCACATGTTGACATATGATATAATTGCTACACACTTATTTAATTTATTCTTTATATTTAGTATGTGAATTCATATTTTACTATACTTTTGAATTAAATTATTATTATTGGTATAAGTGTATAGTGATTCTTACTGGACTGTAAAGCTCACCATCCCTCTTTTTTCTTTTTTTTTCTTTTAGAGTTACATGATACATAGATTTGGTGATGATTGAAATCATAATTGAAAGGATCGATTAGATAAAGCACCATCAGTGACAGATGGATGATTGAGTTTTGTAAATTGTACAATGATGAAATCGTTCATGAGAAATTATTTATTATGAATTGAGATCGATAGTATTCATAGAATGTTGGGCTTGTAAGTAATTATATAGACCTTGCATATTCTCTAAGGCATTGGTTTAGGATTTATGCGGTCGATACGTGCTCGACCAAGATGCTAGGTTCGGAGCATGACAAGGCTAATTGTGGCCATATCAATCAAAGCTAGTTTTTTTTATAGACCTAACTAGTGGAGCTGATTACTGATACACACTGATGAATCACATATTTTATATTTGAGCTAATCTCTTATAGGTCTTATCATGTGGCTAATCGTGGATGTAGTCACTAAAAACTGATAGAGGATTTCAAGTTTTATTGTTATGTATCACATATTTTGAAAATTAAAATGATGTTGGCTTATACATATGTTATTGTCCATTGCTATATTTGAAAAAAAAATTTTAAATATGCTTTATTCCTCAAAGATATTGATAATTTATTGAGCCTATAAAGCTCATTTCTTTTTTTTTTTTTATTAGATCCAGAAGAGCATATGAGGACAAGAACCATGCAATGAGGAGCTTAGGATCTTAGAGAATATTTACTTTTTAAATGGATATTTATTTTGATTGATTTATGTTAAGAAACCTTATAGTTATTAGTAAAATATTTTTATTTGAATAAATAAAATTAGAAGTTTGCTTTTATTATAACTATCTATGTATGAATTGATATGATATGTTAAATGTGAAGGCATGATTTGCATACTTGAGGGATTAAATCCTATGAGTGTGCGGTCATCTGCATTCAATTCGAGCCTCGGATAGGGATGACAGATATTTAAACTTATCTTTGACATTGGTCCCTACTACCTTCCAAACTTACTCTGTTGGAACACCTGCCACCATCAATCCACACTCAAGGACCACAACCCCATTTTTCCCTCCTGAAATTATCTCTAGACCATGCCAACTAGCCCTATCATAAACCCAACTGCCCATAGCTGACTCCTCCCAACTATATTAGTATCCTTTTCGCTGCCGCCAATGTTGTATTATATGACCATGATTGAAGAGAGAGAGAGAGAGAGAGAATATAACTGGTCGATAGAGCTTCTTAGAATCGAGCTAAGTAGGTTAGGATTAGGGGTGGAAACAAGTCTAGCCAGATCAAGCTTTGGCTTAAATAGGTCAGACCTATATTATAAAATACTAGTCTGATCTTGATCCGTTGGACTGATTCAGACTTAAAATGAGACTCAGTCTGGCCTATTTTGCAAAATAAAAAAATCTGGCCCAGCCTGAAAGCCTATTTAAAAGCCTATAAATATTAAGATTTTTAAATAGGCCAACAGACTTAGGCGTTCGAGATCTCAACATAGATTCAAAGATTTATCAAATATAATACAGGTTACTCTTATACAGGTTGGTCTGTAGGCTTTCAAGCCAAGCTTTAAAATTTTAAGTATATCCTATTTATTTAAATAATTTTTTTTAAAAATCTATATCTGATTTATTTAGATAATAGATGAGGCTGATAGTAGGTAGGCTCCTGACAGACTACTTGATCTATTTTCAGGGTTTAGAGGGGAGAAGTAGTGGATGGCCGACAGAACAACTCATGATCAAGATATAAATGGGCAACGCTCAGGGGGCAGAGGATGCGGGACGTTTCAATGAGGAGAGGGAATTCAAATATGGGTGGAGCATTGTTTTTAGTTCCGTTTTTTTTGTTTTTTTGTGAAGCTGAGGTGCTTCCATCGATCCATGTGGTTGGCTGCTATAGGTCTGGTCTACAGCCGAGCTGGTAGATCAGGCCAGCTCAAAAGAAGCCCCACCTCCATCCACGCTATTATCTCTATCACAAAAGCCAGCATGAAGATTCGAGAAAAGTTCCTTCTCAAATGGTATAGTCTTAGTTAAACCAACAGCGTCCATCATCATATCCCCCGATCGGCATTGAGTGGAAAGAGAGTATGTTTGATATCACATCTACCAACCCAGGTGCGCTAGTGGATGGGATGTTGCAGTTATACAAGTTAAGAAAGTAGCACATCTGTGGTTCTTGGTAAAGTAACGAGAGGAGGGGGAAGGCTAGTGGTATAAGAAATCAGTTTCGAGGTTAGGAAGCGAAGTGTCTATATATATTGGTGCAAAATCTATAATAAAAGGAGAGTCTGGTGTCAATATCAATGTCGATAAAAAAACTATTGATCGAAACAGTCTATCATATATATCTTGCACCACTTAATAACAAATTAGCACATCAATTAAAAAAAAATTCAATTAAAATGATAAAAATGATTTTTTTTTAATTTAAATTTTAAATCAAGCATGAATAATAGTAAACTTTTTAATTTTTTTTTGAATGTATGTTGGTTTGTTATAAGATGGTATAAGATACATGTGGTATAATTATTCCAACTAATAATTTCTCATGCCGATGGTCCTGCGAGGGTGCTGCATGGTGTCAGTAACGATGAACTTAATTGAGTAGGTCAGCATCGCTGTCCTCGGGTTGCACTGTCTTGGTTGCCGGGCACGCTTGCTCTTTAGAATCAGTGCATCTGCAATGGCTCCTGTTTAAACCTTCAGTCAGTTTGCATCGCAGGAATCCTAGGTTTTCTTTATTTTAAAGCAGTGAATTTGAGGTAAATGGTTTGTATTTATGTTGATTTCCTTCTAGTTTTGAATCGTTATATCGTGGGTTTTGTTTTTCTTGGAATTGAGCTCGAGATTAAATGAAGTACCCTGGATATTTGGCCTGAGTAATCTGCCTCCGCCCTTGCTTCATTGGCATCATAATGCGGGACAGAAGTAAAAACGGCCCATGATTTGAGTTGCCTCCCGCACTGAAAAGAAATGGATGATTTTATAATTAATAATCCAAGATTTGCCGCTTTTACTAACAAAACATAATATAAAGAAAGCAACAATGACATATTTATCTTCTTTAGAAATTTTAACGGATAAATTATCGGTATAAAATAACAAGGTAGAAGGGAAAGTTGACCAAATATGTATGAACTTGTATAAATATAAGTTTATCCTAACATCAGTTATTTACTTGAATACTTATACGCGATCAAACAACCAAAACAATACTTTCTAACTAATTTTTTTTTGGATCAAATCCAAAATTATTATAAATGAAATCCTATATGAACTAGGTTGATAGGTGGTCGGAATTGAAATGATTTATCGTTAATTTTTGTTATAGCCTCACTATATATAATTATAGTTATTTCAATAAAAAATTGAGATAATAATGGCTATTATAGTCATGGTGATACTTATTGTCATAGGGCTCCAGAAGATTGCTGGTATAGTTGGAACTGGACACCACTTTGTATCTATGGTACTGAAGGATATCGTCTATACTTATATGGTTGGGGACCCTCTAATACTTAAGTTAGCTGAAACTTTGGGAACAGTAAAAAAAAAAAAAAAAGTGAAAGCTAAAAGAGCAGAGAGAGTTCTCCTTCTTCCTCCCACCTTGTGAGTTAGTTGTGTTTTTTCATTATTCTTTACCTGAGGTTCTCCTCCATATCTCATTTATATGGAGGTGAGCTCCTAGGCCATTAGCCGAAATTTATGAGTTTATTAGGGCTAGCTTTACCGGCTGTTAGGTTATATTTTGGTTTTTTTGTCGGGAAGGAATCTCTTCCATTTCATCTGTATCAACATTGTTAGTTGTGGATGTTAGGCGGCTTCACCCACATAGCCAATTAAATTGGTGATCCTGGGTAGACCTACTGTGACTTTACCATATCATCTTAGATGCACCCTAATGGAGGTATGGTCCTGGTCGGCACGTCTCTTTCGTAATAATACTCAATAACAGTTTTGGTAGTGGTCCAATATAACAAGATAATGTCCTTACTAGCACCTTGATTGGGCCCAACTAAGCTTGGGCCAAAGTATCAAGACTGAAGACTATTAGGGTCCGTTTGATCGATGGAAATTATTTATTTGAAAAAAATGATTGTAGAAAAAAAAAATTTACTATATTTGGTTGGTGGAAAAATTACTCCGAAAAATAACACTGAAAAAAATTTATTACGTTTGGTTGGAGATAATCCTACTTGGGAATATGACCAAATTTACAAATATACCATTCAATATAAAATAATTTTTTGATATAAAATAGTATTATCATCTTCAAATAGTTTTTATATGATGACTATAATCACATAACTCTTTGCATAATGCCATCTCCATCTTAATTTTTTTTACAAAACTTTTTTATTGAATAAAATTTGAAAGATATTAAAATAAAGTCAATAATTACATATACAGTTTTATTGGAGATATTTTTATCAAACATGAATTACCACTACTTAAAAATTTATCAAATACCAATCTTTCCATGGTATTTGTTTTATCATCTCTCTCTAAAAAATAAGTATAAAGTCCATCAATTTTTTTACCATCTCTCTCTTCAACTTTTTATACCAAACATGATAATATGATATGAAAATCATTTTTTCATGATAGATTATCCCACGGTCCCTTAAGGTGAACCAAAGCCCGGAGACTAAGTGAAATCTAGGTTACCTGTTATACAAAACATCCATCGGTGTCTTTGGATTTAGCATCAAAACATGCATCTAGATCACTATGACTGGAGATTGGTAAGAGGACAAACTGGGCTAATGACTACCATGAGGAAAGCGCGCTTCCAAATCCGAAGGAAGACGGCTTAGCATGCCAATGCAGTTCAACCAGCACGAGTAGGGTTTTAATGGTTAAAAGAGTGGTGCTTAAAAGTCTGATCCATGCAATCTGGGAGTAATTTTATGCCGCAGCACAATTCTTCGCTGTTTGATGCAGCTTTAATGGTGGTTTGGCATCATTCTGGGCCTATCGTAACCAATGCTCTACATGGGCTGGATAGGCTGGGCCGGCCCAACCACAACTCCATTGTGAGCATCACATAAGCTTGGCTAATCCTAATGCTACGTATAAGCTTGACTTCTCTATTTTCCATGATAGCTAGATTTCTCCGTTAAAGATTGAAAGTATGCTAAAATTATATATAAAGAAGCATATGACTCTACAAAAAAAGGTGATTTCTATAAATCTATGAATGGAAGAACCTCATGTTCCCTGAAATCCAAATTCATAATAATTTGCTAGTCATATTAAAACTTAAACTCATTTAGATTAAAAATATAATATATCAAATAAATGTTGAACAATTTCATTGAAAAAGTAAATTCTATCTAATCTGTGTTATTTGTTAAATTTTGTTTTATATACAATTCTTTTTAGTTAGCCACTGCATTGCACATGTATTATAGTGGAACGATGTTAATTTTGGTTTATTTCTCAATGAGCTGTAGCGAACCAACCTGCTACTAAGTAAATAATTTTTCTTTGGATAAATAAAAGAGAAAAGTTAGCTAATTATATTATTATTTATTTTTTCTATTGTAAAATTCTTATAATAGTTGTTATGATAATTATTATGTTTGGACTAAAAATCTTGAATAATATATTGTATGATAGGATAATTAATATAATCCTAATTAGGTGGTACTTTTCTTTATAGTCTTGTTCTGGTAAAAATTATAAGATAGATATATTATAAAAATAATATATATAAATATTAAAAATATATATTACATTATATTAATTTTATTATTGTTGTTGTTATTATTATTTTGCTGTTGACTTTGTTGCTATTCGAAGGTAGGGATCGCTGGGGAATAGAATTTTTTTTTTCGCACGCAGGAAGCACCCAGCGGGGCCAAGGCAGAATCGTGGACGGGTATGACGTCAGATGACGGAATGGATGACGTGGGGAGGTGAGATCAAACGGTGGAGTGCTGCAGGTGGTCAGCCGAGGTCCCCGCGAGGTGGGAGTTGGTGGACCACCTTCGATCCCCACCGCTATCACCGTGGTAGGTGCATCCAACGTTCCCTTGTATCACCTTATCGGATCTTTTTAAGAAAACAATAAAGATAGAACCAATGGCAGAGGAAAAAAATGGCAGGTAGCGGGTATTAGGTGACAGCGTGACAACTAGCAGCCATTCCTCACCACTGGAAAATGACACGTGCGGTTATATTCCGAAGGAGTAAATTTGGTTTAGGAATAAGAAAAATATGAATAGCATCATCATATTGGGTATATCATGGCTTGTGCCTTTTTTTTTTTTTTTTTTCCTTGAGATTTCTTTTAAATAATATTTTTTTGATCCTACAAAAATTAAAAATAGATGTAAAATATATCTTTATGACGATCAATTGTTTATATGAAATTGTTCTTGAAATAGTTATGTCCATAATAAACAAATGTAATAAGCATAATTATATTTTATGTTGCATCATTTTTTAAATACTGTTTGGTTGGCATAAAATTTATTCTAAGCCTTTCATCTGCTCTGTAGTCGAATTGGATGGAACCTAACAGAATTTTGGAAAAAAGAAACAATTTATTGCGCTAATTTCCGCTCCACCTACACAGGGAGTCACTCCGATTGCTCACCAACCACGACTTTTGAGTTCAATTTTTAAATAGTGCATTACCAAAATCAACTTGGCCATGATCCTCGGATGGATATATCCCATTTTCTTCTCTCAAGGGGAAGAAAGATACCATGAGCGGCTAAATAATAATACATAATTTTGATCTGCCAAAGGACGAGGAGTTCAATGTTGTTTTCGAAATTTAAAGCCATGTGATCTGGAGGCGTGGTAGGTTGATTAAGGGGGTAGGTGGATCAGGATGAGCCGATTCCAAATGGCAAACCTTTCTATAACTCATAAGAACCCAAACTTTAACGTGGTTTTGCCGTTTCCTCGTTTGATTGGTGCTTGATATCATGATGCCGCCATACAACAAGCAACTTTAAATGAGTTCTTTGTGTCCTTTTAAGCTGAAATTATCGGAACATGGTCACCACCTACCTCTTGATGGGAGGATGCCAATTGCACCGGACCCCAAATTTAGATCCGTGTATCATAACATATATTTAAGCTTAGATCGATGGTACCAAAATCTAATGATCTCTAATAATAAATAATTATTTTTTTGATCAAATTATAACTAGAAGAGAATGAGAACGATGATGAAGAGAAAATACATAGATATCGGCTGCCCATGGATTAACTTACGATATTATAAGCATTATAGATCGTGCGATATTGAGATCAGAGCTGAATGAATTGCTAATCTTTTAGAACGAATCATGATAATCACTATCGTGTAAGCAAATACTATTCCAACAAAATATATGTGAAGAAAATAAAATCCAAGTGTAAGTGTTGTGGAATATTGATGTTTATACAGTGGCAATCCAACAACTCAATAAACTAGCTTTCATTTTTCTTATTTAGACATTTAAGAAACAATGGAGTTGCTTGATGCTCCCAGCATCATAGCTAAGAGGTTGTGAGGTGGATGTTTCGTGGGTCAAGTACGAGTGTATTGGATTCTCCGGCCTCAAGGATCATGATGCCTTTCTCCTTTTTTTTTTTTTTGGCTTTTCAAAGGAGAGGAGACTGTTGAGCAGCTTGAGGCGGAGCCCATTAGAGCGTCGGCTTATCTGCCCCCTCCTCCACTCGCCCGCCTCTCTTCTGCCTACCCGCCACCATCGCCGTCATGATGCAAGTTAGGCCGCGTCGGTTGTTGGTCCACCGGCAGCCACCAGCTACTTTTCTTCCCACATCATTGGATGATTTTTATAATTAAAAATTAATAGATTTTATTATTTAAGATGAATAAATAAGGATGGCAATGGAGTAGGTATGGAATGGACGTTCTATTATTGGCACATGGCGTATAATCCGAAACCACGAGCCTGTGCCGACCTTTGTCCGCCTTGGGTGCGTTAGGGCACCCCAAACCCCACTGCAAATATACCTAAATTCCCAAACCTGCCTTGCCTAAAGTTAGAGAAGACTGGTTTCGAACAGGCTGAGATCGGTAAAACTGTAGAAAGAATCTTGTTCGGCATATAAAGCAAACAAATGAAAAGAATATAGCATGAAATCTCGGTATTAAACAAAATAATTTTCCAAGATATAAATATATCAAATGTTCAATGATGAATAAATAATAAATAAAATATTATTTTAGAAAAATCAAAGATGTCTTAAAATAAAATTATAAAAAAAAAAAAGGAAACAATTGAAAAATGAGTATGTCAATAAATACCTCAGGTCGAGTTCAAGACGGGAATGGCGTTACATGCCTTTTACTTTGAGCACCCGTCCTCATCTTTTACTCTAAATGGATGAGGTAAAGTTCGATCCTAAGTCTACTCTAATTCTTGAATTTTGCCACCTGCAGAATATTCTTAATATTTATTATTATTTCTTATTTTATTTTAGAAGTACAGATTTAATAGAAGGGAAAGAAATTATGTCAAGATTTGACGGCTTTCTAATACACATGGAGATTTTGGAGATTTGTGTAATAACATTTTCTTGCAAATAAGAATATCTCACCGTCCCGTAGCTTGATCTTTACATGATTTTCCTAGGGAAAATAAGATTATAGCGTAACCTATCATAATTTATTGATATTATTTCATGCTGTGATTCTCGTTATCCAACGTACAAGCAACAATTATTCAGTGTCGAGAAATTCTTCAGTAGACTTAGTCACCTACAAATATTATATACAAAATTAATAATAAAAAAAATTCTATATCAGCTGCAACCATCTTAATACACCTGCTTAACTATCTCAAAATATTACTGTAATGTTTTTCATTGGCTTTCTCTATGCCATTTATGATAGACTAAGTCTATCCTAGAATTGTGGATGTCAATAAGATTGTTGTACAGTAGATTAGGGTGGTCAATATCGTACCACCAATCTTACTTGATATTGCCATTGCTTTGAAACTTTAACATGACATGATATTTATAGCATTTATTTTAAAATATTGCATAACAAAACCTAAATACACAATAAACTACTGCACTTCCTTTAAATTACTACAGCAAGCCATTATACACATTTTTAGCCATTAATATAGTTGTTATAGGACAGAATTTTCTTTTTCAATCCAAAGTTTGGGTTCGTAAATGCATACATATTATCGCAATCACAATAATGTCACTGAAATAATATGTAAGAGCCATGTGAAACACAAAAAATAAAATAAGAATGCATCACATACATTTATAGTGATGACATCACATCAATATGGAACTATACAAGCCCAACTTTTCCTCCATTCTCTCCATGGTAGTCACTAGTCGCAACCATGCATTCATACCTCTTGTCTCTAGATGCGGTTTGGCTTATATTTTTCGCACGAAAGATTAATTGATCTTCTTTTGTTAACACAAATCTGATTTTTTTTTTTTTTTGTATCTTATGTCTTTTTGCATAGCTTTCAAAGCGCTTCAATCTCTCTCTTTCATCCATCAATATAGATCATGAAGTCGATGTCACACTTTGAAAATTATGCAAAGCATGATACAATAGGTCATACCATGAAAGAAAATCAACCATTTTTTCGTGCGAAAGATACAACCTGCACCCTTTTAAGTGGTGATTTAGGCACCTTGTTCTTTGGCATCCATTCTATGGTTGGAAAGAACTAATTAAAGAGATTTTTTTTCTCTTTTTGATAGAAGGAAGAGTTAAAAAGATGATATAAAATGAACAAAAATCATATAGGGTGGGCACTAAAAGAGATTATGGAGTAGACTTTTTCATTTGCCATATTTCTTTTAATATAGATTTTAAAGAATAAATCTAAAAATCAAAGACTTTTCTATGTCAGTCCTATGATTATAAAAATATGACATTTTCTTTTTTTCTTGTTTTCAATATTACTTTTTATCGGTATATCCTATTAGCCATGTAATATATGCTAAATAAATTAATTATTAAGCAAATCAATACATACCTCTAAATAAATTGATATACAGTTTCGAAATATAGAATTTCTTAATACATAGTATATAGTTAGATAATGCACATTAAGCAAATTAATCATTTAGCAACCTAGCATACACTCCAAGCATATTGATATATAGATTTTAGAATATTATGTTCATCAATATACACTACATGGCCTACTAATACACACTCATTGACTTCTTAGTACATACTACAAGTTTCTTTGATGCATATTTAGTAGTGATTTAATACATATCTACAGGTAAAAATATGTTCTAAAAATTATATATTGATTTATTTAGAGGTGTATATTGGATCATTACTCTATATATTTAAAACAAGCTTGCAATATGTATCAGTAAGCCAATGAGTGTGTATCACCATATTATGATATTTTAAAAATTATATATTAATCTGTTTAGAGATGTATATTGGATTGCTAGATGGCTAATTTGCTAATTATGTATCACCTGACGGTAAACTTTGTATTGGTGATCCCTATATTCTAAAAATTATGTATTGATTTATTTAAAAGGGTGTATTGGATCATTACTGAATATGTACAAAAAATGTTTGTAAGATATATCAGAAAATTGATGGATATGTATTACCATATCATGTAGTGTGTATTGATGAACATAATATTCTAAAAACTATATATCATTTTATTTACAGATAGATATTAGGTTGTTAGATGACTAATGTGCTAAGTATGTATCATCAGATCATATATTGTGTATTATTGAACTTCATATTTCGAAAACTATATATTAATTTTTAAAAAAATATATATTAACTTATTTAATGATTAATTTTTTTGGTATGTATCGCTTTGCGATATAATCTGTATTGATAAAAAGCATATTATGAAAATGAGAAAGAAGAAAAAATTGTGCACTTTGTTGCTTTTAATTACGAGATTGACGACTCTATTAGTTAGCGGAGTATTTGACTTTTAATCTTTTTTTTTTTTTTACAATTGATGGTAGGAGAAACGTGGTCTCATAATATTTCCTGTAATGCTTGCCCCATATGATTTTTGTTCACACAAAATGACAAATGTTGAATGTATTAGAAGAACCAATTAAGGAGCACTAGAATTTCGAGATTTTAGGACATTGAACATTACCAATTGAATACACTTTCTTGTAAGAGAATCGTCAACAGCCTCCTCTATCACCACCATTTATTCTGCTTCTTTACTCAATAATTTTGCATTCTATTGGGAGATACCACCTCACAGCATATGCTAGATCATTGAACAACTCTTCCAGGCATTTGCTAATGTCTTTATAATGCGTCTTCAATGGCTCACGTTCATCTTAACTTCAATTCATTCTGACATTTATATCGTTTGGCAGGACCACTCTGGTTGCATTTTATCCCAACAATTTCAGCTATCTGCTTCCATGTTGTGCTCTTGAACTCGTTAAGACAATGATGGTTTGAATGGTTAGGTACCATTTTCCTGCTGACTGCTAGCGTCTAGAAGGTGGTTTGTCTTGCCATACTTCTTGTAATAAAATCATCAGAACAAAGCTAATTTTATTCACAAATAAATACAGCAAAATGACTAAATGAACAAGTATATAATGCTAGAATTATGAAAATGCAAGGAGTCCTTAATTTTGATGTGTTAGTATTATTGTAATCTTGGTGGAGATGAAATATTAGATAGAAATAAACAAAATATTTAAGAACATGAGCCACCCTATGTATCAACCAAGCTACTATGTCAAAGCCGATAAATATGACTTTCATTAACTTCAATAAACTTCCATTTGGATCACCGCCATAAAATTAAGTAATAGAGATGAATAGGAGCTTCACCTTCTTATCATATCCAAAGTCTATCACCCCGATATAGAAATAGTATCGGTATATAGTACAATATAGTATGCTTTGACATATTGAGTAACGATATAGTATGGTACGGTACTTTTGTAGATAAAATTGTAATACCCGAGCTATGGTCGGACTACGGTCCTTAGAAGCCATGGGTCACCACCGACTCTCACGTTGGTCATTGACCCATCGTCAGGTTTCCAACTTCGGTCGTCCCCTGAATAAGCTTAGTCCATCTTTTTGCCACCAACTCTAACACCAGTGGCTGGATCCCACCTCCACTTCAGGCTATCAACGTACACTTCGCTACATCCAAATTATCCCCTCCAAGAACATCAAGAATCTTAATATAGTTTGCACATATTTGATGAGGAGAGCGAAGGACAAGAGGATGAAGGTAAAGGGACCGGTGGAGATGCTTGCCAGGGTTCTCTACATCACCATCAGAAAGTCTCCCCATGGTGAAGACACCAGATATCGATTTCAACCTCAACTCCGACCCCCATCTTCATACATGTCCAACTACTACCCTACACATCAGCCGATAATTTGTACCATTGAAGCATCCACCGCATCGGACACTAATTTGAATTTCAAGCATTGATCTAGGCATCTACTGCCATCGCCGATAGTACACATGGCGGATCGTTAAGTCGCATTCTCTTAGGCCCTTGCTTTCGCCATTTCAAAAAGGTTGACAAATAACCTCCATACGCTCCTGCCAAACCATGCTACCCTTAGGAGTAGGTTGCTGCGGATTAGATAAGATAGGTATGATAGCTCAATCTCGAAAAATCATATCGAAGATCTCAGGATAATGCATCCAAATGAGCCAAATCACCTCCAACTCCTCTCTCTCTCTCTCTCACTTTATAAATAGAGGTAATCAGGGAATCCTAAGGTAAGCAACTCTTTGGCATACTCATTTTCATATATTCCAAAATTCTGACTTAAGTGTCAGAGGATTCTTGCCAGAACTAATTTCGAACAGGAACTTCTTTTGCAGGTCTTATCGCTGCTATTTTAATTAAGCACCGCCTCACTCTAGCAACTCTGACTCGAGCCAAAAATCTGCCATAACAGATATCATGTATCTGGTTGGTACCGATATAATATGGTATCTAGTCAATGCAGCAAACTTTGATGATACCTTTTAGCTTAGTAAGTTAATGCTTAGTCCCTTATCCATGATTTCTTTTTCCTTTCTTTTTATACAACTATGCTAAATCTATGCGGTAAATGGCCGTCCAAGCCCTGTCGTTCAATATCAGAGACATATTATCTAGATCAACTCAATGCCCTGTCATTCACCTGGAGGAGCGTCGTTTCTTTCTTATCCTATCCATTTACACATGCATCAGGGGTATATTCCTGGCTACATCCACCTGCTGGCGCTAACAGCTCTGCATGGTTAGCTGACCGTCGAGCATGGTAGCTTTTCATATTTGGATGTCTCTGTTGGACCATGTATTAATCAGCTGTTTCACAGAGGTTACAAAATTTTGCTCAGGCCATGAGGATCGCTGCTTTCAAATTTTATCATTTTGTTATAGTACTACAGCCATATACTATTTATTATTATCATAGCTTTCATCTTTCTTCTATTGCCCACTTAGTATATGCTATGGATTCATTTTCTCTTTCATCTTGTTTTTTCTGTTTCTAACTTGACTCATGATTGTCTATTTGATGTGTGCTACTTAGTCTCGTTACTCAGTTTGTCCATGGATCACAGCACATGTTGTATACTACTTTTTATGCAATGAATAAAATGACTCGTCACCATGCCATATACGCTGTTGGTGTAGAATTTGATCGATGTCAGATCGAGCTGGAGCTGGAGAAGACGAGGTCACCATCGATAACCTATAAAATAAAGTTCCATCTGGAGTCAATGGTGGTAACTCCGATGGAATCCTCCGACGATCAAGTCAGCTCTTCTGACCAACAGAAATGGAGTGCTCAAGCGAGAGCTCGATAGAATTTCGAGAAGGAGAAGAGAGCTTAGAGCATAGAGAAAACGTATCTGGAAGTCCCTTTTTATAGACGAAGCTTATAGCGGATTGATGATGATAGCTGCAGCTGCCTGATAGCCGACCACTCGAGGTCTGATGGAGTCAGTCATGGAGGAAAGCACCGTCTGCAGCGCTGTCTGCAACAGATTGATGGTGACAGCCATCGCCATCCGGTAGCGGATCGCTGTCGCTTGCAGCGAACTGATGGCGATCGTTCATCGAGATTTAATAGTCGTAGCTCTGAGAAAACATGCATTGGTTGGTGGACTTCGGCATATATCAATTTCAGAAGAGTTCAAACTCCTGAAGGAAATACGTCTGGTGGAGATTATCCGGGAGTAATCTGCTGGAGGAATCCGACTAAGAAAGAAGTTTGTGAGGAGTTTGGTCGAAGAAAAAGCTCGAAAAAAATTTGGCTCCCGTAGGCGTCCGACTGGAGGGGCGCGGAGGGAGTTCGGCTCTCGTGGGAGTCCAACTGAAGGAGTACAGAGGGAGTTCGGCTCCTGTAGGCCCCTGACTGGAGGAGCACGGAAGAAGTTTGGCTCCCGTAGGTATCCGATTGAAGGAGCACGGAGGGAGTTCAACTCTCGTGGGAGTCCGACTAGAGCTCGACCGTTGAGAAGTTTGACTGAAGCTCGGCCGCTAAGAAGTTTGATCGGTTGAGGGGATTCGGCTAAGATTCGATCGTTGGGAAGTTTGGAAGGAGCTCGACCACTGAGAAGTTCGATCGGTTGAGGGGATTCGACTAAGGCTCATCCGCTGAAGCTCTTTCGTGACTACCGGTTGCATTAGGCTGAGCATCAGACTGAACTTTGGCAGGAGCGGGGTTTATCCTCAATAATAGTCTCCCCCACTTCCGAGTTCGAAAATTGAAGGAAGAAAGTGCAGAAAAGGCGACTGCCAAAGTCTTCTTCAGGGCTTTACGCCAGTTTAGGTTGAAGCTTGTGAGAGATCTCGTCTCTAGCCGAGGTTGAAGAAGATCTCGTCTCCTACGGTCAAGGTCAAAAGTTGAGCTCTTCGAGGGAGATATCATCTCCAGTAGCCGAGGTTGAAGGTAAAGCTCGGGGGAGATCTTATCTCTTACAGTCGAGGTTGGCTCGGAGGAGATCTTATCTCCTGCAGCCAAGGTTGGCTCAGAAAAAATTTTATCTCCTGCAGTCGAGGTTGAAGGAGATCTTATCTCCTGCAGTCGAGATTTAAGCTCGGGAGAGATCTTAGCTCCTGCAGCCAAGGTTGGCTTGAAGAAGATCTTATCTCCTATAGCTGAGGTTGGCTTGGGGGAGATCTTATCTCCTACAGTCAAGGTTGAAGCTCGGAGAAGATCTTATCTCCTGTAGTCGAGGTTGGCTCGGGGGAGATCTTATCTCCTGCAGGTCGAGGTTGGCTCGGGAGAGATCTTATCTCCTACAGCTGAGGTTGACTCGATTGCTCGAAAAAGATCTTATCTCCTACAGCCGAGGTTGACTCGGTCGCTCGGGGGAGATCTTATCTCTTGCAGTCGAGGTTGAAGCTTGGGGAAGATCTTATCTCCTGCAACTGAGGTTGACTTGGGGGAGATCTTATCTCCTACAGTCGAGGTTGAAGAACTTCGACTCGCTCATGTTAGGACTAGATTTTCCTTCTGTTCCTAACATGGCCACTATTGACTGCTTCTTTCCTATCATCACATAGTTTTTGCATCAAAAAATAATATTATTAAAATGGAAGAATTTTATCGAAGGGAAGTTACTGGCAGCACATCCCTGGATTTTCTGTTTCAAGATCGTGGGGGCGTTGTTCCTCTGAGTTTCTTCAGGCGGTAAGTTCTGGGCCAGATGACCTCCTCTATCTTATGTTGGCCTTCTCAATTTGGAGCAAGCTTCTCTTGACTTTGAAGCTGGAAGATGATGGCTCATCGAAGTACCAAGCTCCTCCCATATGTGGCATCGATGATACAGAAGGCGGCCGACCTTTTTGTTGTTCCTCCATCATTGGTGGTTCTGGCTATGGCAGCGCCCTTGGCCGATCTTCTCCGACTTCTGGCTGGCGTCTGAGGAATCAATCCAACCGGCCTCTTCTGATGAGCTCTTCGATTTTATCTCGAAGCTGAACGCATTCTTCAGTGTCGTGGCCGTGGTCACGATGGTAGAGGTAGTCTTTACTTCGATCGCACTTATTTGAGGGAGATCGTAATTCTTCTGATCTTGGTAGCTGGTTCTTAATTTCCATCAGAACTTAAGCTTTAAGAGCGTTGAGGAGAACATAGTTGTGGAACCTTCCGAAGGGAGGACTTCTTTGCGCCCTTCTATCGGAGCTTCCTTGATGACAAGCTCGAGAAGGAGTTCAGACTCGCTTGCGCTCGGAGAGAGTTCGTGAGCACGACCGAACTTCACTCGACCCTCCATTGGCGGTGGATCTACTACACTCGTTCGCCCGCCGCTCTCCTATGGTTTCTTCATCCTTCAACTTGAAGGCTTCTTTTGTGCGGGTATATCTCTTGGCCCAGGCTAGCAGGTCAGTAAAGTCCCTAGGATACTTCTTTTTCAGAAAAAATAGCAAATTGTTCTTCTAAAGGTCGCGCTTGAGTGCGGCCATCGTAACATACTGGTTCAGGTCCCGGACCTCCAATGCCGCAACGTTAAATCAGATGACATAAGCCCGAATGGATTCTCCCTCCTTCTGCTTGTCATTCATCAGAAAATCCGAACTTTGGCGTGGATGTTGGCTGCTGACAAAGTAAGCCATGAACTGATGGCTTATCTAACCAAAAGAGAAGATCGTACCTAGCTTCAATGCCGAGTACCAATTTTTCGCTGCTTTCTTTAAGGTAGATGGGAAGGCTCGGCATAATATGACGTCTGGTGCACCATGGAGTAGCATCATAGTTCGAAAGACCTCTAGATGATCAACTGGATCAGAGGTTTCATTGTAGCTTTCAAATTGAGGGAGCTTGAAGTTTGGCGGAATAAGCTCTCGCATAATTTAGAGGGAGAAAGGAGGATCGGTGTGGATGTCGTCAAGGTGAGTCGGGGCACAGCGGTCGAGCCCCTCAATTCGTTAGTCCATCTCCCATAGTTTGTGATTGAGGACTTCGTCTCGATTGTAGACCTTGGAGGGCTTTCGGTTATAGATGGGGAAGGTCTCCTCCAGAGGAGAACCATGATCCAAACTTGGGTTCTCTGCTCTCTATTTTCTCTTTCCAACGGCAGTGGGCATGCCAGCCCAAATACTCTTCCTTGAGATCAATTTTCGGTATCCTGATGGTGGGTTTCTTGGCGGAGTCACCGTCGGAGGCTGTCGCATGGTGTGCACCATCTTGGTGAGGCTCTGAACCCGCTGCATTAGCAGGTCAAACCACTCCGAATTTACCATGACCACTAGTGGAGGTGGAGGTTGAAGTGCCGGTAATGGAGTAGGGGTGGATGGATCCGGCTCAAATCTGGTGGCAGATGCGGTAGATCTCTGGGTATTCATCTTCTTTCGGGGCATTTCTTGAGATTGAATAAGAGGGTGAAGATGAACCTTGGAGGAGAAGATCGGCAGGATCAGCTGAACACTCCTTTAAGAACAAGGGTATCTCAGAGATAGAGGCCCTTCCTCTAGTGCCATTTTTATTGGTGCAAAATTTGATAGATGCCGGATTGAGCTGGAGCTGGGAGAGATGAGGTCGCCATCGGTGACCTGCAAAATAAAGTTCCATCCAGAGTCGATGGTGGTGGCTCCGACGGGACCCTCCGACGATCAAGTCAGCTCTTCTGGACAACAAAAATGGAGTGCTCATGTGAGAGCTCGACAGAGTTTCAGAAAGGAGAAGAGAGCTAGAGCCTAGAGAAAACGTATCTAGAGGATTCTTTTTTATAGGCGGAGCTTATAGTGGGTTGATGGTGATAGTTGTTGCTGTCTGATAGCGGGCCGCTCGAGGTCTGATCAATCATGGAGGGAGGCGCCGTCTGTAGCGCTGTCTGCAATAGATTGATGGTGATAGCCATCATCATCCAATAGTAGGTAGCTGTCGCCTGCAGCGGACTGATGGCGATTGTTCATCGAGATTTAATAGTCGTAGCTCTGAGAAAGTAGACGTTGGTTGGTGGACTTCGGCATATCAATTTCAGAGGAGTTTGGACTCCTGAAGAAAATTCATCTGGTGGGGATAATTCAGGAGTAATCCGCTAGAGGAATCCGACTGAGTGAGAAGTTCGAGAGGAGTTTGGCTCCTGGAGGAGTTCGATCGAAGGAAAAGCTCGAAAGGAGTTCGGCTCCCATAGGCGTCTGGCTGGAGGGGTGCAGAGGGAGTTCGACTCTCATGGGAGTCCGATGGAAGGAGTACGGAGGGAGTTCGGCTCCCATAGGCATCCGACTGGAGGAGTGCGGAGGAAGTTCGGCTCCCGTAGGCATCCGATCAAAAGAGCATAGAGAAAGTTCGGCTCTCGTGGGAGTTCGACTGAAGCTCGACCATTGAGAAATTCGACTGAAGCTCAGCCGCTAAGAAATTCGATCGGTTGAGAGGATTCAGTTAAGACTCGACCGCTGAAAAATTCGAAAGAGGCTCAGCCGCTGAGGAGTTCGATCGACTGAAGGAGTTCGACTAAAGCTCGTCTGCTGAAACTCTTCCATAACTATCAACTGCATTAGATTGGGCATCAAATTTGACTTCAATAGAAGCAAAATTTATATCCAACATACACTATTCATAATTTCCATTAACCACTTTGATTTGATTCTGGTCGGGTACGAGCAAAGGCATCCCCTTCCACTCCGCATATTAATTATATGCTTACAATATAATTTTTTTTTTTTTCTTATCAAAAAAAAAATTATATGGTGAGCAAGGAGCTTGACCGCCCGTCAAATAATCCCACCTTTCTATTATATCTCGTTCATCGCATGTGGCACTTAATCATTAGCCACATCTCTAATCACAGCCCACCGACATTAACTCAGTATGCCCAAATTGTGGGGCCCAATGAATTGAACGCTCACCCATTCTTCCACAGCACACGCGCACATCTTACCGTCCTTACCTACCCCATCCCCAGTCCCCATCCCCACCATCCGTCAAATCTAACGGCTCCCGTCGAACCTACCACCAACTTAAATCTTCCCCGCTCCCGCACACCCACATCCCGTACTCACCGAACCTACTTCCTTCCCTTGCCCTCTCCCTACCTCCCTCCCTCCCTCCCTCGCCCTCGTTCTTTGGCGATGGATCTAGTGCTCCTAGAGAAGGCCCTTCTGGGCCTCTTCGCCGCCATCGTCGTCGCAATCACCGTCTCCAAGCTCCGGGGGAAGCGCCTCCGGCTGCCCCCGGGGCCGCTCCCGGTGCCGGTCTTCGGCAACTGGCTGCAGGTCGGCGACGACCTCAACCACCGCAACCTGTCCTCCCTCGCCCGCCGCTTCGGCGACATCCTCCTCCTCCGCATGGGCCAGCGCAACCTCGTCGTCGTCTCCTCCCCGGCCGTCGCCCGCGAGGTCCTCCATACGCAGGGCGTCGAGTTCGGCTCCCGCACCCGCAACGTCGTCTTCGACATCTTCACCGGCAAAGGCCAGGACATGGTCTTCACCGTCTACGGCGAGCACTGGCGCAAGATGCGCCGCATCATGACCGTCCCTTTCTTCACCAACAAAGTAGTTCAGCAGTACCGCACCGGGTGGGAGGACGAGGCCGCGAGGGTCGTCGCCGACGTCAAGGCCGATCCGAAGGCGGTGACGGAGGGGATCGTGCTCCGAAGGAGGCTGCAGCTGATGATGTATAACAATATGTATCGGATTATGTTCGACCGGAGGTTCGAGAGCGAGGCGGATCCTCTGTTCTTGCGGTTGAGGGCGCTGAATGGGGAAAGGAGTCGATTGGCCCAGAGTTTTGAGTACAACTATGGGGATTTTATCCCCATCTTGAGGCCTTTCTTGAGGGGATACCTCAAGATCTGCAAGGAGGTTAAAGAAAGGAGGCTGCAGCTCTTCAGGGATTACTTCCTTGAGGAGAGGAAGTGAGTAGATCTCCATTTCTTCTTCTTTTTTTCTTTATTTTTTTAAATTTTTTTCTGATTTCATGAAGGCACTTTCTAGACTCCTTTTCGTCTGGCTTTTTTTAAGGATTTGTCTTGTTTTATTCCTTTCGATTCTATTAGTATTATGTTCTTTTGTTAGAGGGATGGTTTGGACTGAGGGTCGTGTTCGTTACCCAAAATAAAGAATATTAATGGGCTGTTTGGATTGGGGGTTCTAAGTGTTTATAAGGGGAGGGGGGAGGGTAATGGAATCAATGAACCTGGAAGGGGAAGGGTAAAGTAAGGTACATACCTTACTCTTGTTTGGATAGAGAGTCAAGGGAGGGGTAAAACTTTTATATATATTTTGATAAATATATTTTTTTTCATTAAACATTGTATATAATAGTCTAATTATAATTTTAAAATTTTATTAAAAATTAATTAAGAAAGTAAAATTTAAGTACGAACCTTCTCTTCTATTACATCTCAAATCAGGAATACATAAAATTGAGTGAGTGAGGGATAGGAAGGGGTTGGGAGAACCCTTCTCTACCCTCCTTTATCTCTCAAAAAAATTTTCTCCCTTCCCCTTCCCTTATGAACCCCATGTACCCCCAATCCAAATAGGCTATAAATAAAAAAAAAAAAAGGGGAACGCTTGGGTTATTATTTTAATCCATACTCTTGTGGTGGTATGGGGTTGACATGATAATGTTCTCTTGAGTATATTCTAAGAGGTTTCCCATGGTTTAAAGCTCTATTCTGATAGATTTTAATAAAGCGCTCCTATTCTGGGGCAATCTTCTATAGTCTGATTATTGATTGATTTAGTTTTTTTCTGTTTGATGGATCAGGAAGCTGGCAAGCACCAAACCGGCAGATAATGCAGGGCTCAAGTGTGCAATTGATCACATCCTGGATGCGGAGAAGAAGGGAGAGATCAATGAGGACAATGTACTTTACATCGTTGAGAACATTAATGTAGCAGGTATATTTCCTATTCTCCTTCCTCTTTGAAGGGCAAAATCTTAACTATTTTCGTTTTTGAAGTTGTAATTCAACACATTATTTAGCTAATCGCTTTGGGTGGTGGATATCTATACAAATACAATGACAGATATTTATTGATTTCTGAAATCAATATCCATTAGTAATAAACCACCATGCCCCGTCCCAACTATTTTCGTTGGCTTAATAACCCCACATGGATTTCTATCGAGGACTACCTGTAATGTTATTTCAAGCTTTTCTGCATTCTTTTTCTTTTTCATAACTTATATGTCCTTAGATATTTTCCTTCTCTCTTTGGGATTCTTTGAAAATATAAAGATTAGGAGACTGGTTGGAAACCAAGCAGAGATGGCTTGCTTACCTATTTTTCTTGAATAAATATTGGAACAGGTGGAAAAAAATGGAGAAAAAAGAAAAAATTTAAGCGTTGGTAAATGACTTAGGTTGTCCCAGAAGGCTTAGTTTGGAAGTTGGAACATTTGGCAAGGTAGATCTAACGGATTTTTTAATTAGAGGAATGCTTTTGCATAGTTTTGTCTTCAAAAGGCTAAAAGAGCGAATGCATTTGTTGTTTGATATATGAGCCGACTACCACTTTTTTCAGTTGGGATCCATTTGCGTTGGATCATTTGTGGCTTATAGCTTGTTTTGATGCCTGATTGTCCTGTCTGTGGAATATCCATGACATGGTGGTAGGGTCTCACCTTTTACATACTTACTCTCCTCTTTCCCTCCCTTTTGGAAATATCATGCTTAGGAATCCAAGTTCACTGCTGATGTCCGTTTAGTACACGTGTAACTGCTCTAATATTCCTTCACTAGGGATTCTACTGATATCTCAAGTGTCTTTGGTCTTGCATCTAATTGATACCACACAACAATGATTTTCTCATGGCATCCAATGAGTTCCTTGAATTGAATCCAGGATTGAATCGGATCTGCCATTCTTGTATCATACTAATGCCCCTATTTTATTTCTACATGCAGCGATTGAGACGACGTTGTGGTCAATTGAGTGGGCCATTGCAGAACTTGTGAACCATCCAGAGATCCAACAGAAGCTCCGAAATGAGCTTGACACTGTGCTTGGCCCTGGTGTCCAGGTTACCGAACCTGACACCCAAAAACTCCCATACCTTCAAGCTGTCATCAAGGAGACGCTCCGCCTTCGTATGGCCATCCCCCTCCTGGTCCCCCATATGAATCTCCATGATGCCAAGCTTGGTGGTTATGATATCCCTGCTGAGAGCAAGATCCTCGTGAATGCATGGTGGCTTGCGAACAACCCTGAGCACTGGGAGAAACCCAAGGAGTTCCGGCCTGAGAGGTTCTTGGAGGAGGAGGCGAAGGTGGAGGCCAATGGCAATGATTTCCGCTACCTGCCTTTCGGGGTTGGCCGGAGGAGCTGCCCAGGAATTATCCTTGCATTGCCTATTCTGGGTATCACCATTGGCCGCTTGGTCCAGAACTTTGAGCTGCTGCCACCTGCAGGACAGAAGAAACTTGATACTACGGAGAAAGGTGGGCAGTTTAGCCTTCATATTTTGAAGCACTCTACCATAGTCGCCAAGCCTCGAGCGTTCTGATTGTTTAGGCTTGCTGGGTGCTCTTTGACATGCTATCCTTTACATTATATTCTCTTTCAAATTTCAAGGGAGGGGATGATTCTGAATATTGTTCCAATGGGAGAAATTAGGAGTGTAAATGTATGGAATATGGAATGGCACAAGCAATCATTTGTTAGATTGTACTCCTAATGTGTTTGACTAGATAAGGTTTTAATGTTCCATTTTGTTGTA